>CM021102.1:449996463-450265924 GCA_007115665.2 Sequoiadendron giganteum
TGAAAGGAGGGGGGAGAGAGAGAGATGTATAGAGGGATGGGTTAGATAGAGAGAAGTAGAGAGAAAAGGTGGGTGAAAGGAAGAGAGAGGGAGAGAGAGAGGGGGAGAAAGAGAGGCGAGATAAAGAGAAGTAGAAAGGGAAGGAGAGAGAGAGAGGGAGATAGAGAAAATTAGAGAGGGAGGGAGGGAAGGAGAGAGAACTAGAGAGGGAAGGAGAGAGAGAATGACAAGATAGAGAGTAGAGAGGGGAGGAGAGAGCAAGGGAAGCAAAGAGAGAGAGAAAGAGAGGAGAGGGAGAGAGGGAGGGATAGGTAGGTGTAGAGAGTAGAGAGATATATATAGAGATTAAAGGAGAGGAATGAGAGATAGAAAAATGTAGAGAGGGAAGGAGGGAGGGAGATAGATATTGGAGAGGGAAGGAGAGAGAGATGGAAATGTAGAGACATAGTTCTTGAGCTCAAGGAAGATATTGTTAGATAAAGGGATGGAGATAGTGAGAGAGAGAGAGGTCTAGAGAATAAGAGATGAAAATGAGTGAGATAGATGAAATTCGACCTCCTAAGTACTAAAATTTGACCTCCTGATTACTGAAATTTGACATGTTGATTACTGAAATTTGACTAAGTTTGAAATTTTTAAGATCTTCCAAAAACTAGAATTTTCATTATAACTCTTAGAGATTTGAAACCACTCTCAAACATCTTGCCTATATATACATGAAATATAACTTAAAGTATAAGAAAGTAAATGTCCATATGTAAATGTCAACTTATACTTAAATGTTTATTTCATGTATATAATTTCCCTGACAGAGAAAGCGAAAATCTAGTTTTGTGCAAAGTAGGCCATTTGGCGCTCGCCAAAGGCCTGCTTTAGACGTGTTAATTAATAGGATTTGTTAAATTTTCTCATATTTTTGATCGTGCTCCCCATCTCATTTGCACGTCTTTCAATGCAAGTTTATAAAAAAAATCGTGATAGCGTTAACCTCTATCTCAACTATCTAAATATATAATTCTTTTTTCATTTTGATCTAGTCAAGGTTTTGATCCATGGCTTCTATTGTAAATGCCTTCGTTTTTGGTCAAAAACCAACATGTGCTAGGTTTAGGATAGATTTTTACAGGTTCATCGGAATGTGAAACAAATTACATTTTTTGAAACAGACTCCATTCTACACATGATGAAAAAAAAAATCAATTTTCGATTAGTTTGCAAAAATTTGGGGGGGAGCACGCTCAAATTTCAGCTTTTCAGGATGTGTCCACTTTGAAAATTCATAAAATATTATATATTCATTAAAAAAATAATCCGAAAGAAGGAGGATAAACTACATGGTGTTAGCTAATTTCTCACTGTTGGGATTTTTGAAATTCTAAAAAAAAGTTAACCAAAAAGGGGGGAGCCCTCAGGCGCTATGCTATTTTCTTTTATAAAAACATGAACTGTTTTGCCCCCCCTTTTTGAAACCCTTAATATTCATTAATTTAAAAAAAAATAGTAGCTTAGAAACTAGACTCGAAGCACTTCAACTTTTGTTCTTGCCACATCTTGAAATTTTGAGCGTAACTATCTTCATTTTCTCATGCAAATCAGATTTTCCTGATTTAAAAAAAAAAGTGGCATCTTAAGAGCCAAAATTGTGTCACAGATTGGTGCACTTACCCTAATACATCTTATATATGTTTGACCACCTTTTACAATATAGTGGTACACACCTTCTCATAGCCTGGGCTTGTGTACCCCTTTGGAGCTTCATTTGTTTTTCTTATCATGTCTTGCCAATAAGGTGATCAAACAAGATTGAAAGAGATACCATTTGCATAGAGGCATCTTCCAATGGATTGGTTAGCAAGCTATCTTGCATCATTATTAAATGCCTTCTCCAACGGTCCCTTTGCTCTCTTTGAAACATTAGCCTCATTGATATTTTCAACTTTATTTGCTCTTGAAAAAGGATGGCTTTCTGCTACAATGTTAGGATGACCAACATGTGTGTGAGATGAAGTAGATGGCATCTTTGAGCCCTTTCCTGTACTCATTGGAGGTCCCATTTTATTTTGAAACCTTGCATTTGCTTTCTCTTGCTTTGCAATATATTCTGCTATTTTGTCAGGTGTTATAGGTTTTCTAGGTTTTCCTGGACATGGTTTAATTCCCTTCCCAGTATTTGCACACAAATGCACTCTCACTCAGCTATAGGAACTATTGTATTTCTTTTCACACCCAGGGCATATCCAAACACATGTCCCCCCACCTGGAATTCGCTCTACTACTTCTACATGTCTCCATAGCGGTGAAGCCAAGTCAAATTTGAATGAGGGATTAGTATTGCTGACAGAAGTTGAACTATCTGCCATGTTTCTCTATGACACTACATGCAACAAACCTGCAAGCAAATTGTTAAGAGAAATTTGATTAAATTAATTAATTAATTAAATAAACTTATTATCTAAAATTCTAAATCTAAACATAAATAGTAAAATACTAAATTAGTAAATTATAATTTTTTAAAATTATATAATTTTAATATTTAAATATTATATTGTAAAAATTATTTAATTATATAATATATATTAATATATTATTAATAATTTAATTATATATATAATAAGACTATAAACAAAATTGTAAAATAATAAATTTTATATGTTATTATAATATTACCATATTATTCAAAATAAAAAATAAAAAATATGTAAAATTATATATGTTAATTATTATAAATAAATTTATGTTACATATATTATACATTATCATTTAAGAAAATTGAAATATGTAAAATTATATATATTAATCATATTCTATGCATTTCATATTTGAAATAATTTTAGTTTTATAACCCCAAAAAATTAAAAATTATATAGATAATATATATTATCATTTATAGTTATAGTTCAAAACTTAAAACTTTAAATTTTAAAACATTAAAAAAATTAAACTCTAAAAAATAAAATAAAAAAACACTAACAAAAATGAAAAATCGAAAGCCCTACCTGGTCCACGTGTGCATTTTCCTTCATAGTCGGCGACATGTTTTCCTTAATAGTCGACATGACTTCTCCTTCACTCCGCGTGGTAGCCCTTGTGTTTTCTACGCACTGCTCAAGGAAGAGGACTGGTTCGCCATTTTTGTGATGTCATAGACTCACGAAAATAAAACAAAACGTCCAGTTGAAACGTAGAGGAATAAAATAGATGAATAAAATAAATGAAAAATGCCAAATACAACACGCTAAATCCGTGTTTCGTCGCCCTAAATTTTGCAAAAAATGAGGAAAAAGTCAAAGGTCGGGTTGAAAACGGTCATTGAAACGTTTTAGAATTGCCATGCCACCACATGAAACACTCATAATTGTTTTGGAAAAGTCGAATCGAATGCATAGGTGAAAATATGTTTCCTCGACGATTCGACCACGAGTCGATTCCAAATCCGTTTCCAAATCGTTTCTAGTTTTGAAACGATGCCCTGGTTGCAATGATTCGGCTACTTAGATTTGGAATGGAAGATTTTGTTGTTATATGATTGCATAAGGATGAAATTGCTGAAGCAACCTCACTTTCAATTAGAAATTGTGAATGACAGTTTCTTGTTTATTTTGATGATTATATTTTAAAACAAGTTAATGGAATGGAAATAAATATTTTATAGTCATGATGTCTCAACTTATTTCAATGAAGTCATCACATCTAAAAATGAACGTTCTTAGCTTCAGTATAATGGGAAGGTGTTGGAAACTACTAGGAGAGATCATATTGATAAGTTTGGTGGTTTATGCAAGGTTAAAAGAAAAGTCAAAGCTGTGAATGAGAGTCCTTTGGTTATAATTCCTCCTTTGAACAATGGTTGGATTTTCCATTCCCGTCCTACCCCTTTAATGAGGCCTTTGAAGTTTGGTTTCAAACTATCTTGATCTCCAACAATGGTAACAAGGGATTGAAATAAGTCATTGGATGGGGAGTTACTAAATGAACTATAACTAATATTTTTTACTAACTATTAATAGTTTGTATAATGTATATGAAAGTGATAATTTCTACACCTACATAGAGCACTTTTGAGATAATTTGACTCCACTTGATCTTAGGAGTCAAACTAGTTAGTTGAGTGTTACATTCTATATATGGAGTTAGACTTGGAAGTAGGGCAAATGGGTTGAGTGTAGACCACCTTAGTTAGTGTTTGAGTATTAATCTATTTTTTCTTGAGATGTATATATATTAAGAATGGGTTGACTCCATATTAAGATACTTGGTTGAGTGCTTCTTGTTGAAATTTATATGTTGATGACTATGTGTGGAATATCTACTATAGTGTATAACTCATAAAAATTATGGTGAAACACATTCCAACAACCCATGGTCCATTAGATTAGATCCATGAGATACAATGTAGGTCAATGTAAAGACTCAAATCTACGCTCACAAAGATCAAATCCATACTCACATAGCTAAACAAGAGTAAGAGTTGTCAATTTACATAATCTAAAATCTTAAACACGAATTGAAAATTATTCCATCAAAGTTTAGGGTCAGAGCCTTTATCCTTAGTGTGACTTACAAAATTATTCCAAAATTTCACATCGAAGTCATCTAAAAATTTCTTAGGTGTTATATCTCTTGAGAAATACACCTTGGTACACTTGAATAAAACATTTATTATTGGTCTTCTTCTTTCTAATTTATATTATTTTTACATTTTTATTCTCTTTATGTGCACTCTTACATTCTTTTGCCATTTTGGTGTAGGAATTACATAGATTTTAGTTTTAAACTTAGAAGGTCAACATTTTGTTAATCTAACACTTGGGATTTTTTTTGCTTTGTGTAATTGTTTAGTGTCATGTTTCTTACATATTCAAAATTTTATATATTATTTTTTTTTTAATGTAAAGCATATGAAATCCTTGTGTTTACTTTGATAACTAGAGGTCAAAAGTGTCAAAATTAATGTCGCTTCTGTCATACTGATTATGAACAAGATTCATTTTGAAGAGGCATGGTCACTTTCAAACCTTTGGTTTGGTTCAAAATAACTATACTTTAATAAAAACAACTATAATGTATCAACATTTCATATCATATTCCATGATCCATCATTAGGATGATATATAGCTAGAGAAGATAATGGAAAAAATAGTAACTAACCAAGAGAGTTAAATAGATGTAAAATGTGCAAACATCAAATAATCACAGGAGAAACTTTAGTCTAGTTCTTTTCTCATTGAGTTGCACTTGCACCATACTTATTGTCATGCATTGCATAATAGTATATATCATTGTAATATTAATAATAAGGAACCAATGTATGTTGTAACTTGTAAGCAATTGCTTTAATTTACCATCTTTACATTTAAAACAATGTGATTGTAAAAATTCTCACAATACTTTATTTGCAATATCACTTACAAATATATATAAAATAATAAATATATGAAATTATATGTAAAAAAATGCATTTTTTTCTTCCTTTACTCAAATACTATAATCCACCAACATTTTTCCCTGATTGAGCTTACATACCTCTTCTGTGTACCCATTGCACACCAAAGTGCAATTACTAGTAAATAAAATTGTAAATGGAATATGGGGAAGAAAAGAACAAAGAAAATCAAATTATTCTCACGAGTTTGAGAAAGGAAGGCTTTTTATTAGATAAATGGATGACAAGTCTCACAACTTTATGGTAATTGTTATTGAGAAGAAACAAGCATAAAATCATACATTAACTGGCGGAGAACGGGATGGATTTTAGATTATTACACAAAAATTGTGGACATCTGACTAATGATAAACTGGACAGGATGGATTGTAAGCGACCTTCACACCAGGAGCAGTTGGACAGTTTGCAAGAGGGCAATGATCATCTCCCGAGGCTCCTCCCCACCAATCTAAGTTTAGATTGCCATTTAGTTGTAATGCAAAATAAACTAGAACACCCAAGAATGCAACCCCTGCATCAAGGGCCCCTGACAAAATGTAGTTATTCCTACCCCACCACTGTTTATGTCTCCTGAAGATGATGTAGTTGAAAATGAAACCTGCCGTGCCCCATGAGATGTAAGTGGAAGCATATGCTGGTGGCATAACTGCAGTGGCTCCAATTAGAACTGGCATGTTGATTAATTGAATCCATTTGACCTTGGGGAACTTTTTGGAAAAATACCAAACAGGCACTGGTGCAAGTGCACCAGCAAGGAAGAACCAATTACAATTTCCATACAGTCCCAAGTTACCGAACATTCTTTGTGGTCCAATTAACCCCCATATTATGGACGCACTGTAGAAAACAGCGTCATTGGGGCACGTCCAAAGATTGCCTGTTTTGTCTGCATCACACAAGCCATCCACTGTTTCTATCATCCACCATGCTGTTCCAAAGTATACAGTGGCTGCAATTACAGTTCCTACAACCTACACAAAGCATAAGCTAAAGGTTATTTCTTAAGGTCATTGCCAATCCAGACACTAATTAAGTGTGAGAGGCTACCCAGTGAAGACCCACAATATCAGAATTCCTTTTCCATTAATGTTATATCTAAACCAATATATTGTATCCCTGTTTTTCAAAATTAGGAATAACCAATCCTTGTTAAAAACACTTTAAAGTCTATATCTAATATTGATATGGAAACCTCAATATTTTGTATTTAGGGATATGATTGTATAAATACATAGGTTTGATGAAGATATGATGTCAACAACTCTATCAATCTATAGACAGTATAATATCATATCCTTAATTATACAATACTGAAAGGAAACAGTTCATAGGTTATTTAGGGCTTTGGGTATCCTTAATAATAAACAGCTTATGGACTGTTTAAACTAGTCTAGAACATTAAGTAAACTATATTGTATTTTGAAATTTTAATATAGAAACCTGAGCGAGGAACATTGACCGTGGTGGAATTTTCATGTAATGCCCCAGTTTGAAATCCTGAAGAAATGTAAGAGCCTGTAGCATGCTGATATATCCATATGTCTTGAATGTTACATTAGCAAATGGTCTGCCCTGATATAGGTATCCAATTAAGTACTCTGTTATTATATTCAGCCCAGGTTGCTGCAGACAAAATGTGAATAATTAATGAATTTAAACCGAACCCAAGATGCATTGTAGCTAAAAGTAAACAGTTTGCAAATTATTTTTTGTTATTTGTTGTAGATAAACCAAGCAGCAAGCAACCTACTGGCTGTTTAAGCTCTTCATACATTGTGTGCTAATTTATTCTTTGCTTACCGAATTAGTAGTGGCCTGAATGATTCCTACGGGGAGGGTAAATGCAAAAGCAAGGCCACAAGCAAGAAGGATTCCCCACCATGGGAGTTGCAGCTTTCCTCCAAATCCCTCGCAAGTGAAAATTGCCAGTGCCATAACAGTTACCAATATAATCAGGAACCAGTATTGGGGAACAGGATTGTAGTTTTTGTTCATTAACCTAGAGTGGACGTCCAGATTTTCATTGGTCATGGAAGCCTTTGTTTGTCTCCATATTTCCCTGGAGTACATCCATGCTTATCAATTTGAAATTGATCGAGTAATAATCTAAAAGAAAAAATACTTTCAAGACAATATACTTCCAAGAATAAAAGCCATAATTACAAGATCTAGATTCTAAAAAATAAATAAATTTATATTCAATCACTTTCCTTTATGTAATGTTGTTCACACATTCTTGTACTTACTTGCCATGGAAAAGTAGGACATGAGAGAGGGTTGCTGCCAGTGTTGCAAAGCCTATACCATAGGTAATGGCAAAGAACGTGCTCAAGTGCAGTTTGCTGTAATCTTCATAACCATCATTGTCAAATTTATAATTTTTTAGTACCCTAGTTTTGTCGTATCTGTTTCCAGTTATGTCATAGGTCCCTGATGAGTATATGGGAAATTTCTTGGCATTGTAAACATTTCCCCAGTACGTAATTGGAGTGATGACATATACAATGATGAAGAAACCCACCATGATATTGGCTATGGCAAACCAGGGAGTGGCTAGAGGACTTCCCAAAAATGCTGTCATTGCTGCCCAATCAAAGGCAAAGGATCCAATGCCAAGCCCTTTCAGCCCTGATCCAAGCTGTTGAGCTACCACTGAGTCTTTCCAAATGAAGCAAGCAATTGACACGGTGGATAGTGTGCCAAACAAATAACTTGGTAGTATATAATATGCAAAGCTGCATGTTAAAGCTAGCAGGAAAAACTGCAGTCTTGTCAAGCCACCCTTTTGTCTCTTCTCCTCTTCATGCAGTGCCCTGAGTGTAAACATTACAATCAATATGCAACTCACAAGCTAGAAACAACACTCAAAAGGAGAGTTCCATTAATTAATATTATCTGTGAAAACAATTTACAATATTTATTTTATAAATAATAATTCAAAATTTTTATCTTTCACAATTATAAATAATCTACTTAACAATCATTATATATAGATGATAATTATTCAAAATCATAAATAATACATTTTTATAATTATCAATTATAAAAATTATTTCAAACCGTACAATTAAATCCCTTTTCTGTTGCAGATAACCAATCTAAACAATTTTGGAACTATGTTGTAAAATTGCCACAATTCCAAAGGATATTTCGCATAGCAATCAATTATATTTGTAACATGCCTGAAAATGGAGACTTGGACGAGGTTTGCTGGCCACCACATGTAAGCTGATTCTACTAAGAATTTTCTGAAAAGCCCAGCCCATCCAAAGCCAAGCATCTGCATAACCAATCACATGTTTATCAGGTGTTTGATGCATAAGACTTTTTTCCCATAATGAAATAAACGTAAATGAGATTGTGTCAATATCAATCAGGCTGAATTATGTTTTTCTTTGTTAAAAACATTCTTATATAAGAAAGAACAACTTAATAAGAATATAAATTTATCTACGCTAACCTTTTAAACCTGAAATTTTTCTAAAATTCTACAATTACCCATAATGTCAGCATCAATCTCTCATTCAAACTCACACACTTAATGTACAGAGATGAAAACATAAATTAACGAAAAGTGTTCCAGATTCCTGAATTAAATGCTTTCGATCATTTAATCTATTTACATGATTTACAAATGAAAACCACAACAAGCTCTAAACAGATTTAATTTCTCTTTGAATTCTTCTTGTGTCTTGTATCAAATGGAAAGCAGGTAATTTGTCTTACCTGCGTAGTCACTGCTAGCAACCAACCTGCTAAAGGATTCAGATTTAGGTTGTAGAAATGCTGGTTTTTCATGATAGTCAGAATATGAATAGCGTACACGGCTCCACTTCCTGTTGAGGCCAGTATTGTTATGAGTACATGCTCTTTCAAGTTAAACTTTCCTGGATTAAGGGTAAAATGCCATTTTGTTCCTGGAAGCCGAATTTTTTTTGTAGGCAGGGTGGCGGCCATAAATTGGCCCAAAGGTAGAGTTGCAATCTGAGCAGTGACTGTTGTTATACTTAAAGGATTATCTCTGTAGAAGAAGAACTGATTCAGAAATGCTAACACCACACAGGAAGCAATCCCCAGTACCCACATGCGAAATGTTAGGACTGGTAGATCTGGATCATCAGTTGTGGGCACGGTGAGGGCCACTTGTTCTATTGGAGACTGGTCCTTAACTTCATTTTCTATCTCATCTGTTTTCAAATATCCTTCTTTTCCTGAAATAGATAATATAAATTTCCATTATGCATTATTTTTGTTCCTGAATTATGTATGATCGTGATAGCAGCATGATAGTGTCTCAGATTTGAGGAAACAATATTAAAATATCCATATGTATGTGCAGCATATAGTTTTGTTGAATTCAATCTATAAAGACAATTTTTGGCTCTCTAAAAAAGCCGAGATATAGTACTATTAGATACAGTCAACTTTCAAAAAGAAATATATATATATAGAGAGATTGTGAGAAATTCTAGAATTACCTGTTTTTGTTACTTCTAAATCAGGCAAAACGATTCCCATCGAAGAGGATCACAAAGCAACTGTCCCCCAAAAATATGCTCTGTTTCTTTGTCCCTCAAGAAAATTCCCAAGCCACTATCACAAAGTGAAGTGTGGGAAAAAGACTTCTGAATTTTCAGCCTACAGCAAGTTCTGTCGTAGAAACGAGATGTTCAGTAACTATGTGCAGCAGCAATCTTAACATAAAAATACTGTGATAACACAAAGTGAACAAAGAAGTTCCAACTATATTGGCTTTGAAAATGGGATTTGCCAATTCTCGAAGATCAGTCAAAGACATAAATGAACATAATCTGTTCCATTATAAATGTCTCTGTATGCCAAATAGTCTGCTAGCTCTTATATATATGCATTAAAAGGAATTATCTTTCTCCTTAAAGATGAAGATGAAGATAAGTAATGATATTACCGTTTATGAAAGATTAATTTTTTTTGTAAAGATATAAAGAAATATAAACCTTATAGATTTCTGGAATATTTTGGAAAAGATCAAGCATAATTGTGAGGAAAGGTCTTCAGGATTGTAAGCAATCCTTCAACACACTGTAACTCCACATTACAGTGATGGTTAATACCTGTTGAATCTATGAAGTTTATAATACAACCCACAGTAAATTATTTCCAACCAAAATATCCACATACAAGTTGGAGAACAATGGTTATGACAGAGAAAAAAAAAACTACTTCATGCCCTTTTTAAAAGCAAGCCAGTTCAATCAGTCTCCAAGGATGATAATTGAATAGAGTAATACTTGTTTTATATTGACTGTTTACGTGCATTACAAAGAGTTAGCAATAATTGCAATTATACGAGCCAATACTCTGCACCATTCCACAGAATTACGGGCATTCCGATTCTGCTTGTGGTCAACATTAATTAATATTGGTTGATCAAAACAAGAATCTACAAACAAAACGATACTCATTTTTTAAATATGATATGTAGTCAATGTTGTTACACATGGTAGAAGCATAGACGTTATGGTATATTCATGTATTGAAGAAGACAAGGGAATGGGACTACCATTAGAGGTTCAGTTGATCCCTCCAAAACTATACATCTGGAGTGAAAGATTTTGTTTTTATACGATTGTATCAAGGATGAAATTGTTGAAGCAATCGCTTTGAATAAGATATTCATTTATGTTAAGTTCAATAAATTTTGAGTGGCAATTGTTTGTATATTTTGATGATTTTATTTTAAGAAAACAATTTAATGGAATGGTTTCGAATGAAATCTGTATATAGTCATGATGTCTCACAACCTAGTTTATAGGCGACTTGTAGTATATAGGATTACCTCATGTTCTCGTTGGTGTTGGAAGAGACACGTACTTGTATTGCAATATGAAGTAGAAATACCTTACCATTGTAAGATTTTAACTTGTGACCTTTCTTTTAAGAGGAAGAGTTTTTCAACAACATGCCAACTCAAAATTTATTTAACCATGCCTACACCAAATAGTAAAAAAATTTAATTATTGTAAGGAAATTAAATATATATTTTAATTAAAATTAGCTTTTAATAAATGGAGCTAGCAAATCAATTTAATTTAAAGCCATGACAAATTATATGATAGAATTAACATATTTATTGGATAAAGAACAATGATATTAGAATTGGGTTGTTCCTAGAAGTTGTCTGGGGTCATTTAAAAAAGAACACTCTCTAGGTATGATATAAATGGTAGCAAAATATTTAAACTATAAATTTAATGAAATGAAAATAATAACTAGAGAGGCCCACACAATAATGCAAACCAACATGTGTCAAAGAGCTCCAAATAAAACCTACAAATGAGAAGAGAGAAAGAGAAAATGTTGGAGTTACTTAGGAGCTTGCCATGAATGGCCAAGGCCCTATTTTGGTCATTTGACCTCCACAAGTAGCCAATACGATAGAGAAATGTGTGTGCTTTTATCCTAAGTGTGTTTAGGAAGGTAAAACTAATGACCAAATCTATGAATGCCACTCCCAATTCTACAAGGAGTGACAAACTAATGTGTGGGTGTGTAGAATGACAAGGAATTGGAAAATTCATTGAATGAGGGGTTACTGAATGAACTATAACTAACATATTTGATCGACTATTTATAGTTTGTGTAAGATATGTGAAAGTGATAATCTCTATACCTACATAGAGCACTTTTGGAGTTAACTTGACCACACTTGCTCTTAGGAGTCAAACTAGTCACTTGAATGTTACATTCTATTTATGGAGTTACACTTTGAAGCAGGGCAAGTGGATTGAGTGTAGACCGCTTTTTCCTTGAGTTGTATATATATATTATGAATGAGTTGACTGCATATTGAGATAGTTGGTTGAGTGCTTCTTGTCAAAATTTGTATGTCAGTCTATGTGTGGAATATCTACTATAGTTTATAGTTCATAAAAATTATGGTGAAACACATTCCAACAATCCATGTTACACTAGATTAGATCCATGAGGCACAATTTAGATCAATGTAAAAGTTCAAATCTTTACCCACAAAGATCAAATCCATACTCACATAACTAAACAAGAGTGTGAGCTATCAATTTATATAATCTAAAATCTTAAACACACATTAAAAATAAACACCTTAATATATGAATTTTCAATATTTATCATAATACATTTCTATCATCAGATTTCAAACTGTAGACACATAAAAATGACCTAGGCCTACAAGCTCTATTTTACCACTTTCATCCTAGCATAATTATGACATTTTAATTATGTTTGTGGCTCACCTTCGATTATTAATTAAATAATTCATAATTATTTAATTAATTCATGTTTTTGTATTCTTCATGATTATTAAATAAATAGATCTTATTTATTTATTTAATTTTAATGCGTCACTAATTATCTAATGTCTTCTCATAATTAAATAAATTTCTCAATTTATTTAACTAATCTTTGCCATCTATGTCTTCTTAATTATTAAATATATATATTTTATTTATTTATTTAATATGTCACTAATCCTCAAGTCTTCTTATAATTAAATAGATTTATTAATTTATTTAATTAATTGATCACCTTCTCTAAATTGAATAATTATCTTTAATTATTTAATTGCCTTATTTGACATTTCCCTCATTTTAAATAAAATAATGTATTTAAAATGGCCTCACATGGTTAACTGCCATTTCTTCTAATAAATAATCTTAAAATCAATTATTTAAGTTATCACACTAAATCCATATTTTGAATTAATTTTAATTCAAAATGGTAATATTCTTCTATAAATCAAGTAATTGCTAAAATTATTGATTTTCTAAATCTCATCTTCTTGTTTAAACTTGATCCTTTTGATTTTACTAATTTTCATCTCATTGTCACATTTATTATCCATCCTTGATTTAATTTCTTAAATTAAATCTTTTCCACTCATTTGGGAATCTTACCCTAACCCTAATTGAGAGTTACCATTTTGAATCTTGACCATTGATTCTAGGGCATTTCTCAATCTTCAATCTCATTTGTCCATCCAAAATTGCATTTTCTATAAAATGCCAATTTTGTCCTCATTTCGACATCTCAAAATCTCTTAATTTAATCTCTTAATCTTTTTTAATCTTTGAATCTCTTGCGTTTTCTTGAGTTTTAAGATTGTCGTTTGTCATTTAGCTACTTTTAATAATTGCATATAGGATTTAGTTTCTTTTGCATAGGCATTTTAAGAAATCCTTCAACACTTTGCTTAGGGCTAGTCCATAGTATAAAGTTGCTCATCAAAATCTGAGGGCACACTTCACATTTCAACAAGCTAGAAGGTATAATGGAGGTCAACCATGGAGATTGAAGACACTGGGTGAGATTTTTCCATTGGTGTTTTCTTTTCATTTCCTTTGCACTTCATTATTTTATTGTGGATTTGATAACATGCATGTGTGTTGCTAACATCTAACATCTAATGTTGCTAATGTTTTTTGACATGTTTTTGCAGGTTGTCGTACAATTTTTTTGTCATTACAGGGAGCCGCAATTTGATAGACAGGGAGCCGCAATCAATATAAAACAAACCACATTCGAAATACCGAGCCACATCTACAATCCCGAACGACGCAAGCAATTGGTAAAAAAGATTTTTTTTAATTTTGTCTTTCGGATTTCTGTTTTTTGTTTTTTTTTTAGATTAATGATTTTTTTTTATACTAATTTGTCTGTTGCAGTGTGTGTCAAGATGGAATCTAACCCATGGTTACTGTTTGTTTTTTCCAATAATTTAATCAATCATGCATTTCACTCATAGTTAAAATGAACAATCATGCATTTGCATGAGTTTAGAAAGAACAATCACACTTTCATGGGTTTAAAATGAATTGTTAGATAACTCACATTACAAACGGTTAAAATGAACCCTTTGCTTGATAACACTACGAACAGTTAAAATGAATGCGTGTCTATTATGTTTTATGATTTAGTTAATTGTCACATCTTCATATTTCAATTTGGGTTAAAAATGAATAACCATGCGAGTGTGAGTCAAACATATTGGTGTGCTCTCTATTTGTTTTTCAACAAAGATTGATTGAACTACAAATATGTTTGATCGCTTTTGTTAACCTTAGAAACTGGGTCTGCTTTGGTGGGAAAAAGTACTCACCCCAAAGCGACTCAAACCGACAATGAAGCTCTTTAGCCGAGCTACTCTCGACCGGTATACAAATGTGAATCCTAAGGGAAAGCCTAGGATTACGAGTGCATATATGTCATATGGACCAAGTAGTACTCCCCAAAACCCTATTGAGCTTAACCTCTTCAGGATGGAGTGCCTCCTTAATGGAGCTTAATCTTGTGCCCCGTGTATGACCACTCGAACAGGTGCCTGAATTAAAACCCTTGTTTTTAGTGACCAAAAACCTTCTATTCTTTGGTGTAGCAATGGTTGTTGCCAATACACCCACACCTGAGCAGTTTTTAGTAGAAATGATCAATCTACCATGGGAGTTTCATGGAGGTTGGAAGCTTGGTTGCCCTGAGAAGTGAGTGCACTGTAAGGGGGAGCCCATGGGGCCAAGCTTCTGAATTCATCCACTAAGAATATGTGATTGGAGTAAAATCCGCGTGGGATCCAAAAGAATACTATCTTTGTAGCCATAGGATTTTGTAAATGTTTTCTATGTGGTTGTTTTTCACTTTCATACTACATCATGTGTTTTCCAAGTGTATTCAGACAACTTGAACAAATGAACATCAACCCTAAAATCTGAAACAACATTGCCAAACTGAAACAAAAATCTTGCAATTTGTTGAATTTTTGTCAAAATCACCTTTTTGCAACACAACTGCTATTTTAGACTGCAATTGCTAATTCCTGTGCCACAATCGCTCTGTTACAACTTATTTGCAATTTAAAACACCACAATTGACTATCTTTCATTGCAATCATAATTTCAAACCGTATTTGCCTTTTATAACATCGCAATCGCCTTTCTTGTGATGCATTTTCTCTGTCGCAACGCATCTATTGTGATGCATTTGCCAGTCTCCAAAAAATTTCTTTTCACTGTCAAAACTGAGACTCAATTTTGTCCTTACCAGATTCCAACACTTCTCTCTCTACTGTTTCTCTCAAACCAAATATTGAATTGCTCAACTTCCCTCATTATTGCACTATAGGTAGCATTCTCAGGTCACCATAGGATTCCATTACATTTCATTAGTTGCATTGTTAGACTTTACCATCCTCTTGGACACCCATTTTTTGTGAATTTTAGGAGTAGATTTCTTATCACCCTTTGTCAAACCTTTGCATTCAAAATTAGGTTATCATTGGACTCAATCAACCTTTTGTCTTTAGTCATTACCTTTTGTGAATTATTTCCCACTCATTAGTCTAGTGTGGAAATTTCACTTTGTCCTCTTTTATCCTTTTATAGTCCATTGATATTCCAAACCTGAAGCATTGCCAAAACTTTGTGTGGTCAAGTGTACATCTCCTTATATTTACCAATAGTGAGTGCATCTAAGTCTACTTTGAGCTTTCATACCATTAGTTTCCTCATTTTTAGTCTCATACCATTTGCATTTGCATACCTTTACTCTCCTTTTTTGGTCCCATCTACATTTCATTCCTTTGTTCTAAAAAATTAAAAAAAAAATATAGTGTCATAACAATTTCATATTTAGATCATCCTCCACCATTTTCCAAAGTTGAGCAAAATTTTTTATGGTTGAAACTGGATTACAGAGAAAAAGAAGACTCATGGGTTCTTTTGGTCAAGACACCAACCTTTACAACTTTTCAAATGACATGAATGTCAATACCAACAATTTCCCCAATAAAATGAACTATATGAATACAAATACCAACATGGGGAATTCACTCATTAATCCTTTCAATGAGATGACCATGCCATCCTCTTCACGCAATCCTTTTGAACAATTTGTCCGCAGAGACCAAAATGGGAAAGTCTTTGAAGAAGACATACAAGCTGCTGCCCAAAACCCAGAAGTGGCCTCTTCTATGGAAGAATTCATTCTAAACGACTCAACCATATATCTAGCCATGCTCCTTGACCAAGGGGCTAGGTTACCAAAAGGATTTGACCTCAACACTATTAGAGCAACATCTCCTAATCCCCAATCACATAATACTTCCATGGGAGCCACTTCACAAAATGTCATTAACACCATTAATGCTACCTCCCTTGGTCATGCTACCACCACAACCAATGCATCCACCATGATCAGCACAACATCTATTAGGGGATCATCTACCCAAAACAACACCACATCACAATGCATCCCCCAAAAAACATCCATTATTCCTCCACAAACGTTTGGATCAACAATGGGTGCAACCACCTCAAACCTCTTTGGGACTTCATCTAGTTCCATAAGTACATCAACAAACCTGTTATTAGGTTCCTCAAATGCTATGGAAACCAACTCATCAAACCCTTTTGGGAGAAATAAATGAAGAGTTGTAATTCAAAGCACCCAACCTAATTCCTCATAGGTCAATACCAACATTCCTTTGAGGCAAAATACCAACATTCCTCAAGGCCATAATTACCTATTTGGGCAAGGCAATCAAGGCACCCAATTTTCCACTCAATTTGGGCATCAACATGCTCAAGGCCAATAAGGCCCCCAAATTCACTCCAACATGGCAGGATCCCACATCCCAACTTATGCTTCTCAAGTCCATACACATCAGTACATCCCTCATCAAAACGCTCATTTCCAACAACAACCAAATCAAAACAATCATTTTTCTCACAAAAAAAAATCCCAAACCAACACATCTCATCACAACAGGTGGGCACTTAATCCATACCTATCACCAACATGTGTGATGCTACCAAAAAACCAATTGTGGAGGCACTCACACTCAAACTTACTCCTATGAACAATCCTATCTCATGAGAATCTTCTCTAGAAGTCTCGCGGGCCATGCACTAGAGTGGTTCTTGCTATTTCCTAAAGGAATAAAAACATGGGATGAATTGGAATACAAGTTTTGTGAAAAATACGCCTATAACATTGACATAGATATTGACATTGCCTCCTTATGCAAACTTACCCAAGAGGATGTAGGAGAGAATTTTATCCCATTATTTCAAATATGGAGAACCTTAGCAAGCAGATATCCGGTAGAAATACCTAAAAAGGAGAAAGTCACCATGTTTGTACAAAATCTCCTAGGACTGCTAAGATATGGCTTACAAGTCCATTATTGTACCACCTTTGTTGACCTTGTTGAAAAATGTGTTCAACTTGAAAAAGCCTTGATCACCAAAGGCGAATTAAAATATGGTGGGAAAACAATCAACACCACCAAAAACACTAACCCAAGTGCTTCTAATGACAAATCCAAATACTGGGTTAAAAATAAACACATCACTAATGACGGTGTGGTCGATGCAAAAACCGTTAATGCAACAGGTCATGTACTCACCATCAAAGGAGTTCAAAATCAAAATGCACCTGTGACTACACCGACACCAACTACCAATGCTATTCAAAATAATCCTGCTCAATCTAATCAAAGGCAACCACATCAACCACGAAAATTTCAAAAACGCACATACACCCCCTTGGGTAAGCCTATCGAGATTTTCTTAAAGAAAATTATCCAAAACGGTGTCATAAATTTGGAAGAACCTAAACCATATGACCTTGGTTAGTTCAAGCCATCATGGTGGGATGATAATGCATTTTATGATTACCACCGTATCAAAGGGCACAAAAATTCCTCTTTCCGCTAGTTACGAAATCTTATGCAAGACCTTATTGAAAACCATACCAGTGAGTTGGGAGGTTAACAGTTTGCGTCTAATTCAGATCATACAATCCACAAAAACCCACTATAGGATCATGGTTCTAGTAACCCCTCCTCGCCTGACACAAAGAATAACAATAATCAAGCCAATCACATCCGTCTTGCCTTCAATTATTCTAGTGGTACCATCATTAACAACACGCGGGCTACTGATGAAGACAAGTGTGTAAATACCATTACCATTAAAAAGGCCTCAGAATGCAATGTCACAACACGTAAAGGCAAGGTCACTATCGCAGGTCCCTCTATTCGTTAGCCTAAAATTACCATACCTGGTCAGTCTACCAAGTCATCAAAACCTAGGCTAGAGTTCAACCTTATTGAGCAATTGAACAAAACACCCACTCAAATCTCCATCCTTGAATTGCTCCGCATCTCACTCGCACATAAGGCCATCTTGGATAAATTCCTGCAAGAGTCTTCCGTCCCAACCAACATTGATGTCAACCATTTCAAAACTATGGTCAACTGTTTGACTTTGCCTCACCATATTACCTTTTCGGACATTGGCTATTCCTCACCCAAACCATCTCATAATGATGCCCTTCATATCGAGGTTTTTGTCCATAAACATAAGGTTAGACAAGTCTCAGTAGATGGCGGAGCAGGATTGAACATCTGATCTTTAAAATTGGTTAAATATTTTGGCTTCTCTAATGCATGTGTGGATGCTACCAAGACCATTGTCATCAAGGCGTATGATGATGAAGAATGCACTTCTAAAGGCGTCATTACAATTCCAATTCGTGCGAGACCAATTATTATAGATACAACATGCCAAGTCCTAGATCGTGACATACATTACAATATCTTACTTGGTCGCCCATGGATTCATGCCTTAAAAGACCATTCCTTCCACATACCACCAATGCCTGAAGTTCCCTTTCGATGGTACTGAAATTACTATCCCGGGAGATCCTGATCCATTTCAATACTGTACCAATTTGAGAGCCATTGCTGAGCACCAGGTACCCATCAATCGGGAAGCCTCAACTTCCACCTCTTCAAAATATATTGACCCGTTTGCACTCACCAAATCATCCATTCCATCGACTTCCACCGCACCATCCTCCTCGACCTCCATACCAAGTACTGATCTTTAGATCCAGGACCTTGGTTGTGGAGAATTCAAACTGAATACGACTTACTATATCACCACGATACCTAAGCCACCTAAAGTCTATGGTAGACCGTGTTTCATAGTCAAGCCTAAAACAACTTTCAAGGTTCCACCAAAAACAATATTCACACTATGGGGAGATATGAGTAATGAAGTCATTATCGACATAGCTAACTGGATCTACAAAGACCCAGAAGGATTACCTCCACTACCAGTGCATCTCTATGGAAAAGGCTATGACATATGCAAGGAACTACGTTTTGACAACGCAAGTAGCCTTGGAAAAGCCAACAATGGAAGGAGAGAACCTATTATTATCTCTACAAGACCAAGGTACATAGGGCTAGGGTTTGAACAACTTGGAACTGACGATCGACGTACCTATGAAATTTCAAGTAAGGACGTAAGGTAAGGACATAAGGGCTACAGAAAGTGTTGAGACAAGTGAAGAGTCCCTTATTGAAACCGACTCTAACGAATGGGAATGGGGATATGAGAAAACCCTGAGTAACTATGATATTGACGAACTATTCCTGGAACCTGGCCAACCCGCTTTTGAAGAAATATTTTGACAAGAATACAACATTGATCCTATTAACCTTCATTCTAAAAATAAGGAATGGGTAAGAATTCCTTGGGATCCAGAAGAACATAAATTGTTGTCGGCAACATCTGAATTATCGCGCCCCATTCTTGAGCCCACCCATGAGCCTAACATGCTTGAACCTACTGTCCATGCCTCTGAACTACCAACCACAAGTCATGATGTTGATAATTTTATCCCCTATTATGACTATGAATACAACTCATCTGAATCTGAATATGGTCCATCTATTGAATCTGACACAAAAGTTGAAATTGATAACTTTACCTTCACACTCGAGGCTTCAATTTGCATGATTTATGCATCTTCCCCATCTTTTACCAACACTAATGATGGGATTTCCCTTGTTTACCCATAACTGATTGATTGGGACCAACAAGAGACACCTGGTATGGATATCTTTCAAAATGATGAGTCCATTGCAGAGTTCATGGGACTCCGAGAGGGCATACCGTGGGGTGATCACAAAATAGGATTTTCTATTGACCTAGATTGTGTAGCTTACTTTGGGGAGACTGTGCAATTCTCTAGTCGCAAAGATACAAAGAATAAAATAAAAAAGAAATGTATTTAGGTGAAAACCACAAGGTGCTTTCTAACAATAAAATAGTAAAAATAAAGGACGTATCCGAAGGTGAAAACCTCTCTGAGCCGCCTAAGGATGGAGGATTGGAATTTCCTCCCATAACACAAGAAAAATCGGCAATGCTTATCGAAGACACCATAAAAGTTAACATAGCTACACTAGAGAATCCCAAAATGGTTCTCTTGGCCGCATCATTATCAGAAGAAGAAAAACTTGAATTTCAATAATTCTTCACATAAAGGAAAGTTAACTTCACATGGTCATATGCCGACATGCCAGGTCTGGATCCAAAATTGGTATTGCATCATCTTCGTTTAATTCCAGGTATCAAACCAGTCAAACAAAAATTACAGAAAATGCATCCACAGATTGCACTACTGGTAAAGGCTAAACTAAAGAAGTTACTGGATGTTGGATTCATAAGATCAATAGACTATGCCGACTGGATATCCAACATTGTCCCTATCACAAAGCCAAATGGAAAAATCTACATCTGTAGAGATTTCAGAGATTTAAATAAGGCTTGTCCAAAAGATGATTTCCCATTGCCGAATATAGACATGATTTTTGATCTCACAACAGGGTACGAGATGCTGTCTCTCACGGATGGTTTCTCGGGCTATAACCAAATCCATATTGCACCTGGGGATTAAAAAAAAATTACATTTACATGCCCATGGGGAACATACTATTGGAATGTCGTTCCTTTTGGCTTAAAGAATGCAGGCGCCACATACCAAAGAGCTATGACAACAATATTTCATGATATGATGCATATCCTAATGGAAGATTATGTGGATAACCTTTTGGCCAAATCTTTGACATGGAAGGATCATCTTAGGGTCCTAGACAAATTTTTTAGATGGTTAGAAGATTACAAGGTTCATTTGAACCCAAAAAAATGTGTCTTTGGGGTTACTTCAGGAAAACTATTGGGCTACATAGTTTCATGACGAGGCATAGAGGTTGATCCCACAAAGGTGAAAGAAATAATGGACATGCCTCCACTAAAAGGAATCAATGAGTTGAGAACACTTCAGGGCAGACTACAGTCCATTCGACACTTCATCGTATAGTTGGCAGACAAGTGTCAACCATTTCAGTATCTATTACGCAAAAGTATCCCCTTTGTATGGACAAACAAATGCCACACAAACTTCAAACAAATCAAAGAATATCTATTGACACCACCTATCTTGATGCCACCCATTGAAGGCAAGCCATTGATCCTATATGTCTTTGCAACTACAAATGCACTTGGGGCATTATTGGCACAAAATGACTATGAGGAAAAAGAAAGAGCCATATACTATATCAGTCGCACATTGATAGGATATGAGATGAACTATATAACCATTGAACACACATGCCTTTCAGTTGTCTTTGTAGCAAAAAACTAAGAAATTACATCCTGAATCACCAAACACACCTGATAGCTAAGATTGATCCACTAAAGTATCTTCTAAGTTAGGCAAGATTGGTAGGCCGATTAGCAAAGTGGGTCACGATTTTGAGTGAATATGATATACAATATGTTGAGTGCAAGGCAATAAAAGGGTAGGTAATAGTAGATCAACTTGTAGATGCACCCATCCAAGGCACTCATCCACTGATAACTGATTTTATCGATGAGTCTATCTTTCATGCAAAGCCTACATCGCCATGGAAACTGTATTTTGACGGGTCTCATATTGGTCACGGCTCAGGGGCTGGTATCTTATTCTTCACACCACAAGGAGATTCCATTCCTAAGGCATTCTGGATCACCTTCCCCTATACTAATAACATTGCAGAATACAAAGCACTGGTCATAGGACTCAAAATTGCAATTAAATAGAAAATTCAGACATTGCTAGTATTCAGGGATTCTCAGTTAGTTATCAACCAAGTGAATGATGATTATGAAACAAAAGATGAAAAGTTTCTCCCCTACAAGCGAATGGTGGATAGCTTCCTGACATATTTCAAAATGATTTCTTTTTAACAAATCCCAAGGACACAAAATAAAGCAGTCGATGCCATGGAAACTATTGGATCTCTCGTAGACATCCCCAAAAATGTGTCACAATTTGAGTTCTTAGTGGAACAGCTGCTGATGCTTGCATATGACATCCCAGAGTCAGAAATGGTCTATGAAATTGTTGGTCCCAATTCACCTTGGTACTAGGACATCTATGATTATCTTAAGTCCCAAACCCTACCACCCAACCTATCTAATAATCAAAGAAAATCCTTCATTTGAAAAGCCGCCTGACACACCATCGTCAGTGACACCCTATACCGTCATGGCTTTGATAGCACCCTTCTTCGTTGTCTCAATACTGATGAATCCCAAACAAATTTATGAGAAGTACATGAGGGTATATGCAGATCTCATTCAAATGGCCCAACTTTAGCTAGGAAAGCCACCAGACTTGGATACTTTTGGCCAACACTAGAAAAAGATGCTCTTCAGTTTGTCAGAACATGTTGGAAATGCTAGGTGCACAAGGACCTAATCCACACACCTGCACATGAGCTAAGACCAATCACTTCTGCATGACCCTTCACATAATGGGGACTCGACCTTGTGGACAAGATCCATCCATCCTCCTCTAACGACCATAAATTCATAATCACCACCACTAAGTACTTTACTAAGTGGATTGAACCTGTCCCCTTAACTTGCATCACCGATAAGCAAATATCCAAGTTTATCCTAATTTACATCATCTTCTAGTATTGTGTTCCACAGTCCATCATCATAGATAACGACCGTCCATTAAAAAATCAGGACGTTCATGAACTCTATGAGCGATTCCACATCCAACATCATTTCTCCACTCCATATTATCCACAGGGCAATGGTCAAGCTGAGGCATCAAATAAAATAATTCTTCACATTCTTAAGAAGATTGTAGATGATGCTGGCTGAGATTGGAATTTACAACTCAATCCTGCCTTATGGGCCTATCGAACTAGCATTCGTACACCCATTTGAGCCACTCCATTTTCCCTCGTCTATGGATCTGAGGGTATATTTCCCATCAAGCTCGAAATTACTTCTCTCCGAGTCTCCTTGAAGGGAATGATCAATGATGAAGAGTATAGACAATCTCGCCTGCATGAGCTATAAATGTTACAAGAAAGATGAAAAATGCCTTGAATCACTTGCAGGCATATGAAAATTGTCTCTGCAGGAGCTATAATAAAAGAGTGATGGTGAGAAAATTTGAAATTGGTGACTTGGTCCTCATGCAAAATCCAAGAAATCAGCCTGATCATGAAAATCCTAGAAAGTTTGAGCCTAATTGGATCGGTCCTTATATTATTACTGTAGCATTTAGTTATGGAGCTTATCAGTTGGCCACACCTAATGGAGAACAATTGAAATAACCCATCAAAAACCTGCATCTGCGAAAGTTTTACACATAGCATCAGAGAGCTTGGCTAAAAACCTAAAAGTATAATTTTTTTTGAAAAATAAGAAAAAAATCGTCCCTTGATGAAAACTTGGCAAACAGGCATCTTGGTGACACCAAAAAATAAAAAAATGGCAAAAATAGTAAAAAGAAATAAATTCATCCAATAGTGAAAACCTGACAAACAAGCGCCATGCATAGTCAATCGTTGCTCCACCATCTACTATTACTCTAATCGGCCTTTATCTACTTTGAATAATCATGACATCTTGACACATTCATGACATTCATCATAAGTCCTGTCAATTTCGTCCATGGCTAGCATTGGTTGACATCACCCCTTATATATCCTTGCCTTTTGTCCCACATTTGCCTCTTTCCATATCATTCGGCCCGGATAATCCTTGACCTGTCTGGGGGTAATAAATTTATCATGTAATTGCAATGGGTATTGCATATGATCTGACATTCTTAAAAATTTCTAAAAAAATCTTAAAAATTTGAAAAGTCTTGAAAAAATTCCTAAAAATTGCAAAAAGTCTTGAAAAAAGCCTTAAAAATTTGAAAAAGTCCTGAAAAAATACCTAAAAATTGAAAAATGTCCTGAGAAAATACAATTTTTTTAAAAAAAGTGTCAAAAATCTCAAAGTGGAGTCAAAATCAGTTGTATCTTGTCAAGTCTGTCATATCAATCAGTTAGTCTTTGTCTTGGTCTGAACTACATTGTCTCTGTGCATTTGCTACGTAGGCAAGATTCATCTTTGAATCCATGAGACATTAGGTCAGTCCTTCTAGGTTTGTCAAAATAAAATCATGGTTCAATCTTCTATCCTTCAGACAAAGTCATTGGTCATGTCGAACTACGAGGTCTCTAAGTGCATGACGTAGGCAAGGCCATCAATCAATGAGCCCCCGAGGCCGCACTAGGTCAGTCCATTAGGGTTCATGGCACTACACTTTCACACACGTCAAAAATATTCAAATCAAATCATCTCTCAATCCTAAATGGACAATCTACCGGTAATTCTGTTTCATCAACATTTCTATCAATTTTGCATGTCAAGCGATGGCATGTCGTAAACTCTATCATCTAGTGAAATTCTATCAAGGCTAATCAACCTGTCAAAATTTGGGTTCTTCTTCAGATGTGTCCTTCTGAGAAGAAACTCTTGTCATTTCTTTATGCTTTTGGATGTGTCCTTCCTAAGAATTGTCATCATCACATGACATTTTGATGGATTCTCCTGACCCTGAGAATCGATCGTCTTGATATCAATGTCAATCAGGATGTGTCCTTCCCGAATCTGGTATCACTCGACCTTTGAAAACCTTGACCTCGCCAACCTTGGAATTTCAACATTAAAACACTTGGCATTTTCAATACTTGACAATTTGTTTACTCGGCGAACACTTGGAAAACACTATCTGTCTTTTTGAGGGTTATCACAATATGAGTTCCCTACTTCAAAGGAGCCATGACATATCATGATGATCATCCTGCTGCTAGTTCCTCGAGGATGCCCTGACTTCAGGATTTACAGGAGCAACGATGTAGTCGTATGATCAGCTTGTCTTTTTATTGAGTGTCATGTGGCTAGTTTCTCGAGGATGTCTTGACATAAGGATTTAGAGAAGCAACGACGTCCCATGACTAGTCTTGTCTATTTATAGTTGTTCATGAAAAAATGACTAGGGGAAATTGCGTTCCTCGTATGAGTTAGGATCATCCTTGTCTGGGACTGTTGATCTACGTGATGGTTCAACCTTGCACACTATTG
This sequence comes from Sequoiadendron giganteum, assembly GCA_007115665.2. Taxonomy (NCBI): domain Eukaryota; kingdom Viridiplantae; phylum Streptophyta; class Pinopsida; order Cupressales; family Cupressaceae; genus Sequoiadendron; species Sequoiadendron giganteum. Next base: position 450,022,195 of record CM021102.1, read on the forward strand.
ATCTATGTCATATCTTAGTGTTTGTTGGCCATCATGACATTTTCGCTCAATGATGATTAAGAGAAACAACTATTATAGTACTATGGCAAGTTTTGAAGGATTTTTGTTTTTGCACTAACATGCATATCTTTCTTTGCACTAACATTCATCTTCGTCTCCTCCTCTTCCATGCTCTGATGATATCCTATGACATCCAAAAACAGAATTACATACATGATCATATGAGCATCACATTTCACATTTGCATAAATCAAATACTATAATTCAAATTGTATAACATTATCATCCATTCATATTTTATACATAAAACCATCATTTGCATTAACATATAGGAATCATATCATCATACATTGCACAATGCATACATACATGAACATATCCATAATGACATCCATAACCATAAAACATGATATCCATACATCTCATAACATCATAAATGCATCAGATAAAGAATAGAACACCATAACACAAATCATATAGTCCGCATCCAAAATCATCGCATATATATATCTCAAAAAGAATATCATGTCACAGGATAAAGTCATAAGATATCCCAAAATTGGAGCTCAGAGGCTTGAGTGTCAATATATACAATGTTTCATACAAATAAAAAATTACAAATCCTATGTTGTGCCCCCTCCATCCCATGGAGGTGACCCATGAGGCAGCTACAACTGAATCATCAAATGAAAGGTAACCTGAATGGGCGTGGTGTCTTGAGCCTGACTCTGAGATCCTGAAGGCTCAATGAAAGGAGGCTGGCTCTGCTCTGTCTGGTGTCTTGATGACATTGATCTATGACCATGCCTTGACCTGTGGCTGTGGCCTAATGAATTACTATGCGAATGATGTGACCTATGACCTGAAGACTGACCAGATGAAGTGTACCCACCAACACTGTAATGACTAATGCTATGTGACCTAGTGTTGCTGTGAGTCTATGTCCCATTGCCTATCTTGCTGTACAACCTGGATAAACTTGGGTCTCGTCTCTCTAGTGGAATGACCTGCTCATATAACAACCTGTATTGGCCCCTGCTCTTGAACATCCTCGCCAACTTTCTAGCCATATCCTTTGACAGTCCTGCGCACAACTTGGCGAACTCAGTCACCCATTTGTCTGACTCCTGCTGTCGAATAACAACCTAGTTTCTCTCCACTCTCACTACCTCCAACTCAGCTGCCTAGGCCTTGTTTTGAGACAAGGCTGCATCTAATATGCTTTGAAGATCTGCAATCCTCTGATCCACAGTAACATCCACTGGAAAAATTGGTGGCCTGTCCCCCTCCTCTTCCCTGTCAATCATCTGCTCCTATAGCCTCCTCTTGGCCTCATCCTCCCTCTCCTCTTCCTCATCCTCCCTCACCTCATATTTGTTGATCTCCTCCACATCAATGTCGAGAGGATGGTGCTCTACAAAAGCATCCTCCTCTACTAACATTTCTCCCTCTGCTCTGACCTCCACCTCCTCTTCTCCTTAGACCTTTGTCCCATCCTCCCCTCTGACCTCATCCTCTCCTCGGACCTCTGCCTCCTGCCTACTTGGCTACTCTCCCTCCTCACCCTCCTCTCAGATGGGTGAAAATGGTGTTCCACCCACTCTCTGCCTAACTCTCCTCGGCTGCCACCGCCCTCCATCACCCCTCCTCCTCCTCACACCCCTCCCATCTCTACCATCACCTCCACCCTCGGCACCCCCATCATCTCCCCCACCTCTCCCTCCATCTCCCCGACCACCATCTCTCCCTCCAACCCCCCTATTGTCTCTCCCACCATCTCTACCACCTTGACCTCCCCTTCGTACTCGTGGGATAACTGATCTATGATCTATAGGAGCCGGACCATCTAGATCTGTCAATGGAATGGGCCTCTGAATTTTCCACTAGGTGTCAAAATCAATAGTTGTCCCTGCATCTTCTAGATCTCCTCTCCATAACCACTGCTGTGTGACCAGGCCATCTATCTACTGCTCTGCTACTACCACTGCTATAGGTGGCCCCCATACGGTCTCCCTGGATGACCGTGCATACTCGACCATCCCAATTGGCACAACCTGCTGCTGACCAAATTGTCGTAGTACCTACTGGGGCATGTACATCTCAATGATACACTAACTCTGCACTGTATGACCAATCAAGTATCTAAACTTTCTGCATAATGAAAGATGGCCATCCTCATCCGGCCACTGGGCACAATCTCTATACGACCTCTAGACAAAGCTAACCAATGTGTCGATTTGATGTCGCTAGTACCCGGTATCTCGTACGTGAGTCTGGCTAATTGAACCAACATATAGGTAAACATAGGGCATACCGTCTCCCAATTGCTGAATCTGTACTGGCGGGCGAGAGACGAGAATGTGCTCCCATGCCTAGATCATAAGTACGGTGGTCCCACAACTAATGCTCTGTCCCTCTTGGTAAACAACCTCATGAAGCTGATGATACAACATAGCCAACGAGAAGGGCCCCCAAGCAAAAACTATCCTCTGAGCATGCATATAGACTAGTACATCCCCCCATCCAATCGAAAACCCATGTTCGCGATGATCTGGAATCAACACTCCAGAAATCAACATCATAAATATGGCATCCCATTGTGGATAGTGGTCAGCCACAAAATCCCACCCGATCTCATACCCATGAATGCCTAGATCGGTGCCACCTGAATTTTCATACATCTCTCCTAGGGTTTGTCGCCTTATGTGGGGATCGTAAACTACGCTCTCCCCACTGATCGAGATGCACAAAATACGATACACATCCTCTAGGGTAATGTTAGCCTCTCCTATAGGTAAATGAAAGGATCAGGTCTCTAAGTGCCACCTCTCACAAAGTATTGTCAGTAATCCCCTGTTTTCCTGAATAATGGGCATGTAGGTGATGTAATATAACCCCAGTCTCATCAACCATCGTCTCTCCTTGTCACTCAACTGATCTCTGAAAGCATAGGTAGCAGGCTTGAACTCTCAGGTATAAATAGGCACTAATCATCTCTGCACACGCAAAAACAAGGGTTAACACATATGGATTAGCAATTTGGCACATTAGTAATATCTGAGAAACCAAAAAGGCATCTGAAAAAAGAGTCTACACTAAGTCAACTTTGGTCAACCTTGGTCAACAAAAATTGCATTGCGTTGACTGCAATTGCGTCGCACTAAGTCATATGTGGCTCTGCATTTCTCAGTTGCGTCGCACATTATCAAATGCTTCATTTTAGCTGGCAATTGTGCACCTTTACAACAATTGCATCTTTTGGTATGGCAATTGCGTTATTATATAACGATTGCATCATTTGGCAAAGCAGTTACATCGTAATATCACAATTGCGTCGTTGATTACCACACTTGCATTGCATTTTGACACATGTGTCATTTGCCCTATCACTTGCACATCTTTAAAATTTGACTCACCCACCCATTGCACTTGCGTCACGATTCAATCAAATGCGTCGAACATGAAATCATTTACAGTTTATGCGACGACATTTGCATCGCAACGCATTTGTTTTCCCCCCCTTTACCCAAATAAATGCATGAAAATCGAAAAAATTAAAAGTTGGATAGGGTACTTACCGATGCCTCTGTGCCCTCGGGTCGTTAGAATGTCTGCACGCGGTAGCCACGATGGTTTATCATGAGAATCACCATCTTCTCCTCACACTCCAATCTCCAAATTTTTGAATAGTAAATGTGAAAATGACACTTGGTTTGGCTTTTTCAACTTATTTATAGGTTGAAAATTAGGGTTTGACTTGATAGGTTTGTACTAGAGGCTCTTTTGATCGCCTTTGATTGGCATTTTCGCTGGCTCAACGTCCTCCGTTTTCGAAATCGATTGCATCGTTGTTTTTCGGTCATCAAATTGACTAATCGGGACACTTTCCAAATTTTTCTGACCTCGAGCCAAAATTCAAAAATTTTCTCGAGGGGGCATAGGCACTTCGTACCTTCACTAGGGCATATTATTGACTTATTTTCTTTGGCATAACGTGATAAACTACATTATGACATAGAGGGTTAAATGTAGACACATAAAAATGACCTAGGCCTGCAAGCTCTATTTTACCACTTTCATCCTAGCATAATTATGACATTTTAATTATGTTTGTGGCCCACCTTTGACTATTAATTAAATAATTCATGTCTTTGTATTCTTCATGATTATTAAATAAATAGATCTTATTTATTTATTTAATGCGTCACTAATTATCTAATGTCTTCTCATAATTAAATAAATTTCTCAATTTATTTAATTAATCTTTGCAATCTATGTCTTCTTAATTATTAAATATATATATTTTATTTATTTATTTAATATGTCACTAATCCTCAAGTCTTCTTATAATTAAATAGATTTATTAATTGATTTAATTAATCAATCACCTTCTCTAAATTGAATAATTATCTTTAATTATTTAATTTCCTTATTTGACATTTCCCTCATTTTAAATAAAATAATGTATTTAAAATGGCCTCACATGGTTAACTACCACTTCTTTTAGTAAATAATCTTAAAATCAATTATTTACTATCACACTAAATCCATATTTTGGTAATATTCTTCTATAAATCAAGTAATTGCTAAAATTATTGATTTTCTAAATCTCATCTTCTTGTTTAAACTTGATCCTTTCGATTTTACTAATTTTTATCTCATTGTCGCATTTATTCTCCATCCTTGATTTAATTTCTTAAACTAAATCGTGTCCACTCATTTGGGAATTTTACCCTAACCCTAATTAAGAGTTGCCATTTTGAATCTTGACCATTGATTCTAGGGCATTTCTCAATCTTCAATCTCATCCATCCATCCAAAATTGCATTTTCTATAAAATGCCAATTTTGTCCTCATTTCGACATCTCAAAATCTCTTAATCTTTTTTAATCTTTGAATCTCTTGCATTTTTTGAGTTTTAAAATTGTCGTTTTTCATTTAGCTACTTTTAATAATTGCATATAGGATTTAGTTTCTTTTGCATAGGCATTTTAAGAAATCCTTCAACGCTTTGTTTAGGGCTAGTCCATAGTATAGAGTTGCTCATCAAAATTTGAGGGCACACTTCACATTTCAGCAAGCTAGAAATTATAATGGAGGTCAACCATGGAGATTGAAGACACTGGGTGACCTTGTTCCATTGGTGTTTTCTTTTCATTTCCTTTGCACTTCATTATTTTATTGTGGATTTGATAACATGCATGTGTGGTGCTAACATCTAATTTTGTAGAAAAATCCTCAGTTACACAAACTAAATTAAACTATTAAATCATTAACTATATTTAATCTTAATAATCATTATCAATATAAACTATTAAATCATTAACTTTTATTATTTATCATAAGTAAATTATAGTGAAAAAACACATTTTCCTTTCAATCATAATGTAGAAATTGTAGATAATCCTTCATCCTAAATCCCACACAATATTTTAAGGGTACTATAGAAGGAAGTATTAGTATTCAACATTGAAATAATCCATTCTTATGGTTGTATGGCTGCCAAATTCTCATTTATATAAATGTTGAAAATGTAGTGAAAGAAAAATTATCCAAAACAATGGTGTAACAACCAAATGAAGTGACTTCCATGAAGAAATTAAATATAATGAAATGGTTGTCCTTTTGAGATAGACATCATAAAAATCATCTCCGTTTGTATATTAAATTGGAGGAGTTGAATGTGGTTTACATATGACGTCACCATGTAAATTTATGAGTTGCATATTGCAAAGAAATAAAATAATTGCTTTCATTAAATAAATTAATGTAAATAAGTGATGGCTCATTGCTTTATATAGGGATTTTTGTGATTTTTTAATAATTTTTTTTCTTCATTATTATTAAAATAATGTGTTATAGATTATGCAATAGAGTTTTAAAATATAAAAAATATAAGAGTGAAAATATAGTTGTTTTTATGATTGATAAATAGCATTTTATTATTTCGATCATGATTTCTGAATTATAGTTTATAATTGTTTAAATCTAGATGTGTTGGAAGTAGAACAATAAAATCTAAACATGGTTATTTTCAAAATTTTTGTGAGTTTAGTATCACATTGGATATTATATCCTTGGTTCATAAGAATGATATTTGGTTGTAGACTTGAATCTTTGATTTTTGGAAATGACATTTGATTACAAATTTGATTTGATAGCTTTAGAACTTTTGCACCTAAAAAAAACTCATCTAATATATCTTAGCATTTTAAATTGTACCTTTAGCATAATATAAAATGGAATAGCATGCACTTAAGTAAACCCTCTAATTCAAAATATAAGGAGAAGCTCCCTAAAAACCTAAGCTAACTCTAGATACTAAGCCATGGTGAAAGTATACAATTATTAATACTATACAAAATATTCCTTGGAGATTTAAAATAATATAAAATTTAATGATTTATTGTCTATTTTTTGATCTCAAATATGAGCACAAAATTGTTAACAAATCTTGTCTCACAAGAATATTTTTAGACATTTATAACTTAACTCATACAATTGAATTTAACACAACATTGACATGCTAACTAAATACAAAAATAATATGCAAAACACAATATAGTACAAAAATAACAACTTTAACATAAATGACAAATGATTCAAAGAATTAAATAGCAATATAGAAAGATATAACCTAGAAAAACTAATAACCTCAATTAAAACATTGAAAATATTGTCCACTTTTAATTCAATTAGTGAAATCACACATAATAATTGTAGACACAAGGAAACAAGTCGAACACTAGTTTCAACAACATAAGTATAGTGTAAATTATCATTGATAAATTTTTACTTCAATCATATTTATAAGGTTACAATAACTAAAATTTCAAGATTTACAATAGTAAATAATTTATCACAAAAATCATTGTCTTTAAAGAAAAACACTATACACTACTAAAAAGAGGAAATAGATCACTTTAAAGAAAAAATCACTTTATTAAAATGTGACCAAAATACCTTAAAAGTAGGTTCTAAGCGATTCTATCCAAAATAGAACATGTAAAAGAATCTACTAAAGATACTCATGGCTAAAAATATTAGTTAACAAACTTGTGCATGAATCTTCTCTATAATTTTGATGTAACACTTTACTTTGAACATGGAAATTTGTTTGAAGAAAAATGAAATCCTAGGTCCTATTATTTATGGATTCATGAAAATCACCTTCTTTTAGAAATATCTTTCTCTTAAAACCTTAGTTATTCTTCAATCTTCAAATGGTTGAAAATTACCCCTCATAAAACCTAGGGTTTTGTAGTGTAGGTTTTCTATTTTCCTTATTTAAGATATATTTATTTTTTCCTACACATATTGTTTTATCTTGATTAAGTTTATTAGGTTTGGTTAATATGAGGATACATGGTGAAATACATCAACTACATGTGTTACTCCCTCCCTCACATGGGTAGTTGAGTTACACAGCCTCATTTGGCTTTATGTGCCACCTCTCATAACCACTATGTTGAAAGAACAATAAAAATGAGAGGGGGGGTGAATCAGTTGTATCTAATTAAAACATCGAAACCCTTAATGGTAATCAAATCCACAAACATTCATTAAACTCTTATTCTATTATAGTGATTAATCATGAAATGTAGATAAAAAAATTGAAATAACACCATACACTTGAGAGCACTAGATTTAAGTGGAAAAACCAACAAGGAAAAATAAATGGTGAGGATTAGATCACAATATAAGTAATTGCAAAACCTATACAAGGGATCACTATAAGAATAGAACACACTGCCCAATAAGGCTCACAACCACAAAAAGAAAAGAAGATAGAAGAGAAATGTTACATAGAGAAAAACTTATGAATGCAACAAGGAATCCACCACAATTACTCCAACACTTTTGCAACCTTGTTTGAAATATTTAAAACACCTTTAGCTCACTGCCTTCGAAAATTCAACACTTTGAAGTTCACACTGCTCTGCTCAAATTTGCATCCTACACTTCTGCAAATCACACCACATTCATCACTTATGTTTCTGTCACATCTATCATGAGTTCTTCCAACAAAAACACTCTTATTTATATCATCCTCAACCTTGAAAACCTTCTATAAGGTCAAATAACACATCCTTTACATTTACAATTGGGTGATCCCACAAAACTGGTTTACAATTATGTTGAGGAGGGAAAATTGCCAAAATGCTCCCATGATTTTTTTTTTAGGTTTTAAAGGGTTTGCTCGAAGGGGGGTTTCAGCGAATTCAAAAAGGGGTTCGCTCGAACCCCCCTTCGAGTGAACCCCTTTTGACGATGTCATCCCTTTTGACACCAATTTTTAAGGGAAACAAAGGAAAAATTGTAAAACAAGGGGGGTTCAAGCAAATCCCCCTTCGCTTGAAGGGGTCAAGGGGTGTTCGCTTGAAGGGGGGTCACTCGAACTCCCCTTTTTTTCCCTTCTCCCCCTCTTCTACTAAAGTTTTGTAAAAAAATTCCTTTCAAATTTCGGGTTGAGGATGAAAATGGAGGAAACTTCAAAGACCCAACTGGATGATGGTATTCCTTGAAACGAGCTATCCATTGAATATAATTTTAATATATTTTGGTTTTATTATGTATTTTTTTAGTTTAATTAAACATAGGATTTTCATCGAAAATCAAGCTCTTTGTTCCGCACATGTGGAAAAATAGCAGATTATAAAAAAAAATTTGAAAAATATCTATGCACTAGATATTGATGTCCCTGATCCAACAATTTTTTTTGAATTTCGATATATACAATTTTTTTTTGTTAGCAAGTAAATCATGTCTAAATTGTAATTGGTTTGACTTGAAAACTAAATTAAGAAAAAAATATTCAATGAAATGCTATGAAACTAATTGCATGCACTAGATATCATAGTCATGAATCTACATTCGAAAAAAATAGAATTTAATCCTTCATAAAAAAAAGTTGTGTTAGAAAGTGCATGCCTCTCTTTAAAAATGGTGTTTATTGTTAAAAACTAGTTTTCGAAGGAGATGAAAAAAAAAATGCAATCTGATTCCAAAAAAAATAAAAAATAAATATTTAGAATCTACAGACAAAATGTCACAAATCACTAGTTTGCATCATCTTCAAATTCCTCATGGTTTAGAAGCTATAGGTGCTCAAAAGTGAAGATTTAATTTAAAAAATTAGCTCAATGTCGAGTTTGGCCAAAAATTGTAAACTGGTATTGTGGGATCACACAATTTCAAATTAGGTTGGCATCCAAACATTCCCACGGTGGATAGATATGAAGGAAACCCACATAAATCCCTAGTTAGGATCCAAATTTGTCCTAACACACCTCAATACACTTCTAAAATCTTCAAAGTCACTTCACATGTAGTGTTAACACCAGGTTGAATATTACCCATGCTAAACACCATAAAACTATTATGTACATGCTTCCCACTTGTAGACCATACAAATATATTTTACATGATCTAGAAAAATTCACAAACCACCTAAGATCCAACAAAGACTTCATCCAAACTTGCATCATAGAAATACTTCAACCAAAAACATCTGGTTAACCTTATACGCACACTAACACATGAAATGTGCACACTATACTATACCAAATCATGATAAATATTGAATTCTAAAAAATACAATAACAATAAGAAACTTCCTAGATCTGCACAACTTGAAACAAAACCACAGAGAAATGTGGAGCAAATACATTTCTCCTAGACCACAACGGACAACAAAAAGAACCTTGTTCACACATTGGTGAACACATCTATCTCTACACAATGATCCAGAATCCCAAACTCTGGATATGGAAACTATTGATAACCCTGAACAACATATCAGATCTGCAAAGGAATAACATCAAAATAGAAGAAACCCAGAGCACATCGCGGAGCACAGTTTGAATATTTACACAACATTGTTTTCTCTATTTATCAAATTTTCTCAAAAGAACTTGGAAACCAAGCACCAGAGACACCATTACACCACATTACATCATTCCAACACATCTCCAAACACTGTAACAAAAAGATAGCTCCATGTACTCACAACACTTCCTCAATATCTCAACTATACATGCACAAACAAAGTTATTCCATTCATGCACCAACTGTAACAAACTATTTCCATCTTTTTCACAATTTTCTCAATATCATTGACATATTCATCATTTAACAACCTTCTTCAACACATAGTTGACATCAATGACAACACCAACTTGTTGATATCAATGACAACGCCTGCATACTTGCAACAATATCTCCCTTTGTCATTGATGACAACACATGATGTGAAAAACCATCAAGGACACAACTTTGAACAAAACTATTTATTCTTTACTTTCTCTTTACACACTCTCTCCCTTACATGATTTTCTTTCACTTTCTTTCCCCCTATGTAGATAGAAATGATTCTTTCTCCCCCTTTGACATCAATGGTAAATGATAAAGTGTTTTACATTGTTCTCTCCCTTTGACACTGAACCAAGATACTTGCAATAGGACATAATTCCCTTTTTCAGCTTAGAATACTCCCCTTGAGAAGTACACTCAACCAAATCAACAACTCTACACAATGAAAACATATATTCCTTGCAACAATGACACTGCCTACTACCCTTGAGAGGTAACCACCAACACCAATCCAGATAAGAGACGAATCCATAGATTCATTGGATTGACGCATCTCCACATGCTTCTAGTTCAAAGAAGGAGGGGCAATAACCACCAACTTCTCCTAGAGATACTCAAAAGTATCTTTAGGAAGGGCCTTAATGGATATGTCAGCAATCTGATCCTTTGCAGGTACATATTCAAGCTTCACCTCATTCTCCATAACCTTCTCTCTCAGAAAGTGATACTTAATTGACATATGCTTTGTCCTTGAATGCATCACTGGATTATTTGAAATGTAAATTGCATGTGTATTGTCACAAAAGATAGAAATAAGCTCATCATACATTACTCTAATATCCTTCAATATCTGTCTCATCCACAATATTTGTGTGCAACAATATGTTGCTGCAATATACTCAACCTCTATAGTGGATGAGGAAACTGAATCTTGTTTCTTACTTAACCAAGACACAAATCTACATCCAAGAAAGAATGCACCACCACTTGTACTTTTCTTGTCATTAACACAACCAACCCAATCTGCATCCGTATATGCACTTAATGTGAAATCATTATCCTTAGGATACCATAAGACATAATCCAGAGTGCCTTTTAAATATTTGAATATCCTTTTTAATGCTACAACATGTGTCTCTTTAGGATCTTCTTGAAATATAGCCACAAGATGAACTGCATGCATGAAATCTGATCTAGTGGTAGTTATATATAACAATTCACCAATCATAGATCTATACTTGCTCTGATTAGCATTAGGGGGTTGATCATCTTTACTCAATTTGTAACCAATAACCATAGGAGTAAATACCAGTTTAGAGTCTTCCATTCCAAAAAAATTCAACATCTCTTTGACATACTTTGACTGTGAAATGAATATACCTTTGTTTGTTTGATCGATTTGTAGCCCAAGGAGAAATTCATCTCCCTAAACATTGGCATCTCAAACTCTTTCTGCATCTCTTCTGCAAATTTCTTAAAAATAGCTTCATTGGCTCCAAAGATAATGTCATCCACAAACACAACCACTATCAAGATCTTATCTTCCTCAACTTTAAAGTAAACATTATTGTTTGTGGTACCCTTATTGAATCCTTGTTGTATCAAATATTTTTCCAATATTGCATATCAAGCTCTGGGAGCTTGCTTTAATACACACAATACATTTTTCAATTTGCAAACCATGTCTGGTTGATTTGATAACCAAAATCCTTTTGGTTGTTCCATGTAAACCACTTCTTCCAACTCACCATTCAAGAAATAAGATTTCACATCCATCTGATAAACTTTAAAGTCTTTATGTGCTGCAAATTCTAAAAACATCCTAATTGTTTCCATTCTAGCCACCAAGGAAAATGTTTCCTCAAATCATATTCCTTCCACTTGTGAGTAACCATTATACACAAGCCTTTCTTTATTTCTTACTTCTTCATTCTCACTCAGTTTTTTTTTGAATACCCACTTAGTTCTAATTATGTTCTTGTTTTTCGGTCTTGGGACTAGTTCCCAGGTCTGATTTTTCTTGATCTACATAAGTTCTTCCATTGCCTTCATCCAATGTTCATCTTTGCATGCCTCACTCACTGTTTTAGGTTCAATTTTAGAGTGTAAACATAGATTTACCTTGGCTTCAATAGCTTTTCTTCTTGTCAGTACCTCTTTTCTTTTGTCTCCAACAATCTGTTATTCAGAATGATTCCTTTGCACATACTTAGGGGTCTTTTTCAAAGCTTCTTCCTCTTCATTCTACATTTATTTTTCCTTATTTATTTTTTCTTCTTCTCTGCAAGTAGGTTCATCTGACACACATCCATCTATAACATCTGAATTTTGCAAATATTCATCAACCTTGACATTCACACTTTCGACAATCTTTCTTGGCCTTTTGTTGTAACATCTATAAGCTTTAATTTTTGTAGAATATCCAAGGAAGATACCTTCATCAGACCTTGCATCAAAATTTCCTAAGTATTCTTCATCTCTTTTGATATAACATTTGCTTCCAAATACTCTAAAGTACTTGACAGTAGGAATCCTTCCACACCACAACTCATAGGGAGTCTTTATGCTGTTAGCTTTGGCTTGAACTCTATTAAGTATGTAAAAAATAGTATGAATTGCTTCTCTCTAGTAGAATTTTGGTAGGTTAGCTTCTTTCATCATAGTCCTTGCAGCTTCTTGAATAATCATGTTTTTCCTTTCAACCACTCCATTTTTTCAAGGATTTCTAGGGGCAGACATTTGCCTCTTTATTCCATGAAATTCACAAAAAATGTTAAAATTATTGGAGGTGAATTCTCCACCTCTATCACACCTTAAAAAATTGATTTTCAAGTCCATTTCATTCTCAAACATAGCTTTAAATTCTTTGAATCTATCTAGAGCTTCAGTTTTTTCTCTAAGAAAAGTAACCCATGTCATTATAGAGTAATCATCAATCAAAAGAATGAAATACCTATCACCTTGAATAATTCTCACCCTTGTAGGACTAAAAATAACTGTATGTATTAATTCCAATAATTTGGTAGCAAATTTCTCTTCTCCTTTGAAACTACTCCTTGTTTGTTTTTGGAACTGACAATCTTTTCAAACAACATTGATAAGATTTGTGATTCTTGGTAGGTCTCTTACTGCATTAGCTAAATTTATTTTAACCATATTGTCAAAGTTCATGCAACACATCCTCTGGTGCAATAGCCAACTATCATTAATTTGGGTCATAAAGCAAAGACGATCAACACCCTTGAGTTGATAAAAATTTCCATCTGTCCTCTTACTAGCAACAATCACAATTTTGGACCCTTTTTTGATCTCACATGCATCATCATGAAACACAAGATTGTACCCTTTGCTAAAAAATTTTCCAACACTCAAAATATTATTCCTTAAGCCTTTAACATAGTAGATATCTTTAGTATTATGCTTACCATAAAAAATGATTGAACCTATTCCACAAATATTAGCCCCTGGATCGTCTCCAAATTTAACTAATCCTCCATAATAATTTTCAAGTTTAACAAACTTAATTTTTTATCCAATCATGTGATTAGAGAAGCCACTATTAACAACCCAATAGTTCTTATCCTGTCTAGCATGAAAAGTAGATACCAAAGTACCTTCAATCTTATCCTTCTTTTCCAAAACACTTCCTTCACACAACTTTCAAAGTTAGAAAATGTAGATTCATATGTTAAAGCTGAGAACAAGCATTCATCATCATCTCCAGAATCAGATTCATCATTAGAAATACCAACATCTTCTCTAACATAGTAACTTCTCTTAATCATCTTTCCTTTGTTCTCCTTACTTATATTGTTCACAACTCTATTTGGACATCTTGAAGTATAGTGACATATATTTCCACAACTAAAACATTTGAAAGGTAGTTTACCTTTGTAATTGTTGGTGCACTTTTTCTTCCTTCTTAAAATGATAGCTTCCACATCATCAAGATCTTCTCTAGCTAAATCTTCAACTTTTTTTGATTTTCTAGCCTTGAAAGTAGTCTCCACTTTTGTACCATTTTTCCAACCATGTTTTCTCATTTCAAATGAAGTTAGTGTACCCAACAATGATCTCTAGAGTAAGCATTAAAATTTGCAACTTCCTCGATAGTAGATACCTTTTCACTATAAGAATCAAGAAGAGATTTGAGAACCTTCTTTACCACTCTAGGTTCTTTGAATTGTGCACTGAAACCTCTCATTGCACTTATCGGCTCATCAAATCTCTACATGTAACTTGTAATTTGTTTCATCTTCAAACATTTACAAGCTCTCAAATTGTGCCTTTAGATTCTACAACTATGATTATTTAACGTTATCATCTCTTTCATAAATGCTTTCTAGCTTATCCCAAACTTCTTTAGCAGTCTTTAGATTCATAAATTTTACTAATTCAAAATTTGAGCTATTCACAAGAATAAACCTTGCCTTATGATTTATTTCATGTGCCTTGATTTCATCACTTGTGCTTGGACCATTCAAAGGTGAAACATATTGAGTCTTTATTTCCTTTTCAATCTCATATCTAAATAATGCCAGATATCCTTATATCTTTGTCTTCTAGAATGCATAGTCTATGCCATCAAACTTAGGGCTCTCTATCTTGTTCGCCATTCCAGATCTAATTCAAGCGGTTAAAATCTTCTCCAAGGAACCTCACTTTGATACCAATTGTTGAAAGAACAAGACAACTGAGAGGGGGGTGAATTAGCTGTATCTAATTAAAACATCAAAAATCTCAACAGTAATCAGATCCAAAAGCATTCATTAAACCCATATTCTCTTATAGTGATTAATCATGAAATGCAAATAATAGACATTGAAACAACAACACCATACACAAGAGAACACTAGATTTACGTGGAAAAAATAATAAGGGAAAAACTGAAGGGAAAAACAGGCATGGATCTAGAGACCCAACAATGCGGAATACATTCCCTTAACACTAATATAGCAGAGGAGAAAAGCATAAACAGTTTCAATAGCTTCTTAAAAATACTTGAGATGAATACATGCATGTAAAATAGATAACATAAATTAGCATTCACAAATTGACACAAGATATACGTGGGAAAACCTTTTCAGGTAAAAAACCCACCACACAAAGTCCAGACTATTTGTATTACAGTAACACAACGGTTACATACAAATTACAGTCTTCTCTGATCAGCTCACAACAACACTACTCAAAATTATTTGACTGTTACAATGTTCTCACAAAAAAAAACATACATTCAAAAAATCTCTTTCATGCAATATGACCTCGACTTCCTTAAGTCTCATGTTGCATTCAATTCTGTCAGTCAACCGTCGATCACAATGTACCTTCATCAACACACCCATGATCTGCCCATACTAATCTTATTGCATCAAGCCTCCCAGGCCATAACTGCTTTACCCAAATCAGGTCCTTTTCGCCACCCTGAATCGACCTGCAATTACTACTACTAAGAATTTGGCCTCTAGTGAATTATTGATTTGACACTGAGCCACATGTCAGCATACCATTCGTTATCCGCTTTTGACACTGAGTCCAACTCGGTCAAACTAGTCATTGAGTTCATCCGAGCTCACCACAGTCTTTACCGCGCTACCACAAACCCCATTCGACCAGTTCGCGATATGGCGGTAAGTAGTCTGAGTCCACCCGAGCTCTGTTGCTCATGCTACCATGCTACCGTAGATGGTTCCAAGACTTACCATGGTACAACGGTAGTTGGCTTGGCAGACCACTGGCGGTCTTACCATTGCCACCACTAGCTAGTCGCTGGTGGTCTTACCACGACCACCACGGTCAACCTCATGGCTGGTCATGGTAAGGTGGTAATCGCCAGCCAGTCACTGGCGGACTTACCACGGCCACTGTGGTTAGCCTCATGGCTGGCCGTGGTAAGATGGTAACTGCCAACTAGTCGCTGGTGGTCTTATCATGGCCACCATGATCAGCCTCATGGCTGGATTTAGTAAGGCGGTAACCACCAGCCAGTCACTGGCAGTCTTACCACGACCACCGCGGTTAGCCTCATGGCTGGCCGTGGTAAGGCAGTAACCGCTAGCCTGTCGCTGGTGGTTTTACCACGGCCACTGCGGTCAGCCTCATGGCTGGACACGGTAAAGCGGTAACTGCCAACCAGAGGGGAAGCCTGATACCGTAACCACTGCGGTGAGAAGATAACTGCACGTGGTATGGTGGTTGTAGACATCCAAATTTGATCACTTCCATATGATCAAAATTGTCTATTCTATTCATCTATTTCATTAATAGTGATTAAATAATTTATTTACTCATTATTTCATTTTCTGTCTAAGGTTCCTAAAGTATCTAATTAAATAAATTAAATACTTTACCTTACCCCCTTGTCTTCTCTAAATTAAATAAACATGACAAATTATTTAATTTAGTCATTTAACCTATTTGGATTAAAACCAATTTTTAGTTCCTCTTTTCTCTCTCCTTGTCACATTCTCCATAACCCTCTTTTAATCCAAATTAAATTAATTAATTTGTGATTAGGATGTGCACCACTTAATCAAGATTAAGTGTCACATCCTCCATAATCTCCCACTTGTCCCTAATCTCTCATTAATTATCCTAATCTTGTGTTTGCACAACCTTAATCAGAATCATTAGCCACATTTGGCTTACCTTTTCTGTTCAACCTTCCCACTTACCCTTTTTTAGCCTGGACTCTCTTTCCCATGTGAATTTTTAATTCATTTATTTAACCAAGGTTCCTCTCTTCCCCATGTGAATTTTTAATTCAAATTTTATTCTTCCAAGGTTTACCCTATTCCCATGCAAATGTGACTTGTCATTTTACATGTTCCCAAGGCTTCTAGAACCTTGGACTTGTCACATCACCCACATGTGACAAATCTCCAAATTTTTGGAGACCCTCTCTTATCCACTAGATTCTTCCAATCATTGTGAATTTTTAATTCACTTTTATTCCTCCAAGGAATCTTCTCATCCCCCAAGGTACTTGTCCTTCATCCACCTCATGTACTTCTCTTCCACCTCATTTCCACATCACTCCATCCTAAGACATCTCACATTCCACATGTCAAGATGTGAGGGCTTGTGAGTCATCAACTCACCATAGCCCTTCATCTTGATCTTGTTGGATCAATCTCAACCGTTGAATTCTCTAGAGAATCCCAATTATCCTATAAATACCCCCTCATTTGCCTCATTTTAGAGGATCAAGTATTTTGCAACAAAACTCTTGCAAATTTGTCATTTGAGCTCTCATCTATCATAGCACTTAGCATTATCATTCATCTTGCATCCATTCAACTCCATTGCCATCCAAGGAGCACACAACTCTTCAAGAATCAAAGGGCCAACCAAGAAAGGAGCAGCAAAGGAAAGGTATAACCAACTTCAATCATCAATTATTTTATCTTACTTCTTTGCTTCATCATTTTCTCAGGCTAATCTTATTGAGGTGTCCTCTTTTAGTGTTATTGCTTTTGTTATTGCGTCATTAGTTTTGTTTAACATCTCACATTAGGAGTAGAATTTTAAAGGGATCACAATGGTAATCGCCAAATCCTTCACTGCGGTACCACCAGAACACAAAAGAAGACCACCACGGTATAGCGGTAAATGCAGGAATGAACATATTTAATGCCAAGACAAGTGTGAAGGGGCATAAAGCTAGAAATTGAGATATAGTTTCTCACCAAAAACCATGGTGAGGATTAGATCACAATATAAGTAATTGCAAAACTAGTACAAGGGCTCACTGCTAGAATAGGACACACTGTCCAATAAGGCTCACATCCACAAAAATAAAACAAGATAGAAGAGAAATTTTACATAGAGAAAAAATTCTCAATGCAAAAAGGAATCCACCACAATTACTCCAAAACTTTCGCTACCTTTTTTGAAAAATTGTGGACACCTTCAGCTCACTACCTTTAGAAGTCCAACAATTTGAAGTTCACACTGCTCTGCTCAAATTTACATCCCACACTTCTACAAATCACACCACATTTATCACTCATGTCTCTTTCACATCTATCTTGAGATCTTCCAACAACACCACTCTTATTTATATCATCCTCAACCTTGAAAACCTGACGTCTCCAAGGTCAACAACATATCCTTTACATTTACAGTTTCAAATTAGGTCGACATCCAAACATTCCCACAGTGGATAGGAATGAAGGAAACCCACATAAATCCTTAGTTAGGACCCCAATTTTTCCTAACATACCTCAACATGCTTCCAAAAAATTTGAAGCCACTTTGCATGTATTGTTAACACTAGGTCGATCATTACCCGTGCTAAACACCATAAAACTATTAAGTACACACTTTCCACTTGATCAAGGTGACACACAAACCACAAAATATCTTTTACATGATCTAGAACAATCCATGGACCACCTAAGATCCAACAAATACTTCATCCAAACTTGCATAATAGAAATATTTCAACCCAGAACACTCGGTGAACATTATACACACTAACACATGAAACACACATTGCACTGCACCAAATCATGAGAAATATAAAAATTTGAAAGATACAATGAACATAAGAAACTTCCAATGAAAATAAAATACGTTTCTCCTAGACCATAGTAGACAACATAGAAAACCTAGTTCCAACATTGGTGAATACATCTCACTCTGCACAATGATCTAGAAGCCCAAACTCTAGATATGGAAACTATTGATAACCCTAAACAACATATCATATCTACACAGGAATAACATCAAAACAAAAGAAATGTGGAGCACATCCTAGAGCACATTATAATTATTTGTGTAACATTGTTTTCTCTATTTATCAAATTTTCTCAAAAGAACTTGGACTCTAAGCACCAAAGACACCATTACATCACATTACATCATTCCAACACATCTCCAGAGACTGCAACATAAATATAGCTCCTTTTACTCACAACACTTCCTCGTTATCTCAACTATACAAGAATAAACAAAGTTATTCCATTCATGCACCAACTATAACAAACTATTCCCCTTTTTTCACAATTTTCTCAATATCCTCGACATCTTCATCATTCAACAAAATTCCTCAACACATAGTTGACATCAATGACAACACCAACTTGTTGACATCAATGATAACACCTGCATACTTGCAACACACTATTTCATGTTTATCTAAGGAGGTTATGCCACATGTTTTTGAATTTATCAAGTATGTAAGACCTCCCACCTTTTGTGGGTATTTTTCCAGAGTTAATGCACCTCTTTGGTGTATGTTCTCATATTTTTCTATATATACAACACTCTCCTCTCACCTCAACTAGTTCGGTGAGAGTAACATGAGTATTCTCAAAATTATATGGAATTTTTCTCTATTTTCTCTCTTTCAATATTCTCTCTCCATTCTACTATTATGATCTTCAATCATTTGTCATTTGGGGTTGTATGCGATCTAGAACCGACATTAGATCTTGGCTCAGTTCTTGCTTCTGGTAGTATCTAACATGGTATTAGAGTTGATTTTTTGGTATAGTTCATTGTGTTTTCTTATTATTTGAGAGATTTGAGACTAATAATAACTAATATTCTCCTAAAAAACCTAATATTCTATTCTTTTCTATCCTCAAAAGATTTGGATAATCAAAATAGTTTGAAGGAAAATTAGCATATTTATTACTTTGGCATGCATATTGTGTTCTTATGAGATTTAGGTGATTGCAAATTTTTAGTAATCTTAGAGGCATTTTCAACCTTTCCATAACATCTAGAAGGCTTGATAAAGTCAAGATTGGCTTTTGTTTCACCACAATTAGAGATCCAAGGGCCCAATTGATACAAATGTTTTTGAGAGGTTCCTAAAGGTAGCGATAAAACTGGAGCATTCCCTATCCAAAAGGACCTCACCATTATGATCAAGAGGTTGAACAAATGAATTTTGACTATATGTTTTCCCTATTTCAATGTTGGAGGCCTTCAAGGAAATTTTCTAATTCCCAAGTTGTACGACCCTGCAAGCCATACAACATGATTTTTTTTAAATAATTAAAATTATATATATATATATATATATATATTTTAAAAATGATAAAAATCATTGTGCATAGAGAAGGGGCCAAGGGCCTCACGAGTAAAAACATGTCATAGTCCACAAAGGAATAACTCCAAAATTTTTTGACCACTGCCCAAGGGCCACCAAGGCCCTCCTATAGGCCAAATTGGGCTTTTTTTCAAACTTGCACAACTTTTTCCTTAGTTGTTGAATTTTGGAAAATGAATAGTTAATCAAAAGTTGGAGACAAGAAATTTCCATCAATGGAGGTTCTAAAAATAATTTTTTCTTTTTTCAGTAGATATTGTAGGTTGAAGTTGTTTGTTTCTTTTTTCTTCAACATGCCATTAATTTCACCTCAAAGCTCAATTTTTCAAAACAGAATAGGTGTTGGAAAGGTATTGAAGAGCACCACACTACATGGTTATTTTTCCATATTTTGTATCAAAATTTGTATTTTTGGCCATTGTGGACTTTAAAAGAATTGTAATACGGTAAAATTCTTATAGTCACACTAATTATAAATTTCCACCATTCTAATTTTTTTGGGGGTCATTTCAGAATCTAGTGAAAAGGAGGGTGCCTCATGTGCTTGAATTTTTACTTCTTTTCTTTCTACATTTCAATCTAATTTTTTTTACTCATGGATGCATTAATAATTCTCATTTTAACACCATATAACTATTTTTAATGGAAAACAAAGATGATAATCTAGATCTCAAAAGGCATGAATATCAAAAAGTTACAATGGGACTTGAAACAAAACCTAAATATGATGCAAAAAAGATAAAATGGTTTAATAAATGTGATGAAGCATTTATACTCCATATATGTGTAACAACCACCCCTCAGTTGCTACCATTTTTTTAAAAATCAATTCCAAACAAATACAATACTTAATTGACTAAGCATCTTCCATGTAGCTTATAAGTGCTAACTTGGAAACTTATCCATTCACCATGGTGGCATCAACTTGACATTTCCACTTATATTATTACCCTTAGGAGTGGTAAGCTCCCAAGTTTAAGTTCAATCCTATACCTAAACCTAGGCCTCAAGGGTTTATTCTTGATGACCCTACCTACATATCCCTTTAGAGGAAATCATAGGCTTTGTAGTTTTCACAACAAGGTTAGAGGGAGTTAATTCTCTCCTCTTGTAAACGAGATCTCTAATATCTCTTTAAACCATGACTATTTATAAAACTCAGTCCGATATAATACAATGATAACTATTTACCATCAAATGTTGGTCCCACAAAAAAATATCAATTATTACTAGTAATTAGTATGCAAACATACACAATACACAAGGGGTCATATCTTTCCATAATCTCTCAATTCCCAAAGGGAGTGACTCAAACATACATCAAATATACATATTGATTGGTTCCGACATACATCACATATACATAGTGACTAGCTCCATCATATGTCACATATACATAGTGACTAACTCTATCATATGTCACATATACACATTGAATAGCTCCAATATATGTCACATATACATAGTGACTAGCTCCAACATACATCACATATATATATATATATATATATATATAGTGACTAGCTCTATTATACATCACATTTACATAGTGACTAGCTCCAATATATGTCACAAGTACAATAGTGACAAGATCATTGTAGACACTTAAAAATTTCATGAATGATATACACATTTGAATTTGATCACTAACATCATTTTGTCTTGAATTTCATCCTCTTTTTGCCTATTTGATTAAATTAACCTCTAAGTTATTTAATTAAATGCATCATTTTTATCTATTAATCTAATTGACCTAATTGGGTTAATTCACCCCCCTCTCATACTAACATTTCATCTTATTTAGTTAAATAATACATTATTTAATCTAAACCCTAAATCCTCTTATTTAATTAAATATCATATTTGTGTCCCCTTTTCATTAAATAAATCAATAATTTAATCAATATCCCCACATTCTCCATCTTGCACATTTAAATTTATTTTTAACTAACTAAATTGCTGATTTCCCTCAAACCCACTTGCATAGGGAATATTCCAAAGGAATATTCTCCTATTTTGCTCCAAAAAGGAATGATTCTTTTCAAACAAACTTTGAAAGTTGCTACAAAGTGTGTTTTTTGAAATAATTTTCAACCCTTGATGCTTTATTTGATCCATGTGATCATTGATTCTCATCCATTGATGATAATCCTTGATCCATGTTTCATCCTCCTTTCATTTTTGACCATTGATCGATCAAATCAATTTGATCCCTTGATTTTTCATTTTCTTTCCTATAAATAGATCACTATTTGGAGAGAAAGGGATCCACATTTTCAGAGAAAACTTATGTTGTTAAAAATCACTCATTTTCATCCATGTTTCATGTTTAAATAGAATTTTAGATTAATTTTTATGCATTGTTAGCTTAGCATCCATTAATGGCTTCCATGATAACTTAGTTTGCATTCATTTAGTATATTATAGAATATAGGGCTCGCATCTTTAAATCTTGAATACATTTAGCATAGGTTTTCATACACTTACATCAAACATCTTAGCTTTTATCATGTTAATCTAACTTTTATCATGTTTTTTTCATCTTTTTTATCAGTTTCCATCAATTTTAATCAATAAAATCGATTATAAATGGCTCATATTATCCAAGGGATTGGGAAAGGGTCACTATTCCACATCAATGTGACACCACTCTCTTAATTGGATAATATTCAATGTATTAAAATAGATGTTTGTCAAGATTTTGTGTTTTAGCATGTTAGTTTTAATGGCTTCTTCGATTTGTTGATATTGAATATCTTATTGGGATCATGGCTTAGGTAATTAAATAGAATTTAAATTAATTTGGATCTAGCATATTTAGTTAACACTATGATTATGGTCACATTCATATGTACATCACATCATAATAGTGAATAGCTCATATGTACATCACAAGTACGTTAGTGATGGGCTCATATGTACATCACATCAAAACAATGGCTAGCTCATATTTCCATCACTAGTACATTAGTGACAAGATCATATATACATCACATCACAACAATGACAAACATATACACAATGAAATACTAACACATTCACAAAGGCTAACTATCACCTACCTATAGTGCATCCCAAATAGAAAAGGATTGTCGATGCATTTCACACTACATCATGGGTCACATTATTTTCTTTGCTATTCTACACCAATGAGAAAAAGGGAAGAGGATTTTGTGTATTCCCACACTAGATCCAAGGTTTTCCATAAACTCAACAAGGTCAAGTATACCATTTCCAAATCAAGATATGCCAAAACTATACTATGAGGTTGGTCCAACTGTTACCTATCTATTCTTCATTAGAAACTCTCTTCCCTGTAGTCCATCAAATGGCTAACCAACCAAGGATGACCATCACTGGAATAATATGCTCCTTGATTACTATCAATCTCGGGCATCATAGTATTTCTCCTTGACTACTATCAATCTTGAGCATCATAGTACTTCTCATTGACCATTTTCAATCTCGAGCATCATAGTATTGATCGTTGACTAATTTCAATCTCGAGCATCATAGTACTAATCCTTGAATGCTATCAAGCTTGAGCACATAGTATTGCTTCTTAACTACTATCAATCTTGAGATTAATAGTAGTGCTCCTTTAATAATGTTTATCTCAAGCATCATAGTAATCCTCCTTGAATACTATCAATCTTGATAATCACAATATTGCTCCTTGACTACTATCAATCTCGAGCATCGTAGTACTGCTCCCTAACTACTATCAATCTCGAGCATCATAGTACTGCTCCTTGAATACTATCAATCTCGAGAATCATAGTACTACTCCTTAACTAATGTCAATCTCGAGCATCATAGTACTGCTCCTTGATTACTGTCAATATCAAGCATCATAATACTTCTTGACTATTGTCATTCTTGAGCATCATTATATTGATCCATGACTTATGCTTAACACTATAACTAGAAGATAGTTTTCTAATGCAGAATAAGTAGATCACAATCATCTGAATTAGAAGCCTATATATAATCATATAAGTTCAAAGTTATTTTTCACATCACATAAAATAAATCATCTAGAACCAACAAGAGATGAGCTCAACTCAACATGTAACCACTACCAAGTAGTTAAATCTATTCCCTTCATTCATCTTACTATTCAAAACACATTATGTATTAAATACTAGTCATTAGGTTTTCTTAACTCTTTCATAACCATCTAATACCCATTTTGGACTCATTTGAAGCCTACTAAAGAGAGAAGGTCAAATCAATTAGGAACAACCCCAAAATTTTGGATTTAAGCCCCCTACAAACTTGAGGTCATAGAGGCATCCTTCGCCCAAGGGCCACCTACGTACCCACTTCTAAATGGATCAAAGTTACACATAGTTCTCCTTACATGGTCTCTCAAAGAACCTACACATGGGGTCTAATAGCTAAGGTTTTATAACACTCAAATACCATTACTCAAGGAGGTTAATTAAATATTAGTCAACTAATATTAATTCTACCTTCCAATAGCACCAAGGTTCATCTTATTGACATAAGGGTTGGGTTTTTTACTCAACATGAAATTACCTTGGTTCACACAAACCCATTGGGTTAAACAAAGAGTTAGACTAGTTCATTATACCCTAATAATAATTTCCAAAGTTATACAATGCCAAAATAAATGAGTGTTATCTTATTACACTATGATGACAATATTAAGTCTTGAGTCTCATTAAACTTCATGAACCTTGTTACCCTCTTGTGAAATCAAATACTTCCGAGTGAGGGAAAAGTGTAACTTAAAATTTGTCTAATTTATGGCACACAATAGTAGTCAAGTATATAATAGTCTTAAGGACATGTACACCCAATTTCCCATGCTTAGTTGAACAATATAATTATGTCTAATAATTTCCCATCTTGAAAAGTTTACTAGTCACATATACCCCAAAGGAGGAGTATGCAACTGATTAGAGTTTCCCCACAAGGGATAAAATGTTACCTTTATTATTGCCAACACATATGATAATTGTTATATCATATTATGTTGGGGCCAATAAGATAGAGGGTTACATATATTTAGCTCAACTTACATTAATACCCACTTCATATCTAATCTTATCAAATATGAGTCAAGCTCATTGTTAACCAATAGGGTTCCTTTTCCAATTCTCAACTATTAATAGTGATTAATGATATGCAGGGAAAGCTAACCCTATTCCCAGTACCCAATTACCATTCTAGAATTATATTGTATGTCTTAATATTGCAAGCACAAATGATAAAATGGAATTAAAGGAACTTATGAAATTTTCCACTAAAGGACACAAATTTAATCAACCCTCACATAATTTTCTCATAACCATATTGTTATAAAATATTTAAAATGGGTTATTAGTATGCTTGCACAAGGTGAACTATGACCTATACAAAAATGTCATTTTCAATGTAACTTGGACTTTCAAAGTTATACCAACCACACAAAATTATTTTATTCCTCATTCTCATGATTAGATTGTTACATATGATTTATATCATGTAAATCAAACCCTTCCCATGAGTTTTTAAGTTCAAAATACTTAAGGAGTGGCCAAGTAACACTATTCATATATATATATTTTTAATTGAATTAGACAAGTATATCATTTTTAATGGTCCTACACTTACTAATGACAATATTGTATTATTAAGACTACTATCATCAAACCCTTGGAATACTGGATATATTAAGTATTTTTAACGGTCAACATACCCATGTTAGAGTGAAGGTAGAAATTTAATCCACCCTCATCAAATCAACAAGCTCTAAGATAACCAAAAGTTACTAGGGGAACCAATGACTACAAAATTAGTTTATAGGAATATCTCAATAGAGAATTTCATCCACTTAATATTCACAAAACAAAATTTTGTGTCAATATAAATTTACACATCTTAATTATCAATGACTACCACAATGTCGAGAAAATATGCATACTATGATATTTGACAATATCATACAATTTGACTAGAACTAGTTGTAATTTAACTCTGCACAATAATAAATGATCTATAATTAGAAGGGATCTTGTAGCAATATAGATATAAATGGTAAACTACTTAGTCTAGTACAATGCTCCAAGGATTTCTATTGGAATCATCAATAATTATAATGCAATACTTTTAAGCATATCATATTCTTTTAAGATACTATCCTAGCCAATATTCGACAATTATGAAAATCTACAATGCATGAACAAAGGCCTAGCTGGATTCTTTATAGTAGATCTTATATATTTATGTTCAAATGCATTTACATAGATTAACACATACTTTCCAAAATACATCTTAAAACTTGTGCATGATAATGGTAACTAAAATAAATAGAATTCCAAGGAATTTATGGAGTAACTTTTCTTAATATGTTCAAAGAAATAGTTCTTTTATGGCCTTGTCATAATGAACTTGAGCCAAGATTTTGTTAGATGACATGACAACTTAGAGGGGGGTATGTTGATGGTGAAAATGACACAAAAAACATTAAACATAATATCTCTACTTTATTTCTCCTAAAAAAGAAAGATAACATATATTAGCCTAACTCCCACAGTCTTGGTAATTGGTTCTCAATTGTTTGGTGTCACTCAATTGGTCCATGCAACTACAATATTCAAGGGGCCTTTTCTGGTAATAAGAAATGCAAGCAATGACTGATTCGTCAAACTGTTCTTAATGAAAAGGGGGTTTTAAATAAAAGAAAAAGATAGATCAAGGTGTACATCAGTGAAATATGAATAAAACTTATCTAATATCTGGACATATATTTTCAACAATGAATGTTCTTCCAATAGATCAAGAAAACCATAGCATGATGCAATTTACAAAACAATCCATACTATTGCATGCATCTAAGGTGCTTAATTTAACCATCACAATCACACATCATAAATATTTTAAAGATTCCAAAAGAACACTCTCATTTGTTGCCAAAATCATAGATCAATAGACTTTCAATAATTCAATCCATAGATAATTTAACAAAATAATCTTTAAATTTGGTTCCTTCTAAGGATTTTCATCACAAAAGAAACACTTATGCTTCAACACAATCACTGGCATACAAAGAGACTATAATTCATCAACCTTATCCAATAAACTTAATTCCAACACCATACTGCGTAAAAACCTGTATTTATATTCAACTGTAAATAAAATAACAAAGTATCTCTGTAAAAACTATGAGAAATTCTATCTGCTACTATGAGGTGGCTAATCTTATTCTCATCAGCCAACCTTTACAATATGGTACCCTACCGGTATATATAGATGTACAAAAATATGAAGTCCTCCCTATCTAAAGTCAAGATCCACCTTTTTAGGAACCTAAATTTTCTTGGAAACTCAGATCAATTTGATCTCTAGTTCCCACATTGATCATCTAGTAAACTGGAGAGAAGAAGAGAGAAAAGAAAATAAAGCCATGTGCCTCTAAGAATGCCAGTTATGCATGCAGAGGAGAAAAGAAAGGCATGCATCCATAAGACTGTTAGTCATGCATGTAGAGTTTTCTCTCAAGTGTACTCATCATAACTAGAGAAGACTTGTTGAAGCATATCCAAATTTGGCCCATCAACCCAACTGTCTTCGAACTTGATCCTTTTCAATTCCACAACAAAAAATTCTCTCATGTATTTTAAATTTTTCAACTCCCTTCTAGCAGCCCTTACCTCTTGTTTAATATCCATCAACCGATCCAACAACAAATCCTCTCCATCATCTCCCTTTTGCATGACCTCCTTAAGTCTATCATCCCATTTCTCTTTTAACTAACTCAAAGATAGGCCTTCCTTCACCGGTATATCAACATTCACTATAATAGCAACAATAACTTCTAGCCCATCAAGTTGTTCATTTAGATCCTTGCTAGAATCTTGAACTTCATTATTATGTTTGTACAAAAAGTCAGATCTCAACCGGACTATGTTGGAGGTATTTTCCACAAAATCTGTGTTGTCCTCTTCAAGGATTGACTATTCTAGAAGAGTGGATTTTGGAAATTTATTAATCTCTTTAAGCTTTTGGATATACCCTCTATACTCCTATTGTTCTCCCAATGCTTTGGCATACTGATTCATCTCTTCTATTAACTCCACTGTCATCTTGTGAATCTCAAAACTGCTTCCTAGCACCTCACCTATCTCTTGATTAAGCCTGTCGGTCCATCTATCCATCATCTCAGCCTTACTCCTTATATGCACCAAATCATCCACCTCTCTCTTGCTAAGAAAAAATGGTGTCTCAATGGTGGTACTTTGCTGTGACCTTGGAGCAAAAACATTCTTCAAGAAAGTGTGTAGTTGATCCAATTGAGCTTTAAGCTCATCCTTTTTCTATTTATCCTTCATCATTCTTGATTTGGTGGATGATGCTACCACATCAATCAAGTTCATTTTCTGATTTCTTGTGGGTCCTTCCAAATTGACTGTGCCCAATTGGTAATTAGTTAGCTGCATATCCCCCACATCCTTGTCCACCATTGGTATTGCACATTCAACAACAATCTCTCCTCCTTCAGTGGTTCTAGTGGAATGCAAAATTTTAGCCTTCTTTTTGGGTCTTTGTTTTTCAATCTCTTTCATCATGTCATCCAAATTGAGAGGTTGTGAGGGTGTTACTGATCTCTTTTGAAGATCAAGTTTTAACCAAGTGGGAGCACTTGGAGTAGAGGTCGTTATAGTTAAAGAAGAAGCAGTAGTAGTAGAGGGCTGTAGCACATTAACCTTAGGTTGAGAATCAACCTCTTGTACATTCTGTTGTTCTTGCTCTACATTTTCTTGTGCAAGATTTTCAACTTCTTCTTTATCATTCTACTCGTGCACCCTCTTGTCTTCTTGTTCCTTCTTTAGTTTTTCTTCTTCTAATATTTTCTCCTCAAGTACCCGGTTTCTCTCTTCTTCCAATGCTTTAAGTCTGTCAGAGTCTTCCTTTTCCTTTTGTAGCTGCTTGGTCAACTCCTCAACATCTTTCTCTTTTTGTATACATTCTGCTTCCTCCTTCTTCTTATAGGCTTCTTCAAAAAACTTCAATTTGGCCACAAGAGCTTCTCTCTCTCTTTGCTGCTTTGCCTTTTCCTCCTCTAGATCATGAATTTTTTGCACCAACTCTAGTTTATCATTATCTTCCTTGGTCTTGAGCTCCTGCTCCTTTTGACTTTTCTATTTTTGCACTTCGTCAGCTCTTCGCTTGGTGTCCATTTGTTATTGTTGAAGTAAGGAATCTTCTTGTGCCTTAGTATCTATTGCCTTCTGCTTCTCCATTGTTTCTGCATGTGCTTGAGCATCCAAAGATTTATTTTCTTCCTCAAATAGTGCCCATTGATCTTCCTCTATTAGCACATGCTTAGTTTCCTCTTCTAGACACATCTTTTCTTGTGCATCCTTCTTTGAAAAGGTCTGATCAGAGTCCATTTCAACATCATGGATCTCCAGTTCTACTCGTGTTCCTTTCAATTTTTTGGCTATATCATGAAGAGTCCCCTTAGGAATCTCTCCACCCTATTGCTTTGTAAGAGGGACTTGAGAAGATGACTCACCTATTGCTGGTGTTGAAACCATAGGTCCTGTTTGGGCATCCTCCTCCTATACTCCAGGTAAATCTTGAGTAGGGGATTCAAGCTTGATTTCTTCAATATCAGGAGGGAAGAAATCCAAAGACTCCTTGGGAGGAAATTTATTCTTGATTCTCTTATATATCCCTTCCCTTTCTTAGGAGTTGGACCCCTAGGAGTTTTGGCTCTTAGAACAGCCCAATGGATACTCCTATCCAAGACTGGTCTCCCTTTTTGCTTGATATTGATGGTCTCCTTACCATCCCAATCTACCAGATCCAAAATTTTGGTACCAATGTTCAATGCTTCATATGATGGATCCAACACAACTCCATCATCTACTAATGTATCAAGAATATCATGTTTGACCCCGAATTCTACCATGAGTGAAATAGGCAACCTCTCATAATTTCTCTTCCTAAGGTCATATTCAACCTGAAGATCACTCTAGAAGTCCTCTAACAGATTGAAATGTTTGTCAAAGATCAAAGCTATCAAAGAATTCATCTTCTTCTTTGGATCAAAGTGCTTTCAAGCAGTATACAAACCCAACTTTAAATGTATTAATTCACTACAAACCACCTTAGCTCCCACAAGGTGTGGCAATTGTATTCACCTAATTTCATGGGGAACTTGTGACAACCTGGTTTGTGTTTTAACCCAAATCGGGCATTGACCCCCAGAGCTTGATAGACAAACTCCATCAAAATCATCGTGTTACTGCAACATCTTGGAAGTAAATGGGGATGACCCTCAAATACTGCCAACCTGAAATAAGTGAACTTGGGGTATTAGATATACCAACATCCCCATTCTGTGATAAAGGCCATGGCTTCCCGACTCAATCTGTATCCTACATATCCATTAATTTGGTTAATGGCTACATATAAGAATGCATCATTAAATCTTCTAAAGTGTGTATCATAAACCTGTAGGGATAGCTGATCATAATGATCCCATACTCTCTTTTGTCCATCATCTTCTCCCAATATTCCTACTCTGTTCAAACCTGGAAAGATGCCTCCTCTAGTTGTTGCATAGACAACATAAGAGTTCATGAAAAATCTCTTGGTTTACCTTATTATGGTTAACTGATCATGAATGGTCTCTGAGACAATCATAGGCTAGTCAAACTATTGCCCGCCATTAAATATTGTTTGAATGAAAGGAAACATCCATTCCTTGAAATGAAATGCATCCCTCTTCCCAAAGGCTCTAGACAACATCATTATCAAGTTCGATATCTCTTTGTAAAATTCTACCCTCTTTGGTTGATCTAAGAGTTTTGCCAATGACTTCTTCTCTTCTCTCAACCACTTCTTGTTCAAATGAGCCTTGTTGGCCTCCTTGTGTTTTCTATATATATCCCTAGATAATCTGCCTCATTTAATTGTACCAGGTTCTTTGGATCAGTGACACTAAACATGTGCTAAAACATTTGAGGAGTTAGGTCTATGATCACATTGTCTTGTGAATCCATACATTATCTAGTGGATGGATTGTAAGCTCCTGCTATTGTCATAATCAATTCCGAGCATTGGATGGACAAAGGAAATACAGTGATGTGAGCCAAGCCAGACTCAACTATTCTTCCAGTTCTCCCTGTTATATCCTTAGTGAATGTTTTTGAGTATAACTCGTCAAAATTGAATGGGCCTAGATTGGTGTCAGTTACCTCAGTCCAATCAGATTCCACTTTGCTGACAGTGACGACAGGACCCTTATGGTTATACCTCAAGGTATAAGGCAACTACTTTGACTTAATCTTCTTAGGATTAGTTGATGCCTTTGAAGTTTTTGCAAGCTGATTCATTTGGGAAGCTTCTCCTAATACTCCTGACATTCTTTAGCTTCCTGCAATATAATCTCAAATTAGATCCTTGAGAAAACATAACAACATATGCTTTAAAATATTACCCTTCATATATATACTGGAGGCATAACTAGGCATAAAACACTCTAAATAACCTCTATTTAAAACACTGCCAGGATCAGAGTCAAAATAGTTATTGAGATTATAGTAACAAAAAGCGAGATCAGAGTCAGAATTAGAATGGTAAATAGAATTGGAATGATAACTGATTTGGTTTCATGAATATTTTCTAATTTCACATTCAGTTTCGGTTTCGCTTCCGCCTAGGTTACCATTATTTTGAAATCCCGCTTCTAATTGTAAGCAGAGTCAAAGATGGGATGGAAATATAATCGATACTTATTACAAAACATGGTTCAAAGTCTAAATCGATTCTGATACCACTTCTGCCTAAAATAACCATGATGACATAAGAGATTTTAATCGACTGATAAATGACATCATCATCTAAGGACTAGTTCATATCAAAATGAAAGGGGCTTAAAAATAACCTATACAAGACCATCCTCATATGATCGAGAGGAAACCATACTAATTAGGGCATCATATTTAAAACAAGAACACGTCAAAACCCTAAATCACAAACCCTCGATTTCAAATAATTAGGGCACATATTTAACCCCCCATTCAAACTAATCAGATTCAATGTATGACAGGATTCCTGAGTAAAATCATAATTTATGAAATCCTACTCACTATAAAATAGTAACTTAAACTATGCATTTAAAAACTAGGGCACCATGATGCAGTCACGGTTAAAATGTGAAAATGACCGTGTCAAAAACAAACAAATGAGAAACAAAACCAGAAAAGCAAAAAACGAAAAAAATAAAACTAAACAAAAGAGAAAGAAAATGAATCACATGAACTCACAATAGAACCAAGAATCATGAATTCACACGACACCAACGACTGAACAAAAATGGAAAACGCGAAACAAAACGAAAGAGAAGAACAAAAAACCCTACCTCAAACGCAAATAAATAGGTTAGCCCCCTGAAGAAATCCACCCGTAATTGTCTCCCTTTTGATCGATTCACACACACAAATGCTCCACTACAACTCCGGTTCACTCTTTGATCTTTTAACAATGAAGATAACTACTAGCTAATCCCTAATTAAGGTAAAAAATCACAGTTTCATACGTGCATAACTCTTGTAATTAATTCCATAAATGTGGTAGAGCAGAGTCAGAACATTAGAGGGAACTGGCACATTACTGCTGTTCAACTTCAGTAGAGTTAACGACCCAAAAATGGTCGGAGCGGAATCAGAATGAAAAATGATTTAGAAACTTGGGTAATTTCCTAGCTCGGTTCCCATTCTGAGTCCGGTTCCACCGACAAAGAAGAAAGTGAAATGAACAAAAAAATAAAAACATAAAAACCAAAACAAGAAAAACTTAACACAAAACCTAAGTCTAAACAAAATTCCAAAAAGCGGAGGTGGAGGCAGAACTGGAAATGATTTTGAAAATTTGAATAAATCCAAACTTAACTTCCACTCCAGCTTCGGCTCTGGCAAAGACAAAACAAAAAAGGCAAAAGAAGACTGTTAGGATGGGGATTGGAACCGGTCTTTGAAAGAAGTTTCAAAACCGATTCGGTTCCGGCTCCGGTTCCAACAGAATAAACCAAAGAAAAGAAAATTGTTGGAAAAGAAAGACTCCAAACTTTGTTTGAAAAACAACCAAGGACAAAAACATAAAGGGGGACCCATTTTGACCAAGGAAAAAGATGGGGTGGGTATGCAAGGCATAACAGGGTAATCATTTTTATATTAAAATATTCAATCCCTTATTAAATTTCAAACCCTTATCAAAACTTAGACCCTCATTAAGTATTAGAAAAATGTAAACATGTGAAACAAAAATGAAAACACAACCATACACAAAAGAACACTAGATTTACATGGAAAACCCTAAGCAAGGAAAAAACATGGTGAGGATTAGCTCTCTCTCACACACACACACATATATATAAATGAATAACAACACTGAATATAATAGGCTCACTACTAGAGGGCTCATTTCCCAAAAGAGAAGGTTTCACTACCCAAAGGCCTCACTATTTAGAAGAAAGAAGGAATAAGGAAGAAGAAAATTACTATAGAGAGATTCACTATCTTAGAGATACAAGTAAAATACACTGCTGCAACTCTCCACCATCCACAACCTTTGGCTCACTACGCCCAACAACTTCTTGCACACTGAAAATATAGACAACTTCTGCTCATTGAATATAGAGTCATATGAATTAAGTTCACAATCAGATCACCAAACTTGATCACATTCACATCATTACATACATCTACAATTACTACAAATAAATCACCTTGCATTTATAACATCTGCAACCTAAATAATCTTAATTAGGTCAATCTTAATGAAACGTATGCACCTCAAATGTGCAAAACCAAAATAGGTCGACACTAAACACCTCTATGGTGGAAAGATGTGAAGGAAGACTATTCCAAGGGTTAAATAGGACCCATATCTATACCGACATGTTTCACCATGATTTCACAATCAATAAATAATATTTGCAATTAGCATTAGCATGACAGGTCAACCAAACTTGCACTAACACTAACAGTTGACCACATACATGCTTCTTTAGGTCTGAAAACAACGTGCAAACCATAAAGCAAAACTTCACAAAATCCTCACATCTCAGAATATTCTAGCATCATAAAAATATTCTATAACACTGCCATAACCACCCGCAACTGAGAACACCATCATTCTACACAACCAAGCATACTACCATAGAACACAACTTATGAACTCAGACTTCCGAAACAACTAAACAACAAAATAATTAGAGGAAGGTAAACACAAACAATATTAGCATATTCCCAAATATTTAAGACATGAAACAACAACATAAAGAGATGTAGGGTAATTCCATTTCTCCCAAACAACCATCTTCATAAGAAAACACATTGTCAAACATATCTTCCACTACCACACAATCCAAAACCTAAAACTCTAGATATAACACCTCTGAACACCTCTAATAATCACATCTAAATTTCATAAGTATATTTTCAACCATGAAGAAATACGAAGCACAACACTGAACACTCCTATGTTACCGTGCACACTCTTCTATTCAAATTTTCTCAAAAGAACTTGGAAACCAAGTGAACCAGATGCATCAACAACACCACAAGATTTTCTCAAAATATCTACAAATGCAATGCTTTCTCAATACCACAAAAACTTCTTACCATGACTGGAAAACATGACTACACTAGAGGTTGACATCAAACTACATCATATCCACACTAGCACCAATACAAACAACACTAATGACAATACCATCCAACAACTCCAATACAAGGGGTTGAAATCAATGAAAATACTATTAATTTTCAAAAATCTCCCCCTTTTTTATTGATGGGAACACCAACTCTGAAAAATCATCGACAACAAAGGCAACTTTTATATCAAGGAATACTCCCCCTTTCTTGAGGAGTCTTTCAATTTTTAGACATCAATCTCTCCATGCTACATCACTCTCTTCATGTTTTTCAAACAATACTCTCCCCCCCTTTAAAACCAATGAAAAAGGGAAACAAGCTCTCCCTTTGACATCACTTGCACACTTTTACTTTAGGAAACACCAACAAGCAACTCTTTCTATTCTCTCTCTTTGCATTGTTGCACTCACTTTTCACTACTCTTAATTTTGCTTACTCCCCTTAGGGACACAAGATATGATCCCCCTGACTACACCAACCAAAAACACACCAATACGTACTCCCCTTGAGAGGTAGCTTTCATCAATATAGGACCAAAAATGTATCTTGAAATGCTTCCTGGATAGATGCACACACTTATGCATCTAGTTGAAAGGAGGGGAATAAACCCTAACTTCTGCTACATATACTCAAATGTATCTTTAGGAAGATCCTTGGAAAAAATATAATAACTTGATCCTTTGTAGGCAATACTCCAACTTCACCTCATTCTCTATAATTTTTTCTCTTAGAAAGTGATATCAGATAGAGATATCATTTGCTATTGAATGCATTATCGGGTTCTTTGAAATATTGATAACACTTATATTATCACACAAGATAAAAATAGGTTCATCATATGATAATTTGATATCCTTTAATGTCTACTTCATCCACAACACCTGCATTCAACATGATGTTGCTGCAATATATTTTTCCTCTGCACTAGATAATGACACTAAATCTTGCTTCTTACTCAACCAAGAAACCAATCTACTTCCAAGAAAGAAATCACCTCCACTAGCACTTCTTCTATCATCTGTACAACCTACTCAATGTACATCTGTATATGCACTCAAAGAGAAATAAATATCCTTATGATACCATAGATGAAAATGTAGAGTACCCTTCAAGTATCTAAATATCTTTTTAATTGCTACAACATGTGATTCTCTGGGATCTTCTTGAAATATTTCCACAAGACATACTACATGCATGATATCTAGTCGAGTAACAATTAGATATATCAGCTCACCAATCATTGATCTATGCTTTCTTTGATCAACCTTAGGAGATTCATCATTTTTTCTCAACTTACAACTAGTAACCATAAGAGTAAACATTGGTTTAGAATCCTTAATTCCAAACTTCAACATTTCCTTGACATACTTCGTCTGTGAAATGAAAATATCTTTTTCTAATTGGCTGATTTGTAATCCAAGGAAGAAATTCATGTCCCCACACATTGACATCTCAAACTCTTTTTGAATCTCATCTGAATTTTTTTTGCACACACCATCATTTATTCCAAAGATAATGTCATCAACATACACTACCACAGCCAGGATTTGATATCCCTCAACCTTGAAGTAAAGGTTGCTATCTGTATTACCCTTTTTGAATCCTTGTTGTAATAAGTATATATCCAATCTTGCATACCAAACTCTAGGAGCTTGTTTGAGTCCATACAATTCCTTCTTTAATATGTAGACCATATCTGCATCATCTGATAATTGAAAAACTTTTGATTATTCAATGCACACCTCTTGTTCTAAGTCACCATTCAAGAATGTGCAGATTTAACATCCATCTAATAAACCTTGAAGTCTTAATGTGTTTTTTTAGTGGAGAAAAATGTACTCCTTTACATTTTCACAATTTTTTTGGACCCCCTCAATTAATTTGAACTTAATTATGCCTTAATAAGCCCTATTTCACATCTACAAGCCTAATAAATTACATTTTTGAATGGGGAACCTGGCAATAATTAATGCCAACACATAATAAATTACCTCAAGAAATGTGTGAGTCCAAGAATAGGGAAATGGGACCCATCCACCCATGGGAGAATGGGTCATCCCTAGGCCTTTGAAGCAAAATTTAAAATATGTTTTTGGCGGCATTTTAATGTCCTCGAATTCAAATTTCAATGTTGGCTTGTAGTGTTTAATTTTTGAGAAAGTAAGGATAGATACCTATAAATACAAGGTTATGTTATCAATTTAAATCCTATAATTTTTATGAGACCTCACAAGAGAAAATATCATGATCAAGACATTCAAGAGAAGATCTATCGGTGATTTATTGCAACAATCAAGATCTCAAGCGCCATGTAAAAGTATTTTATAATAATGCATATTTTTGGAGCTAAAATTATGATATAAGTTTCAAAGATGCAAGTCTACATTCAAGTCAAGATTCAAGTATCAATATCCACATCCATTGAAGCCATTTCATGAAAGATAAAAATCAAAACTTCATTCCTCCAAAGGTTTATTCAAGGGTTTGGTGAGTTCCAACATAACAATTGTTCATTCATCATTCCTTTCATGTTTCATTATTTAAATTCAAGGTTTAATTACCAAAATGGAGTTTGACCAAGGCAAACCCCCATCCACCAAAAAAAATTAAAATTTCTCCTCTTTTTGAATGTGCAGGTTTATAGGTTGAAGAAATATTGAAGACCTCAAAGTTGCAAAGTTGTCAAAGTTGTCAACATTGTTGTCAATCTATGAAATCTCACATACAAACCTTATTTTTAACTTTCTGACATTAAAAATTGGATCAAATAGAAGCTACATACTGACACCAGAGGATCCTAAAAGCTGAGAAAAAACTCTGCATAGAGACCCATTCACCTATGGGCAAATGAGTCCCAAGTAGCTTTTTGAAACTACATTTTGGTGATAGGTACACATCACTCTTCCATTTCCAAATCTGCCAGAATTTTGTGGTTTGTGTCTATATTGTGCTTTAAATTGATGATTCAATTTTGAGTGTGCATAATCGAGTTGATTTACTATTTTTAGTTTTTCTCCCAAAAGTGCTATTCAGGTTGGTACCACCGTCCTTAATCATAAGGGAATCAATAGATTCCCTTGTTGAGTTGACTCACCTAAGGGTTGTAAGTCAATTATTTGGGTGGAACTCATTTCCTAATGAAATAAAGGAAAATAGGTCCATATACATAGATCCACAATCAAACTCTCCCCACCTAATCCCTCACCCATATTTTTCTTTGTTTCATTTTGGTGAACCTGAATTTTGAACATCACAATTTTTTTGATTTGGAGTCCATTTAAACCTTAGATTTGGATTTGAATTCTTTTGCATTAGTTTTCATTTTTAGATCTCTCAAATTTGCATTAGTTTGATTTGCATTTTAGGGTGTTAAAATGCATTTTTTGCATTGTTGAAAATCTAAAAATTTATAAAATTTGATATAGTGTTAGACCCATTTTGCATAGTACTTACATTAAATTTCATGATCAATCACTTAAATCAAAAAATTGAATCAAAATTTCATCTCAAATCAGGTCTTTTTGCTTGTCATTTAGCATCATTTCACACTTGCATTTAGATCTGATTTGCCAGAAATCTGAAACTGTAACTACCTATTTGCAACTAGAATTATGAAACATAAACATCAAATCAAAATTTTTTAATTTAATTTTTAAAAAACCTTGACAAAAGACCCATTCGCCCATGGGTGAATGAGTCCCTTTAGGCCCGTTTTTGAATTTTTGGGCACCAAAAACTCTTTGTCTGCATTCTATGATTCCGCATTTGGGTTTTTGTTTCAATTTCCAAAATTTATATTTTCTATAATAATTTACTTTAAGGTTAATTGATCAATTAATGTGCATTTCAAACATAAATTGGACTTAAAATATATTATTTTTAGGCTTTTGCATATTATAATAAAAAAATTATCTTCTTTTAAATCTGGAAATTGCTCTCTCTTTATTTTGCATTGCATTTCCCGTTGTTGATTGTTTGTTGCCTATTTTCCATTTTTGGTGCACCTTAGGTTTGGTGAAACTTGTACGAGCTTCGCAACTTGGTGTCCTATTTCCAATACTCTAGTTCAAGACGTAGCTTTAGACTCATGCCATCCCATGCTAGCACATCCACCATGGATCTTGAGTTCTCTAGCTCTTTCACTCATAGTTTTGACACTAGTCAACCCACAATAGACCATACCCTTGACACCTTATTTCCTATGACCTCCTTACCAAAAATAAATGTTACTAATATTGAATTAATGGTTGCTAATGTTCCTTAAGAAGAACTAAGACAAATGGATGAAGAATGAGAGAAATTGTAAAACTTTGTGAGTTCTGAATACATTGCTGGTATTATGATTCTTGACATAGATAACATGAGAAAAATACTTGATAATGAACTAGGAATAGAAATTTTGTGTAGCCTCAATCACATCATTAATCATCACTTGAAAAAGTTTGATAATGAATATATAAATACTATGATCATGAACTTCATTGAAGTTCAACCACATAAGTGCCAAACCAATATGTCCCTTGACATTGCTTTATCATCAAATGACATAATTAAACATGCACTTGATGACCCTCTACACATTGCCAGAAGAATCAATGACAAGCCTACTAATGGGATACTAATTGATCTCATCTGTGTAGAGAATGTGATCACTAAAGAATTATTGTTTGTGAATGAACTTTATCAAGATACTTATGAACAAAAAAAATCATGAATCAAAACACATAATGCTTTTTCTTGCCCTACGATAGGTTCGATAACTATTCCTCTAAAATTTGGGCCGAAAAAATTCAATGTCTCATTCTCCATCAGCCTAACGTTAGATCAATTTCATGTGAAGTTAGGCTACCCATGGCTTTTCTCCATGAATTATATCCTGTCAATTTGTTCACAAATGCTTGAAGTTTCCCTTTAACAATCAAATATTTACTATGCATCATAGTGGTTTTAATCCTATGTCTTCCTGTGGGAATTTCTCATTCAATTTCTTTTGGCCAGAACCTATGGAACCTATTAGGCCTCGCGAGGACTTATTTTTCAAATATTATCAAAAGTTTAAGGAAAATAACACAATAGAAATATCCCTTAGCAATATGCCTCAAACCATGATTGAACCAAAAGCCCTTCCAAGTAACCAAAACCAAACCATAGAAAATCCTTCACCCATTTCCTATAATATACCAAGAGATAACCAAATAAGTCCCATTGTGACTCCTAAGACCAAACAAGTTTATAAAGT
Organism: Sequoiadendron giganteum; assembly: GCA_007115665.2. Classification (NCBI taxonomy): domain Eukaryota; kingdom Viridiplantae; phylum Streptophyta; class Pinopsida; order Cupressales; family Cupressaceae; genus Sequoiadendron; species Sequoiadendron giganteum. Next base: position 450,062,267 of record CM021102.1, read on the forward strand.
TAAAGATAAAGTGGTTGAACAACCTTCATGGTTCCTTTTGTTCCTCCCTTATGGGAAGAAAAAAACCTATGGTTGATAAACATGCTTCTAGAAAATCACAACTTGAAAACCATACAAAAAGGAACTAAAATTCTAGAGAGCATAGGCGTAGGCATCATGACATTGCTTATAAATTACAAGAAAAAGATGAATCAACACCTCAAGACAAAACACAAATTGAAACAAATCATGATGATACTCCACCTTCACCACAAAAAAAAAAAACAACAAGAAACTTCTATGGACATTGTCATTAGGCCTCCTTCTATGATTAATTTGGATGATGATAATGAGATTGATAAAATTGAGGAGGAAGTGAATAATGAGATAAAATTACTGTTTTACTCTTCCATGATCTTAGATGATATCAACCATGATGATTCTCCTAAAAAGAGTGACTCACCATGTGTTAAACCTGGCGACGTTCCTAGTACATCACTTGTCATTGTCCCTTTGGCTATTTATCCACCTTCCGTATATGATGAACAAGATTGGGATGTGAATGACCTGCTATAGTTTGAATCACATGTGCCATACTAGTCTTTTATTTTTCTTCTTTCCATGTTATTTGTGTGATTGCATGTGTGTAATGTGATCCCCCATATTGTTCTGTTTGACATGTCTTTATGTTCATTCCTCTATTTGTACCTACATTCTTCTATATATGTCATAAACAAATATATTTTATTTTGTCTGGTGTTTTCCTTTTGGCGATGACACAAGGTGTTGAGACATTTAGGTATCTTCCATGTTGACCCAAAATATTTTCTTTTTTTTCACTCTCTATGTGTCATTCTTCTAGTTCTACGAGTATTTAGGGAATGATGATGTTTCCGAGATCTATAATAACATTGTAGCAAAGACATATGTTGACCCCAAATTTGTGGATCCATTATGTGTTTTGGATTTCATTTGTGGGAAACCCCTTTTCATGATGTAGTTTCATTTGGAAAAATATATTTACATAGGGCTTTCTAAATAAGCTCTCATATCTTTATCATTTTCTACTTTGAAGTAATTGCTCACAACATGGTGTTTAGCAATTTATTTAAAGTGGGGTCATACATTAGCATTATCATTTTGAAATTTTTGAATATAAATCATGTTTCTTAGTGAGTTATTTTTACTTCATGTGACATGTCTTCTTATTGGTGACATTGGGATTGATGTCCTTCAAGAGTCCAACCTTTCTTAGTATATTCCATTCCTCTTAGTGGTAATGCTACGGTTTTCATTCCCTAAGTTGTGAATATTTTATCCTTTGACTTGTCCTCTCTTGGTGGTGATGTCAAGCATGATGTTCCCTAAGGTGAGACCTTACATTCATTAATAAAAACCCCTTTTAACATATCTTATCCTATTTGCATTTTATTCATGAGTCCCTAGCATAATGAAGCTTGCTAGCCTTGTGAAGCTCGAAGTTACAACCCTTTTTCATGGCCACCAAGCATAACACACCTTGATTTATAGTGGAGCCATTTTTTTTCATGAGTGCCTATAATAATGAAACCTGATAGCCTTGTGAAGCTTGAAGTTACAACCCTTTTTCATGGCCACCAAGCATAACACACCTTGCTTGCCAATGGAGTCATGTTTGTTCATGTGTCTAGCATAATGCATCTTGCTAACCTTATGAAGCTTGAAGACCATATTGTGTGGAACCTTATCAAAGTTATCAAGAGATATAAATTTGGTATGGTTAGTTAGCCACTTCCTAGGGCTCACCTAGTGGATAGCGAATTTCACTAGCCCATGTGAGTGTATTTTGTTTGCATAGTGGACAATGGGTTTCCACTTGTAAAAGTTTTTGGATAAATAGCTAAGGCTTGATCCATATCTAGATGGAAAAATAGTCGAGGCTTGATCCACCCCTTTTTTATTTTCTTTCTTTAAGCCTTTGATATTGTATGATTATGTATCTTTTCATTGCTACTGTATATTTAACAAAGGTATGTGTCTCCTTGTGCCTTTGTTGGTTTTCTGTGAGATCTTAGATCTTGGGGGCTTGATCCTCCTCCTTGAACTTCATCATCTTATCTTTCTAACACTTGTACAATTATAACTCTCTTGATTGTCTACTTTAGAGTGAGTTTGATGCAAGGTCATCCTCTCACTAAAGTGGGGGCTAAATGTAAGGAAAATATAATCCTTTACATTTCACACTTTATTCGGGTCCCCTCAATTAATTTGAACTTAATTATGCCTTAATAAGCCATATTTTACATCTACAAGCCTAATAAATTACATTTTTTGAAGGGGAAACTCGACAACAATCAATGCCAACACATAATAAATTACCTTGAGCAATGTGCATTCTAGGAATAGGGACTTGGGACCCATTCACCCATTGGTGAATGGATCCTCCCTAGGCCTTTGAAACCAAATTTAAAATATGTTTTTGGTGGTATTTTAATATCCTCAAATTAAAATTTCAATGTCGACTTGTAATGTTTAATTTTTATAAAATTAAGGATAAATACCTATAAATACAAGGTTATTTTATCAATTCAAATCCGAGAAATTTTATGAGACTTGACAAGAGAAAATATTATGATCAAGGCATTGAAGAGTAGATTTATCAATGATTTATTGTAGCAATCAAGATCTCAAGCATCATGTAAAAGTATTTTTTCAATCAATATGCATGTTTTTGAAGTTAACATTGTGATGTAGGTTTCAAAGATCTAATTCTACATTCAAGTCAAGATTCAAGTATCAAGATACACATCCATTGAAGCCATTCATGCAAGATCAAAATCAAGATTTTATTCCTCCAAAGGTTTATTCAAGGGTTTGGTGAGTTGCAACATATCAATTTTTAATTCATCATTCCTTTCATGTTTCATTATTTCAATTCAAGGTTTAATTACCAAAATAGGGTTTGACCAAGGAAAACCCCCATCCATCAAAAATAAATATTTTTCTCCTCTTTGTGAATATGTAGGTTTATAGGTTGAAGAAAGATTGAAGACCTCAAAGTTTCAAAGTTATCAAAATTGTAAAAAAGTTTCAACATTGTTGTCAATCTACAAAATCTCATCTATAGACCTTATTTCCGACTATCTGATATTGAAACCCAAATCAAATAGAAGCTACAAACTAAAACCATAGGATCCCAAAAGATGAGAAAAATATCTACACAAAGAACCATTCAACTATGGGTGAATGAGTCCCAAGTAGCCTTTCAAAATTTCATTTTGGTGATAGGTACACATCACTATGCCATTTCTAGATCTACTAGAAATTTGTGTTGTCTATATTGTTCTTTAAATTGATGATTCAAGTTTGAATGTGCATAATTGAGTTAATTTACTATTTTTAGTTTTTCTCCCAAAAGTGTTGTTCAGGCCGATACCCCCATCCTCAATCATAAGGAAATCAAAAGATTCCCTCATTGAGTTGACTCACCTAAGTGTTGTAAGTCAATTCTTTGGGTAGATATCATTTCCTAATGAAATACAGGAAAATAGGTCCATATACATAGATCCACAATAAAAATCTCCCCACCTATTCCCTCACCCATATTTTTCTTTGTTTCAACTACAAAAGCCCAAAACATTCTAATAGCTTCCATCCTTTCCACCAGAGTGAAAGTCTCTTCAAACCCTATTCCTTCCACTTGTGAGTAGTCCTTACAAGTCTAGCCTTATTTCTAACAACTTTTCCATCCTCATTTGAAACTTATTCTTGAAAAGCCCTTTAGTTCCTATTAAATTCTTGTTTGCAGATCTTGGGACCAATTCCCAAGTCTGATTCTTTTCAATATGTTCGAACTCTTCTTTCATAGCCTTGATCCAATTCTCATCTTTGCATGCCTCAGTTACAATTTTAGGCTAGATACCTCTAAAACTAAACAAAATTTATCTGTTCCTCTATCATAAATTTTTTTCTTATTTTCAACACACCTTTTATCTTATCTCCAATGATTTTATCTTTAGAAAAATTCTTTTGCACACACTTAGGAGTCTTAGGGATATTTTTCAGAGATTCTTCCTCTTCAACTGTCATCTATTTTTTTGTCTTTTTATCCTTTTATTCTTCACTTCAAGGGGTTCATCAAATTCATATCCTTTCATCAACAAAAAAAATGATATGGTTCTTCATCCACTAAATGACACTTTCACTTTCAACAATCTGCTTTAACCTTTTATTATAGCATTATTAAGCTTTTCTCTTTGTAGAGTATCTAAGGAAGATTCCTTCACCAAATCTTGCATCAAATTTGTTAGGATATGGTGTTGTAAACCATTACATAATTTGAATATTATAATGTTGTAATTAAATAATTAGTTTTGTGATGAACTTAGGTGGCATGGTTAATCACACTAGGTAATTATTTGAGGGCCACTTTATGTTCTATTGTAACATTGTATTATTATTTAATGTCTGGGAGACATGTGATAATAATTTAATATTAGGGAAATATTAAATAAAGTACTTAAACTTAGTACCCAATATTAAATAAGGGGTTAGTGATTTTGTGCTTAGATGGTTTTGTGGCACATGGTTTTAATTTACTACTTGGTTGTGTTTGTGTGAGCTTGCATCTATAAAAGAAAGCACATGTTTAGTGGTTAAGGTTGGCTGAGTGAGTGGGCTGTCATTATTGAGTCTTTTTGAGAAGTGCATATGTGAACAATGGCATGGGATGTGTAGATTCATGTTTGGAAACATGAAGGTGCATTGGAGACGCTTGATGCTTTAGAGGTATTCATTTTAACTCTTGTATTTCTTTATTGTTGAATTTAATAAGATGAAGTATGGATGCTTTTGGAGGATGGATTTTTCCCTCTTGAGGGTTTTCCTAGGGTATATCTTGTGTTATCTTGTGGGTTGTCTATTTGATCTATGCATTATGGTTACTTGTATGCATATGTATCTCTCATGGGGCTATGAAGGAAATTGATTAATATTGTGGGTTGAATGTATTATTTCCTTATAAGTGGTATCAAAGCTTTCATGGTTGATTGGTTTTTGTTATAACCCTTGTTTTGAGAGATTTATGCAAAGTTGAATCCATGAATATGCATGAAATATTTGAGGCATTACAATATATGGAAAATATGTTGCAAGTGTTTGTTTTTAGATTTGGGCTTTTGGGTGATTGGTGATTCTACTGGGGAGAATTATGAATCTCCAGTTGCAGACTGATGTTTCATAGAGTCATATTATTTTCTATTCTGAATTTGGTTCAAATATTGGAGGAATTCAAACTTGGAGAAATAATTTGTTGTAGTGAACCTGAAGATTTCACAATTTGTTGTGCTTTGCTAGTGAAAGGAACTCAAAAGGACATCTATTTTTGAAAGAAATTCATGCTATTTGAAGTTCAGTCCTCTATGAAGAGAGGTGGTGACTCTATTAAAATAAACTGATAAGATGTGAAGAAAAGTTCCAGATCTACAAATATTTCCAATTAGGAAGAAGAATTTGCAGCAACTGCAATATTTCTAGGTATTCTTCACTTTTGGTTTTCAAAAAAATTGTGTGTGGGAACCATATTTGATTGTCTTAGGAAAAACATTTGGTTCCCTATTGAGTGAATTAGCACTAATAAAGGAAAAGGACAATAAAATTGAGTTTGCATACTTCCATTTGAGTTTGCAATTGCAATCCCATTGAAAGATTTTGTCTAGTGTTCACATATTTTCTAGTGTGGATGGTTATAATGAATTTGTATATCCTAGGGATTTCCATCCATTTGCATTATCATATGTTCAAGCCCAGGTTATCACCATGTTAGAAATTATCCTAGTGATCCTTCATTTGGTCATGGTCATGATTTTTCATAATTAGTTAAACCCAAATTTGCAAATATCTATGGATCATCAAGATAAAATAGCCATACCATTAGACACCTTGATACAACTTGTCAAGAAGCTTCAAAAGTCTAATGATCCTCAAATATTTGATACTACAAAGTGCATGAACTCAAGAGTGCACAAGCCTAAGATAAGGCTGAAATGGAAAGCTGTGTTCGAAAGGGGAATTAAAGAGATGGGAAAAAGGCATCAAATGTCTCTACAAGCCTAGTTAAGAGATAACCATACTATATCTACTTGCCAAATTACTGCACCTTTTGTCAACTCTTTTTATCCATTGTATGACAAATTAGACCTGTCATGGGTTGACTACAAGGTTGAAAGTATGACAAGTCAAGTCTACAATTATATGCCTATATTTGATGGATACAATGTATGTGAAGGAGATGCACATGTCCAAAGTTTTTCCAGCTTCATGGAGAAACATTCATTTGGAGATCAGGATATCTGGATGATATTTTTCGTTAGATCTCTTGAAGCTATAGCTAGGGACCGGTACTTAATTTTTCCCGAGAAGTCCTTTCCCTGCTAGGATAAACTAGTGGGTGCTTATAGAGAAGAATTTGAAAAAGAACCTACTGACCTTGTCACAAGGTTCAAAGAAATTAAAAAACAAGATGAAGAGTCAAGCATTGCTTTTAGTCACATATTTGTTGTTGCTTTTTCATTAATCCCTGAATTATTTTTTAAACTTAGTACTCCATATTGCATTCATATGTATTTTGAAGATTTTGAGGAGGGATATAGTGTATTGTTAAAGGATTATAGAATATTGAGTGTGGAGATGGCTTACACAGTTTTAGATAATTTAGATAAAAGGAGGAATGAATATGTACAAAGCTTGTTGTCTTCAACTGTGGGTAAACATGCTAATTAAATTAGTAGCTACATGAATGAAAATGATCAGATATCTTCAATTTTAAATACAAACAAATGCATACTTAAGAAGGAAGAAGATAAGAATGATACATCATTAGGCGATGGGGAAGTTTCCTTTGAACAATCTACAAAACCCAGATGAAAATTGCAGCCATGATGATGAAATACATGATGGGGGATATTAATTGGATTTAATTTTTGAACAACAGTATTGTGACACACTTGGTCATACCAATCCTATAAGTGTATGTAGCAGTGATGAAATCTTTCATGATGAGACAAAGGAATCTGCTGATTTAAGAAATGCTACTGAGAATGTCAGTATATCAGTCGCAAGTGATAAAGTATGCAATAAATTTCAGTTAGCCAGATCAACCACATGAAACTACAATGAAGAAACCATTGATGGTTTTCAGTTTGACAGTGACAATGTTTGTGTTTATCCTCAAGAGGATGTAAGTGACAAACTCAATGAAGACACCCATTCTAATGTTGAAATGCAAAAAGATGTAGATTGCTGCCATGACATCCCAAAAGTAAGCAAAAATGAACATATGGACAACTTGTTCTCTGTGATGGATTGTGACCATATTGTTGACAAGGTTGTTGCTAATTCTATTTCTTATGATTGGGGAAATCTAGTTTGTGATCAATCCATTGAGTTTTCATCTTTTGATGATGATGAAATCATGATATATTTTGATTTACAACTTGGTAATGCATACAATTCTATTGAAGGTCAAGGAGAGGAAGTGGTTGAAAGGATGGATAAGAACAATGGTCTATTAAGTAATGAAAAAAATTCAAAAGTTGCTAACCACAGAATATTAAAAATGTACACATGTGAGTAATCCCCAGTTGTTGTGTGCTTCTCATATTGATTTTGATAGTGATGATGGTCTTCACGATGCAAGGTATGATGCATGTGTTTTTGATCTACCTCCTAGTTATGAACCAGTTGGTCAGGATGATGATAATGTGGATGAATACAAGAGACAATTTGATTGTAATGATACATTTTATGATGAGTATGAAAGTATGGATACTGATGCAAGTTCAGAAATCCATTTTAATGAATTAGAAACAACAAATGACCATGAGTTTTTTATATAGAATGAGCCAAGTCTTGAGAATATTAATGCAGATTTAGACAAGTGTTCGTTTGCTGATTCAGATGAGCCTAGTCATGATTCTTTTCATGTGGATGTGGATGCTGATTTCAAGGTAAAATCATGTTAATTTTCTGAACCAAAATTATTTATTTTTGAGCAAGTTTGGGATGCTGAAGATGTTGATATGTTATGTTTAGAGGATTAAAAAGTGAGTGAGGATAAAGATCTGTCAAAAATCCTTGATGATTATTTATACCGACATGATGGAGGATAGTTACAGAGTGTGCCAATGTATGAGTGTATTTATTTGCATACACTTGGAGATAGTTTGCATGATGTGCAAGATATTTTGGTAAGTTCTTGTGATAGTTTTACCTTTGACATGCAAACTAATAGTCAGATTGAGCTTAACAGTACCAACCATGTGGAAAAATGTGAATGCTATTTTTGTCAGCTGGAAGAATTTCTCACAAAATGTGGCAATGTGCAAGACATTGATGAAAGTTATTTTCATCTTGAGAATGATCTATATGATGAATATGATAAGTTGTTGAAACATGATAGTCAATATTTTAAGAATATGCCCGATCTTTAGATGCATGATAATTATGAATATATTGATAATATTGCATGTGATGGACTGTTGGGAGATTTCAACATGTTTAATTAGGCAGATTACAGTACTATTTTCAGATTGGCTGCGGTGAAATGTGATAAGACCTTGTCTCCATGTGGTCTTGATCACTATCTTCAAACATTTCCACTTGATACAAAATCAGAAAATGAAGAGAGTGGAAGTGATGTGGCATATATGATTTGGCTGCCATATGATAACAAAGCTAAACAAGGAGCAAGTTTCCACTTGCACAAAGACATCCTAATACTTCTGTTTGCAAAAATGCAGTCACCTATGTTGTTGTGGTGTGACAAAGGCATGCATAAGTTGAGGGAGGTCAACTCATTCAATTGATTGGCGTTTGACAAAGGTAAGAATTGACTTCCCTTTTTCATTTGGTGGCCTGGGCTCACCAAGTGAAGTTGAAAAGGAGGTTGAGTAAAGGAGCAATTTGAGAGCACCTGATGGACTCAACATTTGGTCTTCTCTCCAGAGATCTGAAATCTTTCTATACCCACAGGGGAATACATCCCTAGTCGAAGCCACTGGTTGCATCTTCAAATTTTGTAAATTTGAAGTGCCCATTTCAAAAAATTTGCCTTTACACACTTAGAAGTGCACTTGAAAAATCTGCCTAAGTGACCTGCTTTGGAAGGCCATAACTTAGAGCTTGTTGATTTTCATGCAAAAACCCTTTGGTGAACACATTCAGTTGACATATGTGAGTGTGAATGTCATTTTTTAGCTTCCAATGATGAGTTTTGATAGCATTTTGAAAAGCGAAGCTGGAGCATTTTAACACTATTTTTTTGTTTGTGAACTTCCAGTTCTGCAAAGTGGCCTAATTGCTTGAGCTTATATTTCACAAATGGATTATTTTCAAGACAAACAGATTGTTGATCTCCATTCTCCCTACATTCATGTACTTCCCTGACCATTTTTAGACCCTCGGGGTAGGATTTGCTATTTTTTCGAGATTAAAAGCAAATGCTGTTTAGGCTAATTTTACATCTGTATTTCTAGAACTTTTCAAGGTGGTCAACTTTGACCCCTAATATCTTAAGAAGGTTAATGATTGAACAAAAGACCTCTTACAAAAATTCTCAATGTACCTAAATGATCTAATGCTTCCAGTGGTAGCTTTCTAGGAGTTGATCTGATATTTTTTCAAAGTGGTGACTTTGAGAGCCCTGATTGGTGTTGAACAGGTGCAGTTGTAGAAATGCGTGAGAGAGAAACTTTATCAATTAATAACTTTCACCTCGTGACCTTTTTTGTAGAGTCATTTATTGCACTCCATTCTTGGGTCAAATATCTACATGCCTACAAGTTTTCATGATTCTATGAGATTGTTTGATTGGTTTTCCAGGGTGATTCTAGAGCCCACAAGGCTAGTTTTGACCATTATGCAAATATGTTTGAAAGTAAATATTAATGAAAACCTAGTTCATTATTTCACACTTGATGTATTTAAAAGCTGTCTCAGGTCAATTGAAGGAGAAAACTTGTTTGAAAATGATTTTTTTTTTTAGTTGGGCCCACGTGGGGACCCGACATGCTTTGCACCATTATGAAATGGTAATTGATGAAATGTCTCGAAGAGATAGTAAAATACTTGCTCAGTTTCTTCTTGTAGAAAAGGCATCGTATGCAAGTGAATTGTGGAAGTACTTTCAAGACATGTAACTTGTCTAACCGATTGAATCCAAGAAATTCAGTGTCATAGAGCACAAATGTAGAAGGGGGTGATGTTTTATTTGAAGTCACCATGGGATCAAGTCACAACACTATTTAATTTTGCTAAGTTCTTTGAATAGCTACATAATATTGAAAAGGTCTTTATCTTTGATCAATGTGATCCAATTAGATTTGAAGCTGGAATAAGACTGTAATATGCCAAATAAACATCATATGGGGCACACTTAAGGAGAATAGGGACTCATCGAATGCTCTGTAAATACTTGGCAATATGGAACTAAGAAAAACCAATGAATGCTGAAAATAAAAGGGAATAACTGAAGTTGCATTAAGTGAGTAGTGATGGTGATGAGAATATGATGGAGCTCATTGTGAGCATGCTGAAATTAAAGGCATGGAATACAAAACCCAAAATTTGCTTAAAAGAAAAGATAACAATTAAGGTCGATACAAATGATTCTATGTTGATTCTTCAATGGAAAACATAAATTTTTGCAGCATAGCAAGGATATGGGCGATTGCATAAGAAGGTTTCTTTTAGTGGATTCTCCTCTCATAAGAGAATATGGATCGATTCGCTTCAATTCCAAAACAGAGAAAACAAGTGAATGGTTGGAATTTGGTTCCCTCTGCTTTGTTGTTCTATAGATTGAATTGGATGAGTTTGAGGACTATACTATTCTTGCAACAACCATGGCATGGGACTACAAACCTATGGATGGTATTAAGACAACAAAGAGAATACAATGAATTGGATGCTTAGATTTATGTATCCGTAGACCCAAAGAATTGAGGAAATGATTTAGGAGGAGGTGCTAGATTAGCCAAGGGATGTGAACTCATTTGAAAAAGTTTTCAAATAAATGTAGTTTTGTGGAATGCTCCAATTGCAATGAATGCAATAGGAGAGAACCCTTCAATGCTTGTAGTGACAGTGCATCAAATTGATTGGGGAAACTCTATTTTGGAACTAAACAGGGTGCCATTACTAGCTAAAGGAGGCTCCTTTGTTTGGTGCATGGGTACTTCTGCTTTATGCAATGAAAATGTATCAAAATTATTTGAGAAAATTCTATTTTAAAAAAGGCCCCCCTGGAATTTCCAAGCAAATGTCATTGCAATGCATATACCAAGTGGGTTTGTTGAACAAAGGCTCCATAAATTTTAAAGAAAATGAAATTGGTAGTTGTATTTCCATTCCTCTTGGGCGCGACCAACAAGTGTAAGGGAATCCGTTTGTGGAAGAGGGAGGTGGCTAGCAAGTGCAGGGGATGCCCAAATGAAGAGAAGACTCGCACCTAAGGCATTTTGTGCTTGCAGTGAATATGTATCAAAATTATTTGAGGAAAACATGCTGAACTCGCCATTAGAGAAGGTTGTAGCAAGATGAAAGGTTAGGGCACAAAATGAAGAACAAGTGATGTGATGAAGATGGATATCACTCATCGTAGGTACCAAAGTCATCCTCTTCTATGAACCGGCGATGGCGTGATGGATATCGCCCATTGCTAGTTTGATTTTCTTTTCTCTTATTTTCCCAACGATGAGTGATGTGTTGTGGGAAAACAGTGGGGTGGGCCCAATAATTTTTTAAAAGAAAAAACATTTAAACATAAAAAAATGCCTGATGAAATATTAAAATAAAATATTTGCTCAAATTTAAAAGTCAAAAATTATATTGTGTTGGGCGGCAATGTAAAAGCATGGGCATAAGGTTTTAAATGTATGGTAAAAGTGAAAATGTTGGAGAATGATTTTAATGCCCACTTAGTAAATCAATGTTTTCATTGATTTTTTTAAACATGGGTGAAAGTGAAATTACAAAGTGCAGAAGCAAGAGCAACACGAATTATTTTCACAGGAGTAGATGTTTCTTTCAATTGTAGGGTAAAAAAGGTGAATTTTTTTCATGAGATGGAGAGAAATCTATTGCAAATAAGAAGGGAAAGAAGAAGATTCCAGATTATTTCTAGCTGCTGATCAACAGAGAATAATACTGCCAAGTGTCTTCTATAGGTTTATTTTAGGGATGCTCTTGTTTATTCTATTTTCTTATCTTCTCATTCTCCTCTCATTGTAAGGGGTTCAATTTTTGAGTCTTGGGATTTTGGGTAGAAGTTCAATTCAAAATGGAATGTGTTGAAAAGTGCAAATAGGTAGAACAAGGATTTGTCTTGGTTATGAGTTATGTATGTAATAGTCTTGAATTTATTTTATAGAAGCTACAGGAGTGAAGGAAAATCTTAGTTTTGAAATATGTACTCTCCTATGTACCTTTTTTACAAATTATGAATGAAAATATCAATGGTGTTCTTGTTTATCCTTAATTGTCCAATTGAGTGTGTCGCTCTATTTTCGATTTGACTCAAAGACTTAATTAAATTCTTAAAGAGGGTTGCAGATTTGTAAGAAATTGCATAGAATTTGGTAAGTTGTGTTTTAGACATTGTGAGTTCTCATATTGCAAAGCATTATGATAATAGTCCATCAATTTCTGAATTAATTAGCTAATATATTATTGGTTATTGCATATTTAACTCCACTTACCTAATTGATGAAGCAATGGTCTATTTATGGGGCAATATTACAATAATTGAGCTGGTAATACACTGCATTAGGGATTCAAAATGAGAATGAAACTATAAATCATTAAAATATCTTAGTTGTGATGTATATACCTAAAATGTCAACTAATCCCTAGCAATAGATGGTAGTTTGTCTAAAGGTCAGCCAAACCTTTGATGAATTGTGTCTATTTGCATATAGTAGGAATGGATCTGTGTATAGAAGTGTTCTTGAGGAATTAAATATCACATGAACGCAATGAGGAATACCTTCCTTGGTCCCACAAAGCCTAAAGAGTAGGGGTAAGAGCCTGAAAGTCTTTACCCATTAGTTGGCCACTAGATTTTGTAGTTCTTGAATATAAGGGCTGGAAATCCTTTAGGGAATTTCAAAGCTTAGTTGGAAAAAACACCAACAAGGTTGTTAATATTTGTTGGGTTTATTGCATATCTGAAGCTTGCAAAATTTGGGCAAAGAAGGTTTCTTGGATTGAGCTTTCATATGAAGGTTTTTGTAGGAGAAATTTCATGGATGACCTCCTAAGATAAAATAGACCTCACTATTAGATCCAGGAAGCCCAAGACATGAAAAATGACAAAATTTTCCCTATTTTGGAGAAGTTGAAAAAATTAAATTTTTTTTTAGCCATACAGCTGCCCAGTTTCGTTATGTTGCAAAAAAATAAAAATAAAAATATATTATCCTATAGAAAAATTAAAAAAAATTATTGGGGCTTTTGAAAAATTTAAACTTGCATAAAAAAAATAAAAAAATAAATTTAGGGGGGGCGCGGGGGCGTCTACAAACCTTTTACCCCACCCAACCTGCATAGTTAATAGATGCACTGCGGATTGACAATATTGTTAGTCACTAGGAGTATCGCTAACTGCCGATGTTGGGGCCGAAAACCTAGACCACTCGATGAAATTTTTTTATAAACCGCCATGAGTAAAAATTTAAAGTTTGACATTAATTTTTTTGAAATGAAAAATTAAAACCTTTTTAATAGGGTTTAAAATCTGTTGATGAGGGGTAGGGGGCCTAGCTTGATTGGCTAAAGAATCCTGTTGTAGGCAAGAGGTCATGAGGTCTAGTCTCCCCACAAACCCATGGTACCAGAGGGTGTGTCGCGCCAGCGACACTGGTCATGAAAAAAATTTACTAGGAACACTGTAGTTTATAGGTGGACGAATACCCGACCGATTCCTACAGTCTAAAAAAAAATTCGCTAATGGAAAATTTTGAAGTTTTAAAATGAAAAACTAAATAAAATTTATATTATTTTTGAAATCAGTTGCCTAGGTGCCACCGACTGGCCACCGCTACTAGAGCCCCAGCCTCGGCCAAGGAGTAGGCCCTTTTATAGCCAAATTGGATTTTTTTTCAAACTAGCATAACTTTTACCTAGGGAATTATATTTTTGACTTCTTATGCTCGTTGGAAAGTTGGTTATGAACACTACGTAGTGGTATAGTCTTGGTTTCTTGATTTTAATATTTTCATAATTTTTTTGAGCCCGAAAGCTAAATTTTCTCTTGTACACAGTTTTGGTCATAGATTTTGCATACAAAATCAAATTTTTGATTTCAAATAGGCATTGAAGAGCATGTAAAATGTACTACATAGTAGATAAGACTGCTTATTATCTTGTAGTGTAGATAATTTATGGTACTTGTTTGATCACTTGTAGGAGCCTAAGATTTGAGGTGTGTTTGTGTGAGCATCTAGATGAGTCAAGAGGCAAAAACTTGAGGGAGTACATGTTTTTTATATTATATTTATGATGGTACAATTGATTATTATTTTGGTGCTTCTTGGTACAGGTTTATAGGTTTTTTCAAAGTTGGAATTTGATGGTGAAATGTACATAGGTTGTCTTCAATTTTGAGGACATGGTTCATGAGTGGAGACTTGGAGTCTCATATGGGTGATAGTTGAGTTAAGGTACATCGATGGATATGGTTATGGTGTCATTGGTATGTAGGTACATTTATGCATTAGCACGCCATGATCATGTATGTGGTTTTTTGGTGGTGATTTGGTTTGATGTAAGAGGTTGTTCTTATCTCCTTGATGCTTGTATGGTTCCTTGACTATGGTTACTCATTTGTGGACATTTTTGGAAAATCAAATTTATGGTTGATTTGGTGTTTGAGTCTTGATGTCTATAGGATTATCTTCCTTCATATCTTAATTTGTAGGTTACTAATGTGATGATGAGTTTACATGTTTCAGTGGTTGGATCTATGAGTTATGTGATTGGTAGGTGTGTGTAGCCTATTAATTGCAATGGGATGACTTGGATGTGGAATATCTATATCCACCAAGTTTGATTCATTGTTGTTGCAGACTTTGTTAGTTGGCCTTGTCTTTGGTCATTTGTGCATTGGTATGTTTCTTTTGGATGAGAGGGTGAATGGTTAGAGTACCTAATTATAGCATGTGATTTGATCATGATGTCATGATAGCTTGGTACATTCATTGGTTATACACTTTTAGTGGGATATTTTGATAGTGATGACTTGGCTGTGTAGGATTGGTTCCTAATGGTTTGATGGTAGTTGCATATATATTCTTGGTTTGGAGATCTTGGTTTCATCCGATGTTACTAAAATTTTAGTTGTGTGTGTAGACTTGGATAATCTTCATGAAAGAGATGGTTGTCATGATTCCATGTGTAGCTCGGTATCACGGTTTAGTGGGAGTTGTTGGTAGTGATGTGGATGCTTCATTATTGATGGTTATATTCATGTGATTGGAGATGTGGTTTCTTGGTTTAGAGTGTGTTTGTTATTATGTCATGATATAATTTTGATTCTATATTAGAGTTTTGCATTTTATATATTCTCTTGAGACTAGGATGTATGCGTTGGTGCATGTGATATCCTAGGAGGATATGGTTAGATCATGATGTCATGATAGGATCCTGATTTTGTGGTTGGAGCTTTGACATTGATCTTGGTGGTTCTCTTTGTATTGAGTACATGATCATTTATTTGATTTATTCATGATGGTGTTATGTTTCATTTGGAGTTTTGAATTTATTGATCGGTTACAGGTGCTCATAGATACTTGGAGATGTGGGTGAGGTTGGAGTTCTCTTGTGATTAGAGACATTTTCTTGAGACAATTACTCTTTGGAGGTTTCAGCAGGAAGACCAAGGAACTTTCACTTGGATATGGATGTGAGTTCATGATGGACCTATAGAGGAGATTTTTATTGGAGTGATTCATGATGAATTGGTGATCTTGGAGGAGCATTCTCATTCCCCACTCTTGGTCTACTCGATGGTTTATCATTTGAGAGGTATTTTCTCATTATTTCTTTCGGATGTGTTATGTTTTGTGCTTTTATTTCTCATGGGATTGAGTAGAGTCATGATGATTGATTTTGGAGACTCATTTGAGGATTGTTTAACATAAGTTTATATGCTATATCTTTCATAGATATGGATCTTGAGCTATGGATAGTTGGTTCTGGAGGATTTTATTTTGAGGGATGTTTGGCATGGTTATCCCCTTGTGCATTTGAGTTTATGTTATCATTCATTTATGAGGAGTTTAGGAGATAGTTATTAGGCTGATTTCTTGATCTGGGAATGGTTAGTTTGAGTTTTATCTTCTTGATTAGAGAGGCTTACATCCATGTTGTCATTATTACATGATTCATATGTTTGTTTGATCTAAGAGATTAAACATTGTTTTGGGTGTTGTTGAGGCTTCTCATTTGGGGTTGTTAGGAGATCATACTTGACATACTATTTCACTTTTGAGGTATTGGTAGAAGGAAATGTTATGGTCTACCGGTTCTATCTCTTCATGATTACTTCCTAGAGGTTCATGTTCATATGATTTGGGAGGATGGTGGCAACATGTTATGAGAGACTATGAGGTTTCTTTTGTTGCATGTGTAGATCATTGTGATTGTTATTTTTACTCCATTGTTGAGCACTCATCACACCTTGATATAGTTTTGATTGGTAGACTTGATATGCTTTGACATTACCTATGTAGTGGGAGTTCCTAGATATGCATGTTCTTCATTGACATGTTTGATACAGGGAGCTTGTGATTATGATTTATGGGCTGCATATGTTCTTGACATGAGTTTATTGATGTTATTGATACCTTGTATGTATGGATGGTTGTATGTATTATAATGTTTTGTGGATTCTATTTCATATACTATGGGTTTTTACTTGACAAGAACTTGTTTGGAGCCTTTTTTATCACTTGGATTTGATGATTTTGTTTTTGGATCAGTGCATCTTCACCTTGGAATGTTCATTTTCTTCCATAGGTGGAAAATTGGAGGATGAGAGGAGTTCTTCCTTGAGATGGTGGTCAATTTTTTCTTATTGTAGGTATCTTGATGGATCACGATAGTATTGAAGATATTCACGTGGTTTCATGTATGGATATTATGATGTATTTCATTGATTGAACCCTTATGCAATGTATACAACAAGTGGGAAAATTTTGGGATATGGTGTTGTACACCATTGCATAATTTGATATATTATAATATTATAATTAAATATTTTTTTAGTTGTGATGCACCTAGGTGGTGTGGTTAATGACACTAGGTAAATACTTGGGGACCACTTTATGTTGTATTATAACATTATATTATAATTTAATGTGTGGGAGACATGTGATAATAATTTAATATTAGAAAAATGTTAATTAAAGTAAAAGATTAGTACCCAATATTAAATAGGGGGTTAGTGGTTTTGTGTTTAGATTGTTTTGTGGCACATGGTTTTATCTTACTAGTTGGTTGTATTTGTGTGAGCTTGTATCTGTAAAATAAAGCACATGTTTAATGGTTAAGGTTGGCTGGGTGAGTGGGTTGTCATTATTGAGTCTTTCTAAGGAGTGAATATGTGAAGCATGACATGGGATGTGTGGATTCATGCCTGGACACATGAGGATGCATTGGAGAGGCTTGATGCTTTAGAGGTATTCATTGTAACTCTTGTATTTCTTTATTATTGAATAATAAGATGGAGTATGGATGCTTTTGGAGGCTGGGTTTTTCCCTCTCGATGGTTTTCCTAGGATATGTCTTGTGTTATCTTATGGATTGTCAATTTGATTTATGTAATATGATCACTTTTATGCATGTTTATCTCTCATGGTTTTATGTAGGAAATGGATTAAGATTGTGGGTTGAATGTATTATTTTCTAACAATAATTTCCTAAGTTTTCTTCATCACTCTTGATATAGCATGTGCTTCCAACACACTCTGAAATATTTCACAGTAGGAGGTTTTCCATACCATAACTCATAGGGAGTCTTTGAATTGTTCACTCTTTCTTGTACTCTATTAAGTATGCAGACTACAGTATGAATTGCTTCTCTCCAATAGACATTCGGTAGAATTGCTTCCTTCATCATAGTTCTTGTAGCGTCTTTAATTGTCTTATTATTCCTCTCCACAAATTCATTCTATTGAGGAGTATTAAGAGTCAAAAAATGTTTCTTTATTGCACGATCTTCACAAAATCTATAGAAAATCATTTGAAGTAAACTCACCACCTCTATCAGATCTTAAGCACTTTATTGTTAGATCTATTTCATTCTCAACCATAGATTTAAAAGCTTCAAAATTATCTAGAGATTCTAATTTTTAGTTGAGAAATTTCACCCAAGTCTTTCTTGAACAACCATTAATTAAAAACATAAATTACCTGTCACCTTAAGATCTTCTTATTCTAGTAGGCCCACATATGTCTATATGAACCAACTTCAAAGGTCATATGGTAGAATATTTTTTAGTCTTGGACCTCTTCTTTGTTTTCTTTCCAAACTGATATTCCTTAAAAATTACATTGAAAGGCTTTGTAATTCTTGGAAGATCTCTCACAAAATTAGTAGAACTGATCATTTCTAGGCTTCCAAAATTGGTGTGACCCATTCTTCTATTCCATAACAAAATTTCATTGATTTGATACATAAAACACTTAGCACCACTACCTTACCTTTTGTCCTAGTTCTTCAAACAACAAAATTTTGGGACCTTCCTTTTTTGATTTCAAAATGCATCATCCTGAAACAATAAATTGTATAAAAATCTATACTACACTAAGAAGATTATGCTGGAGACCCTTGAAATTAAGAACATCATCTATTTTATTTTTTCCACCAAAACTAATTGAATCTTTTCCATAGATCTTAGAAAATGTATCATGACCAAAATTAACAAGACCACCATCATACTTCTAAAGTTCAAAAAAATTCCTCTTATCACTTGTCATATGATTTGAGCATCCACTATCAGTTATCTAGTAATTCCTCTCTTCTCTTGCAAGAAAAGCAGTCACCATAGATTCTTCAATGTTATGACCTATTTTTGGAGCACTTTCCTTCATGCATCTTTTAGAATTAGTTCCAACATTTAGAGCAATGAAGAAGCATCCATCACTATCTTCATCGGGATAGTTTGATTCCTCATCATCAAATACACCATTGTCATTTTCAACATAAAAAATCTTCTTGAAAAAGTTTCCTTTATGATCCTTATGTTTTTCATTTACAACTTTGATTGGAGATTTAGAAGAATAATGACATATCTTTCCATAATTGAAACACTTAAAGGGTAACTTACCTCTGTATTTTCCAGTGCCCTTTTTCAATCTCATAAATTTTTTTTCCACCTCATCAAGATCATCCAGATCTAATTCACGATCCTTTACTAGCTTACTAAATTTAAAGGTAATTTATTTCTTTGTAGAATCTTGACCCAACTCTCCGAACTCATAAGAAATTAAAGCATCAAACATCTGATCTCTAGAATATTGATTTAAATTATGAGCTTCCTCAATAAAAAACACTTTAGAACTATAAGTTTTAGGAAGAGCTCTCAGTAAATTTTTCACAACTTCAATTCTTCTAGTTTACCACCAAGACAATTGATGACATTGACCACTTCATCCGCTTTGAGCATGTAGGTTGTGATATATTCATGTTTAGACATCCTCAGGGTTTCAATTTTGGATTTTAAATTCTACATATTTGCTTGCTTGAATTTATCATCTCCTTCATAAATATGCTCCAACTTTGTCTAGATCTCTTTTATAGTTTTCAAACTTATCACTTTTCAAAGTTCAAAATTAGAAAGACAAATTGGATAGCATTTCTTTCTTTTCCATTGTTCTCATATTCCTTGATCTCATCATCACTTGTTGGGCCATTAGTAGGTACAAGGTGTAGACACCTAAATTTGACCCTTTACACAAGGTCAAATTTACCCCTTTCATTAATCCACTTCATCCCCTTCATCAAGCATTAATTAAATTATTTATTTAATTAATGTCCCCCTTTTCGCTAACGTTCCTAAGGTATTTAATTTAATTAATTAAATATTTTATACATTAGCCCACTTCATCTCTAAATTAAATAAATGCAATCAATATATTTAATTTAGTCAATTATCCTTTTCAATCTTTAAATTCATTCTTTCTCTCTCCTTCTCACATCCTCCATAACCTTTTCACTAAGCTGAATTAATTTAATTAATCCTTCATTAAGATGCGCATATCCTTAATTTGGATTAATTTCACATCCTCCATATCTAGCCACTTGCCTCTAATCATCATTAATTAGCCTAATCACTTGTTTGCACAATCCTAATCCTAATCACTTACCCTTTCTAGCATGTCCTTAAGTCAACCTTCTTGGTACTTACCTTTTTGGGTTGACTTCTTCTCCATGTGAATTAAAAATTCACACTTATTCCCCCCATGCATTTGTCTTCCCCATGACATCTCATATGTCACATCGTACCCATAGGACAAAGACCCCTTTTGGAGGAATCTTGTTTTACCCTTTGGTCTCCTCCAAAAAGTGAATTAAAATTTTACTTTTATTCCTCCAAGGCCATCTCCAATGCCCATGGTGACAAGGGTGGACTTTCTAAAAGTCCTCACTTGTCACTTTCAGCCCCACTTGGGGACAAGGGATTACTTTTTGTGGAGATCCTCTCTCATCCCAAGGTACTTGCAAGTACCTTGGGACCACATGGACTTTTCCATGTCACTTGTACCCTTGCCATCTCACCTTGTACTTTGGATACTTCACCCACCACATGGAAATATGTGAGGGCTTGTGAGTCCTCAACTCACCATAGCCCTCCATCTTGGCCATGGTGGCTCAATCATGACCGTTGAATCCTCTAGAGAATTCAATTTATTCTATAAATAGCCCCCTCTTCTCATTAATTGAGTTAGTGTATTCAAACCAAACTCATGCTCTCAAGCCATTTAAGCCATCTTAGCCATTTATTGCAATATCTTATTATTTTCATTTTCATCTCAGAATCCATTATTTCATTCACCCACCTCCATTAATCATCCATCTACCACCATCATTGCAAGTCTATCATCCAAGGAGCACACATCAAAATGATATCAAGGGAAAATCAAATGATCAATTCAAGACAAGGTATAATCAATTTTTATGTTCATCTTTCTTTTTTTTGAATCCAACTAGGCTAATCATTGAGGTGTTAGGTGTTATGTGCTTATCTTGCATTCTACTTCATTTTGCATGTTTAGATTAGTGTATTTCTCTTGATCACACAAGGTGTATCATTTTTTAACTGATTTATAGACTCCAAATCTAAGAGAGACCAAAAAATATTCCATCTTGGCTTTCTAGTAAGCATAGTTCATTCCACTGAACATAGGATTTTTGACACCCTTCCCGTGTGCCATTAGTGCAGGAGCACCTTTGATGCAATTTTGGGTTATATTGTGAAATTTTTTTTTTTGATTTGTTTTAGATTGATTGATGTAAATAAGGTCATTTGAGACCATCCTAAGTGGTTTAGGACCATTTTTGGGTCATTGGGTGAAATTTAGGCAAATATTGTAAAAGTTGCTAAAAGTTGTCAAAAGTTATCAAATTTGTTGACCAACCAATTGTGGGTCGGTTGGAGGCCTGAAAATGATTGTAGAAGCATAAATATGACTTGTAAACACAAAATACAGGGTTGGAGAAGGTTGGAATGCAAAAAAAACTTCATTTTTCCATGTTTTACTTGAATTTTTCTATGTGAAATAGCCTATTATTCATGTTGTACGACCTTGTACGGCCCTAAAAATTATATGAATGGAAAGAGAATTTAATTTAATATGTTTTTTGTTCTTACCAGTCCTAAAGAAAAGTTTGTTTAGTTGGTCTAATAAGGCAATCTTCCTAGCAGTCTTGTTCAAAAACTAGGGTTTCCAGTTTTAAGAAAAAAATCCATTTCTCTCAATTGGCACGATGGAAAATGCTATTTTTTTTGAAAATTTATCTTTTTAAATATTCCAATGTTTTCCAAGATCTTGAGATGAGATATTTTGGCCACATGGAGTTATGGAAGTCTATGTGTCCAAATTTGCTTGCAAATTGTCATAGAACCCTTGTTTGATTGATAGCTAGAAAAATGTATGTATTATGTGTTCTTGGATGGATGGAGAATCAATGTGGCATGTGGTAAAGGGTCTGCACAAACCAATAATCCATTGAGATAAGAAAATTTCATTCTTGTGTGATGTCATTGCATAAGATGCACCTAGTGGCAACAAGCCTTTGTTTGCAAGAATCATTGTGCTAATCACTTGGTTGGGTCATGTAAGTTTGGAAAGCCCCTAGAATGTGTTGAAACCAATATGGAAAAACCAAATCTCACATGTTTCATTTTGGTTGTCTCTTTTTTGGTGCCAAGAGGCTTTAGGAACAAGTTTCCAAGAATGAACAAGGGTGCACATTGACATCATTTGTCTTGAAACCTTGTGTAGAAAGTGTCTAGGTTGTTGAATGTGGGTCTTTCTCTACATCAGCCATCCATATCTACCTCAAGTAGTTAAGATTATTCCAAGGAACCATAGCTCTGATACCAATTTTTAGATGCATAGGAAAACGAAGAGGGAGGTGAATCAATTTTACTTTAAAATATTTAAGCCCTCATTAACTTTCAAACCCTTATCAAACTTTAAACCCTCATTAAGTATTAGCAAAATGTAAATATGTGAAACAACAATACAAAAACAAAAATACACAAGATAACACCATATTTACTTGAAAAAACCTAAGCAAGAAAAAACCACAATGAGGATTAGCTCACATAAATATATGAATAACAACACCGAATACAATAGGCTCATTGTTAGAGGGCTCACTGCCCAAAAGAGAAGGGATCACTACAAAGGAATCATTTCCCAAATGAATCACTATCTAGAAGAAATAAGAAATAAGAAAGAAGAAAGAAGGAAACTATTATAGAGATATTCACTATATTAGAGAAATAGGAAAAATCCACCACCACAACTCTACACCATCCACAACCTTTGGTTCACTGCCTCTAGCAACTTTAGGCACACTGAAAAATGTAGACACCTTTTTCTCACTGCATCCAGAGTCATAGACATTAAGATTGCACTCACATCACCACACTTGATCACATTCACATCATTACATACATTCACACTTACCACCAACAAATCACCTTGCATTTATACCAGGGTGCTACCACAATAATGGGTTACACTTTCTAGGACATCTTGATTTTTGGTAAAATCACATATTCTTAGAAAATATAATTATTTAAGCCTTGAAAAGTTCCATTTAAAGGATTCCAATTGAAGAGGGTTTGATCAAACCACCTTAGATCAAACCCCCTTGGATAGAACCTCGCTAGTTTTAAACCATACCTATAACAGAGTCTCCTTTACACATATCAAAATGTTGATAAAGAACTTTTGATTTATCTTTTGGGGGATCAAATGAATCCATTTGAAATTTATTTTTTGTATGTATTTCTTATTATAATCTTCCCAAAAAGTATAATTTTAAATATAATTAATTTTCTTATTATATTTATTTTTAATTTCTTGTGAATGTAGGTTTTTCACCAAATTCAAGCTCTTTGTTTTGCACACGCAAAAAAAAAAAAAATTATCAAAAAAAATTCTGAAAAATATCCATGCACTTTATATTGATTTCCTTGATCCAACAAAAAAATATTGAATTTCAATACATACAAAAAAAATTATGTGTTAGCAAGTAAACCTATGTCTAAATTGTAACTGGTTTGACTTCAAAACTTAATTAAGATAATATTCAATAAAACAATATGAATCCAAATGCATGCACTACATACCATACTTACAAATCTAAATTCAAAAAAAGAGAATTTTATCGATCATAGAAAAAAGTCATGTGTTAGCAAGTACACGTCACTCTTTTTTTTTTTTGATGAATAGGTAGATATCTATATTAATATAAAGATATAATTAAAAATTCACAAAAAAGGGGCGGGTGGTGAAAAGGCACACCCCGAATGTCACATGGGCAGAGCCCAGAAAAGCCAAAATATCAATCACATGGGCCTAACCCAGAAGTTTAACAACAAAAAATGTTGTTTATTGTTAAAAAATAGTTTTTGAAGGAGATAGAAAAAGAAATGCAATTTTATTCCATTTTTTAAAAAATATTTAGAATCTATAGACAAAATTTCACAAATCATTAGTTTGCATCATCTTCAAATTCCTCATGGTTTAGCAACTATAGGTGCCCAAAAGTGAAGATTTAGTTAAAAAAAATTAGTTCAATGTCAAGTTTGGGCAAAAAGTGTAACCCACTATTGTGGGATCACCCACCATCTATGACCTAAACAATCTTAATTAGGTTGGTCTTAATGAAACCTATGCACATCAAACATGCAACACCAAAATAGGTCAACACCAAACACTTTCGTGGTGGAAAAAAGTGAAGGAATACCACACCAAGGGTTAACTAGGACCCAAATCTATATCGACACACTTCACCATGCTTTCAAAATTAATAAATAATCTCAACAATTAGTGCTAACACACTAGGTTGACGAAACCTACACTATAAATAACAAGCGACCACATACACGCTTCTTCGGGTTTGAAAACATGTGGACCACAAAGAAAAACTTCACAAAATACTCACAACATCCCAAAATATTCCAACATCATCATAATGTTCTACAACACTGCCAAAACCACTTGCAACTGAGAACAACATCATTCTGTGCAACCATACTTCCACATAACACAACGTATGAATTCACACTTGTAGAATAACTAAACACCAAAAAATTCAAGGGAAGTTAGACAAAAACAATATTAGCATGTTCTAAAATCTATAAGACAGGAAACAACAACATGGAGAAATGCAGAGAAATTGCATTTCTCCCAAATAACCATCTTCATAGGAAAACACATTGTCAAACACATCTTCCACTAGCACATGATCCATAACCTAAAAATATGGATATAACACCTTTGAATACCTCTGATTATCACATCCAAACCACACAAGAATATCTTCAACCATGAAGAAATGCAAAGCACGACATCAAACACACCTCTGCCACCATGCACACTCTTCTATTCATTTTTTCTCAAATGCACTTGGAAGCCTAGTGAACTAGGTGCATCAACAACACCACAAACATTTACTCAACATATCTACAACACATGCAACACTTGATCAATACCACAAAAAATTCTTACCATGACCACATAACATGACTACACTAGAGGTTGACATCAAACCACACCATATCCACACTAGCACTAGTACTAACAAAACTAATGACAACACCACCAAAAACTCCAATACACGGGGTTGAAATCAATGACAATACTATAAATTTCTAATATTTTTATACAAATCCTTCCAACTAATAATCTAGTTCTTTGTATTAATATCATATTTATTGATAAGGCATAATTCATATGAAAATATATTAAAGGAGCATCTAATCCTATTTTGGAAGTAAATAGGAAAAAAATGCATAGTATAAAAGAGAACCATACAGTAAAGAAGTTATTCCAAAAGTTAAAATTTCATTAAAATAATAACATAGTGATGCAAAGGAAGTACCTTATTTAGGCTTACAACTCAAAATGACAAGGTATTCTTACACCATCTCCATTGCTGCTCCTAGGTGCACCTTTCTAGACCCTAGCATTGAACTCCCTTAGAGGCTTCGATCCAACTTACTTAGGACAATGAAAACATCAAGGGAAGACTTGTATTTAGGCTTGAATGATCAAGGAAAACTTCCATGTATGACTCAACATTGCAATAGTTTATGAAACTCACAACCCTTGTATTGATCAACCTAGGAGAGATGACTTCAATGAACTAGGGAAAACCAACATGGAATATTTCAAATCCTCAACACTAACTTGGAGGCCTCTTTCCAACATTATAAAGGTTATTCCATTAAGTATTAAATTCCTAGACTCATACCAAGACCCTATCTTTCTTGGACACCAACACCTTCCCTATGATTGTATAACCAGTCCTCTTGGGACAGTCACAAAAAGACATGGAGAAATGTAGAGCAATTACATTACTCCTAGACAACCATCTTCATAGGAAAAAACATTGTCAAACACATCTTCCACTAGCACATGATCCATAACCTAAAACTTCAGATATAACACCTTTGAAAACCTCTGATCATCACATCCAAACCACACAAGAATATATTCAACCATGAATAAATGCGAAGCACGACATCAAACACACCTCTATCACCATGCACACTCTTCTATTAATTTTTTCTCAAAATAACTTGGAAACCAAGTGAACTAGGCGCATCAACAACACCACAAACATTTACTCAACATATCTACAACACATGCAACACTTGATCAATACCACAAACACTTCTTACCATGACCACATAACATGACTACACTAGAAGTTGACATCAAACCACACCATATCCACACTAGCACCAATACTAACAACACTAATGACAACACCACCAAAAAATCTAATACACGGGGTTGAAATCAATGAAAATACTATAAATTTCTAATATTTGTATACAAATCCTTCCAACTAATAGTCTACTATTAATACCATCTTTATTGATAAGGTATAATTCATATGAAAATATATTAATGGAGCATCTGATCCTATTTTGGAAGTAAATAGGAAAAAATTGCATAGTATGAAAGAGAACCTAAGAGTAAAGAAGTTATTCCAAAAGTTAAAAGTTCATTAAGCTAATAACATAGTGATGCAGAGGAAGGACCTTCTTTAGGCTTACAACTCAAAATGATAAGGTATTCTTACACCATTTCCATTGCTTCTCCTAGGTGCACCTTTCTAGACCCTAGCATTGAACTCCCTTAGAGGCTTCGATCCAACTTACTTAGGACAATGCAAAAATCAAGGGAAGACTTTTCTTGAGGCTTGAATGATCAAGGACAACTTCCATGTATGACTCAACATTGCAATAGTTTATGGAACTCACAACCCTTTTATTGATCAACCTAGGGGACATGACTTCAATGAACTAAGGAAAAACAACATGGAATATTTCAAATCCTCAACATTGACTTGGAGGCCTCTTTCCAACATTGTAAAGGTTATTCCATTAAGTATTCAATTCCTAGACTCATACCAAGACCCTATCTTGCTTGGACACAAACACCTTCCCTATGATTGTATAACCACTCTTCTTGGGATAGTCACAACAATAATTGTATAAATCTTCAAGAATTTTCCAAGACCATTTTGTATAGGTCTACAAGATCTCTCCCCACATCCCTCTACCACTTCCAAATATAAACAATCAATATTAGGCTCTTTACTCAACTATTCTTTCTTGTCTCTATTGTTCCACAATATGATACATGCAAATATTAGATTTCTTGGTGAATCATGGCACGTACAAACCTCCACTTGGGCCCCTGAAAATTTGAGACATGATAGAAAAATAAGTACAAACCTTTCCACCAATTTTGACGATTACCCAGTGGTGGAAGGTTGAGTTATACCATTTCTCCTCCTCACTAGTTAACCTAGGTAGGGTTTTGGTAGTTTTTAAAGAAAATGCTATAACTTTCAAAATAGTTAATCAAAATTGATTCCACAAAAAAAATATGAAATAGATTCACATGGAAACAATATACAATTGATTTTAGATAAAAACTATGGACTGTATAGTTTGTACCACGTGATAGAACATGCCTGAATGTTAGAAATGCACAAAAAAATTACTGTTTTCATTCACCAAAACTTCAAAAAAATGTGTCCAACCCCAATTCAATTTTGGAGGGTGCCTTTATA
Organism: Sequoiadendron giganteum; assembly: GCA_007115665.2. Classification (NCBI taxonomy): domain Eukaryota; kingdom Viridiplantae; phylum Streptophyta; class Pinopsida; order Cupressales; family Cupressaceae; genus Sequoiadendron; species Sequoiadendron giganteum. The sequence continues at coordinate 450,090,114 of CM021102.1, forward strand.
CATTTCCCATCAATTCCAACTGTTTTCAACCACCTTTTGATTAGTTTTCTAACAAAACACCATTTTGACACTTTTTGAAAAAGTTGTCTGACAACTTTTTGAGTAACATTGACAACTTTTACAATTTTAGACCATCAGACCTATAACACTCCAAAATGGATCAAAATGATCCCAAATGGTCATAAATGACCTTATTAGACTCCAAAACACTCAAGCAACCTGAAAACCAAAAATGAAAAAAAGGTATGCTTATGAGGCTCTTGATGCCCCTGCACTACAGAGTAAACTCACCTCTAGAATTATCATTCTAATTATGACCTTGAATAGTTGTAGTAGCATTGGCTATCAAAACTATAGTCACATCTTTAAATTATTTTTGAAACTCCATTCATAGCCTCCCAAGAGAATAGGAAGACCTCCCTTTAACATTCCAATCACACTTTTTCTCTCTCATTCCCTCTATCGCTTATGCTTTGATGGATGTCCATAGCCCGTTCAAAGCTCTCATTTCATCACAAGAAAGTAGGGAGGATGCTGAAAATAGTTGTGGAATTTAGTTTTTCACCTATTGGTGGACCTTCCTCCAATGTTTTTTAATCTTTTCACAATTCCATTTTATGTATATTCTACAACCTCTGCATTCCATAAAAACACGTTTCTTCTCCCAAAGAACAATATCGAAAATTGTTGATTTAAGAGGCATAACACTCTACCCTTTTATGCCATACTCAATATTCCTTCCTTCTTTTCCCTACTTTCAAAATACACTAGAATTTCCTCCATTTTTCTTTCCTTCTCCCACGTGCTCTCTCCTCGATCTTTTCTCTTCTTCCTCATTCCTTACTTTTCATTCTCTCCCTCTCTCTCTTTGAGTCTAATGAAATTTATCCATCCTTTTTCTTGGAAGATCCATCACCCATTCATAAGATATTTTTATGGAACAAGTAGGAAAGATGTGGCTAATGATTGTGAAATCTAGATTTTCACATTCCAATTTCATTTTCCTTCACCTTATAAAACCTTTTCAATGAATCTTCAATATTTATAATTCTTGAGAGCAATTTTCTTTGATGGGTTACGTCAATTTGTTATGCATTCATACTTTCACTACAACTTTTGGATTTCTCCCTTCCTTCTATTCTCCTCTCTATGTGTCATCTCTTCTACACAATTCCTATCCTTCCTTGGATGAAACTATGCATCATGATATCTCTTTATTCACCTATCCTCCATTTCCTCATTTATTTGTCAAAAACTACCCTAAAGGATCATGAAAAACACCTTAAATAACCCCCTTCCTTCACGACATTACTCAAAACCTTTAGCATGGGGTTGTCGATGGGAAGAGGTGATGTCATACTACTTTAATGGCATATAATGAAATTATCTTTATTAAAAGAACCAAAGGCATATCTCCTATGTACATTCCCATGCTATTGCCATTCCTATTGTCCTCTCCAACAAAGGCTCACATAGAAAGACCATATGCAACCCATACCTTATTAATTTGTTGTATTAATTTTTTTAATTTTATTTTTAATTCTCTTTCCCACCCTAGCATTGTCTAGTATGGATATCACTAGTGGGGGATGTAGCAATATGTCTATGTCTCCAAACTTAATTGTCACATTTAATTTTCCACTACACAAAATGGAGTGTGGACCACATTGGAAACACTTTGGCAAGAAGGATGAGTTAAGGTGTCATCAATTCGAGAATTAACTCACATAGTTAACTCCTACTAGTGTTTATACTATATAAGTGTTGAAATACACAAGACAGCGAAGAGGGGGGTGAATCAGTTGTACCAAATTACTTTACTTCTAACCTTAATCAATTCCACTTTAACTCAATCTATTATTAAGTGTAAACATAAAATGCAAATAACATAAGGAAAACACTAGAGACACTAGATTTACGTGGAAAAACCAAAGAGGGAAAAACCATGGTGAGGATTAAATCATAATATAGTAATAATGCAATACCAGATATAAAGGCTCATTGCCAGAGGGCTCATTGCTCGGATACAAAGTCTCACTACCTATAATAGGAATGACTATCTAGAAGGAGGCACATTACCTATAGATAAATAAAAGATAAATAAAGATCCACCACAATAGGTTCCACATTGTCACAACTTGATCAAAGGATTGCAAACACCATCAACTCACTACTTTTAGGAATCTAGCACATCAAAGTACTGTTGCCTTGATTCACTCTTACTCACTTTGCTTTTTGCACTTGTTCACATACTTCACTTGCTTGTGTTTTAATTCAAAACATCTTGACTTGATTTTATACCATCTTCAACCCTAGAATAATTCTCCAAGGTTGAATTTACATTCTTCTTTTAAAAATTCAAATCAGGTTAGCTACTCAACATTCCCATGGTGGATAAGAATGAGAGAGGACCAATTACACAATTAATTAGGACCCAAATAACATCTTGGATCAATCACATGCTTCCTTAATTTGATGGAAATATTTATGTAACGTGTAAAAACCAGGTCGACCAAACCTAATGAAGACATCAATGATATTTGAAGTACACACATCTCCAACAAGATGATCACATGTGGATCAGCCAAAATGCTTCACCAGATATTCTAACATCTCTTAGAAACCTTCAGGTACATCTGTAGAAACTACAACAATATTCACTCACAAACCATTCTTCAATAGTCCATCTAGACCGATCAGAAACACACTGAATCTCTAGAACAAGCCTTCTAGAGCACCAAACCACATGGAATTTTTCCAAAAGAAAGAGAACATCAAAATTAACCTTCTTCCAGATCTGAAATATTTGAAATAAAATACCAAAATACTGCAAAGCGAGAACATTTCTCCCAGTTCAAAAACAAATAGTTCTTCCAAACTAGTTCACACACCAATGAACATATCTTTCACTCTCCATCGATCCAGAAGAAAAAACTCAAGATATATTATCCATTGAAGTTCATGAATACTACTATAGATCTGCACAGGTATATGATCAACACATAATAAATGTAGAGCATAATACCAGAGCACACTCATAACACACACTCAACACTATCTTCATTATTTCTTAATTTTCTCAAAATAACTTGGTAACAAAACAACTACACCTTCATAAATATAGCTCCATGTAATCTAAACACTTCTATAGTATCTCAACTATACAAGTACCATCTACAATCACACTAAACTAAGTTGAAATCAATGACAAAATTAATGAAAACACTACCAAACTCATCCATACTTGCAACAGTATCTCCCTTTGTCATTGATGGCAACACATGATGTGAAAAATCATCAAAGACAACATACATACTCTCCTGCTTCTTCCCTTTCTTTTTCAGATTAGACAACTTGCACAAGGATTTCTGCACTCCCTTCTCCTTACACTTTTTCACATGACTCTCTCCCCCTTTGACATCAATGGAAAAGAAAGGTTTTTCATGAAACATATGCCATATAAAGCTTTGATCACTCCCCCTTAGGAGTGCACCCACACCACCAACTAAAACAATGCAACTCTATACTCCCCCTGAGGAGTAGACCACAATCATCAGTCCAGACAAGGAAATAATATGTGAACCCCCTGTACTAATGCACCTCTATGTGCACCTAATTAAAGCAAGGAGGGGCAATAACCCCTAACTTCCCCCTAAGATACTCAAAAGTATCCTTCTTAAGGGACTTAGTGAATATGTTAGCAATTTGTTTCTTTGTAGACACATATTTAAGTCTGAATTCATTATACAATACCTTCTCCCTCAAGAAGTGATACCTGATTGATATATGCTTTGTCCTAGAATGCATCACCAAATTATTTGAAATGTTTATTGCACTTGTATTGTCACAAAATATAGAGATAGGCCCATCACATGTCACACCTATGTTCTTAAAAGTTTTCTTCATCCAAAGTGCTTGTGTACATTAGGATGCTGTTGCAATATACTAACCTTATGTAAGGGGCAATAACCCCTAACTTCCCCCTAAGATACTCAAAAGTATCCTTCGTAAGGGCCTTAGTGAATATGTCAGCAATTTGTTTCTTTGTAGACACATATTTAAGTCTGAATTCATTATACAATACCTTCTCCCTCAAGAAGTGATACCTGATTGATATATGCTTTGTCCTAGAATGCATCACCAAATTATTTTAAATGTTTATTGTACTTGTATTGTCACAAAATACAGAGATAGGCCCATCACATGTCACACCTATTTCCTTCAAAGTTTTCTTCATCCAAAGTACTTGTGTACATTAGGATGTTGTTGCAATATACTAACCTTCTGTAGTGGATAAAGAAATGTAATCATGTTTCTTACACAACCATGAGACCAATCTTCCTCCAAGGAAGAATTCACGACCACTTGTGGGTGATCCCACAATATTGGTTTACAATTTTTGGGAAAACTGGACACTGAACTGATTTTTTTTAACTAAATCTTCACTTTCGGGTTCCTATAGCGGCTAAACCATAAGGAATTTGGAGATGATGAAAACTAGTGATTTGTGACATTTTTTCTATAGATTCTAAATATATTTTTTTCAAAAATTGTGGAATCAGATTGCACTTCTTTTTCCATCTCCTTCAAAAACTAGCTTTTTTAAAAAAACAACATTTTTAAGGAGTGACACTCACCGTATACAACATAATTTTTTTTGTATGAAGGATAAAATTATAATTTTTTTGAATTTAGATTTGTAACTATGATATCTAGCACTTTCATTTGGTTTCATATTTTTTTTATTAAATATTTTTTCCTTAATAAAGTTTCGAAGTCAAACCAATTACAATTGAAACATAGGCGAACTATATACAGCATAAATTTTTCTATAGGTATTGAAATTAAATTTTTTTGTTTTTAATGGATCAAGGACATCAATACCCAGCCTAAACATATTTTTTAAAATCTTATTTTTATAACCTATTATTTTTCCACATGTACATAACAAAGAGCTTGATTTTTCAGTGAAAAACCTATGTTTAATAAAACTAGAAAAACACATACATAATAAAACCAAAACATATCAAAATTATATTCTTTGGATAGCTCATTCTGAGGACTACCATGATCATTTAAAATAAAATTTAAATGAATTTATTTGATCCCCCAAAAGGTAAATTAAAAGTGGTTTTTTATTAGCATTTTGATAGGTGTAAAGGAGACTTTGTTGTAGGTATGGTTCAAAACTAGCGGGGTTCTATCCAAGGGGGTTTGTTCTAAAAAAATCTTCAGTTGAAATCCTTAAAATGATTTTTTTTAAGGATTAAATCATTATATTTTCTAAAAATATGTGATTTCAGCAAAAATTAGAATCTCCTAGAAATTGTAAACCAACTTTGTGAGATCACCCTTGTACTCTTCTGATCATCTACACAACTAGCCCAATTTGCATCTATGTAGGAATTCAATGTGAAATCACTATCCTTAGGAAACCATTGCCCATAATCTGGAGTTCCCTTTAGATATCTGAATATCCTCTTCATAGCTGTAACATGTGTCTCTTTAGGTTCTGCTTAAAATCTTGCAACTAAACATACTACATGCATGATATCTAGTCTAGTAGCAGTAATATACAACAATCCATCAATCATGGATCTGTACATGCTTTGATCAACTTTAGAAGATTCATCATCCTTACTTAGTTTACATCTGGTTACCATAGGGGTGCAGACCAGTTTGGAGTCATCCATTCCAAACTTCTTTATCAATTCCTTAACACACTTAGATTGTGAAATGAATATCCCCTTATTAGTTTGATTAACTTCAAGTCTAAGGAAGAAATTGAACTCACCAATCATAGACATTTCAAACTCCTTTTGCATCTCTTCTACAAATTTCTTACACATACATTCATTTCCACCAAAGATGATATCATCAACATATACCACAAAAATCAACATTTTGTTTTTCTCAACTTTGAAGTAGGGATTGCTATCAGCAGAGCCTTTTTTGAATCTTTGTTGTGTCAAGTATCTATCCAACCTTGCATACAATGATCTAGGAGCCTATTTAAGTCCATTGTGCCTTTTTGAACATGCAGACTTTGTCCAGTTTGTTTGATAACTGAAATCCTTCCGATTCTTCCATATACACTTCTTCTTTCAATTCCCCATTCAAAAATGAAGACTTGAGATCCATCTGGTATACTTTGAAATCTTTATGAGCTGAAAAATTCCAAGAACATCCGAATGGCCTCCATTCTTTCCACTGGTGTAAATGTCTCTTCAAAATCTATTCCTTCAACTTGTGAATAACCTTTGCATACAAGTCTTGCTTTATTTCTTACCACTTCACCATCTTCATTTAGTTTATTCCTAAACACCCATTTTGAACCAATCACATTCTTATTTACTGGTCTAGGGACTAGTTCTGATGTCCAAATCTTCTCTATCTATTGCAATTCCTCTTTCATTTCTCTAATCCAACTCTCATCTTTTCATGCCTCACTCACAGTCTTAGGTTCTATCTTAGAAAGTAAAAATAAGGTTACCTCAACCAATTTTATTCTTGTCTTTACAATTCACTTATATCTCCAATTATCTGTTCCTCCAGATGATTGTTTTGAACATATTTAGGAGTTTTAGGTGCAGGTTCCGAAATCTATTCTTCATCACTTTGTTCTTTCTCTTCCTTTTCTTCCTCTTGTATTTGTCTGTAGATAGGATCATTTGGTTCAACTTCACTTATTTCTACTGGTCTATACATAGCTTCATCAACTTTTACATTTGCACATTCAAATATTTTCCTTTATCTTTTATTGAAGCATCTATATGCTTTGTTCTTATTTGAATATCCAAGAAAAATTCCTTCATCTAGCATCAAACTTTCCAAGATTCTCATCATATATTTTAATGTAACATCTTCATATATTTTAATGTAACATCTTCTTCCAAATACCTTAAAGTATTTAACAATGGGAGTCTTACTAGTCCATAACTAATAAGGAGTCTTTGTGTTGTTCCCTCTGATTTGAACTCTATTAAGAATGTACACAACAGTGTGGATTGCTTCTCTCCAATACACATCAGGAAAGTTTACTTCTTTCATCATGGTTCTAGAAGCCTCTTGAACAATCCAGTTCTTCCTTTTCACAACTCCATTATACTAAGGGGTTATAGGGGAAAAATAATGTCTCTTTATGCCATGCTCTTCACAAAATGTATTAAAATCACTAGAAGTGAATTCTCCTCCTCTATCAGACCTTAAACATTTTATTCTTAGGTTTACCTCATTTTCCACTCTTGCTTTGAACACTTTGAAGCTATCTAGAGCCCGAGTTTTCTCTCCAAGAAATCTAACCCATGTAATCCTAGAGTAATCATCAATCAAGTGCATAACATACATGAAACCATTAAGGCTTCATGTTCTTGTAGGACCACAGAGGTCTGTATGAATCAATTACAACATTCTTGTAGATGATTGCTCTTTTCCTTTAAAATTGCATCTTGTCTGTTTTCCCAACTGACAACTTCTGCAAACATAACTTGTATGATTTGTGATTCAAGGAAGATCTATAACAACTTATCTTGAATTGATCTTGACCAGACTATCAAAATTTACATGTCCCATCCTCTGGTGCCATAACCAACTTTCATTAATCTGAGAAACAAAGCACTAACCATCCACTTTTAAGCTGATAGATGTTTCCATGAGTTCTTCTTCCTACTGCTACCACAATTTTGGATCCTTTTATGATCTCACAGGTGTTATCTTGAAACACAATCTTAAATCCTTTGCTACACATTTTCCCAACACTCAAAATATTATGTCTTAAGCCCTTAACATAATAGGCATCGCCAGTACTATGTTTTCCATCAAAACTAATTATTCCTTTCCCAACAATATTTGCACTAGAATCATCTCCAAACATAACTATTCCTCCATCATACTTTTCAAGTTTAGTGAATTTACTCTTGTCTCTAGTCATATGATTTGAACATCCACTATCAATTACCCAATAGTCTTCATCCTGTCTAGCATGAAAATTAGTCACCAAAGTACCTTCCATTTCATCCTTCTTGCTCTCCAGACCATATTACCTTGCACATCTTCCATGGTTAGCAAATATATATTTACTTTCCAAGGCTAGAAACAAGCATTCATCCGTATCATCCTCAAAATCAGCCTCATCATCAAAAATTCCTACATCTTCTTTAACATAATATAATTTCTTAAACTTGCTATCCTTTTTGTCTTTGTAATTATTATTATCTTTTTTCTTCTTGTGTGTAGCTCTATTTGGAAATCTTGAAGCGTAGTGACCAATATTTCCATAACTAAAACATTTAAAGGGCAACATACCTTTGTACTTACCAATACCTTTCTTCAATTTCCTTGTAAATTTTATTTCCAACTCTTCTGAACTATCATCATCTGAGTCATCTCCTCTCTTGATTGCTTTAAAGGTTGTTTCAAATTTTTCATTTTCTCTTCCAAAATTCCTCATCTCAAATGTAGTCAAGGTGCCAAATGGCTGCTCCTTAGTAAATGTATTTGGATCATATGATTCTTCAATATTAGAGACCTTATCGTTGTAATTATTTGGCAGAGTCATTAAGATCTTCTCAATTACATCTACATCTGTCATGGTACCAGCTTGGTTCTTGATTTCATTTGCTACAAGTTCAACTCTCTGATAATAGCTTGAAATATCTTCACCCTCTTCCATTATTAGGTTCTTAAATTTGTGCTTAGCTGTTAGCTTCCTTGAAAATTTTACTCTATCATTTCCTTCATAAATATCTCAATTTTTCCCATACTTCATAAGCAATGCCCAAAGAAATAAATTTTGTCCTTTCAATTCTAGATAAAGCACTGAAGATAGCATACCATTCATTTTCATTCTCCTCATAGTTAGAAATATCATCTGTAGAGGAAGGACTAGCAGATGGTTCAACATACTTTATCTCTATAGATTTCCAAGTCTTGAAACTAAGAAAGACCAGGTAACCTCTCATCTACACTTTCTAGATATTGTAATCAACTCCATCAAAATAAGGGATTTGAAACTTATGCGCCATCTGATCTACCTCAAGTGGTTAAGATTTTCACCAAGGATCTAGAGCTCTGATACCAATTGTTGAAATGAACAAGACAACTAAGAGGAGGGTGAATCAGTTGTACCAAATTACCTAACCTTAATAAATTCCACTTTAACTCAATCTGTTATTAAGTGTAAACATGAAATGCAAATAACAGAAGAAAAACACTAGATTTACATGGAAGACCTAATGAGGGAAAAACCACGGCGAGGATTAACTCACAATATAGTAATAATGCAAATCAAATACAAAGGCTCACTGCATACAATAGGAATCACTGTCTAGAGGGAGGCACACTGCCTACAAATAAAGAAAAGATAAATAAATATCCATCACAATAGGTTCCACATAGTCACAACTTGATCAAAGGATTGTAGACACCATCAACTCACTTCTTTCAAGAATCTAGCACATCAAATTACTTCTTTCACTTGCTTGTCTTTTAATTCACAACATCTTGACTTGATTTTATACCATCTTCAACCCTAGAAGCATTCTCCAAGGCCATCTATACATTCTTCTTTTTAAAAATTCAAACCAGGTCGACTACTCAACATTCTCATGGTGGATAAGAATGAGAGAGGACCAATTACACAATTAATTAGGACCCAAACATGCTTCCTTAATTCGATGCAAATATTTATGTAACATGTAAACACTAGGTCAAACAAACCTAATGAAGACACTAATGATCTTTTAAGTACGCAAATCTCTAGAAAGATGATCACACATGGATCACCCAGCACGCTTCACCAAAAATTCTAACATCTCTTAGAAACCTTCAGGTACATCCGTAGCAACTACAACAATCTTCACTCACAGAACATTCTTCAACAGTCCATCCAAATCGATTAGAAACACATTGAAGCTTTGGAACAAGCCTTCTGGAGCACCAAACCATAGGGATGTTTTCTAGAACACAAAGAACATAAAAATTAACTTCTTCCAGATCTGCAAGATCTGAAACAAAACACCAAAAGACCACAAAGGAAGAATATTTCTCCCAATCCAAAAAAAAATGGTTCTGCCAAACTGGTTCACACACCAGTGAACATATCTTTCACTCTCCATCGATCCAAAAGAAAAAGCTCATGGTATATTATCCATTGAATCTCATGAATACTACTACATATCTGCATAGGAATTGGATCAACATAGAAGAAATGCAGAGCACAATACCAGAGCACACTCAAAACACACACTCAACATTGCCTTCATTATTTCTTAATTTTCTCAAAAGAACTTGGCAACAACACAGCTGTACCTTCATAAATATAGGTCCATGTAATCTAAACACTTCTACAGTATCTCAACTATACAAGCACCATCTGCAATCACACTAAACTATGTTGACATCAATGAAAACATTAATGACAACACCACCAAACTCATCCATACTTGCAACAATAATATTTCTTCACAAAATTGAAAGCCATTAGATTGCAGTTAAAACAATGTGGAATTGGAAATAATATGGATAATTGATCTTGATTATTCTTTCCAATATTGGTCCTAACTATTTTTAATTTTTTCATATCCTATGCTACCAAATGTTCCCTAGGTTGCACCTAAAAAATGCCTTCTCTAGATGAATTTCCTATAAAAATTACTAGGGAGAAAGATAAAATGGTTCAAATGGGTACAATTAAACCCTCTAAGTCACATGCCTTGGTTGCAAATCAAGGCACAAATGAATAGAAAGGTTTTAGAAAATAGGACAACAAATAAAAGAACTAGGGAGAGAAGAAGAAAGATCAAAAACTTGTTGCTTCAAATGCAACTAACCAGACCTCTTTATCAAAAACCTTGTGAACAACCTAAAAAGGAGAAGGTCAAGTGTTCCTACCATAAGAGGCATGACCATGATAAGCATAAGTTTTTATATTAAAAAATGATCCTTTCATATCTTGAAAAGAATAATATTAAGGTTCTTGATTTAGTCAAACAAAGTTCATTTGAAGGGTCTTCTAAGGACATAGAAAAAATAAAGGGGAAAGGAAAAGGCAAGGCCCTATTTTTTTTTTCTTCATAACTTGACACTTGGATCATTGACTTGGGTTATTCACACCACATGGCTTCATCACAATATGAGTATACCTCACTAAAGCCATGCTCTATGCCTATTATATTAATGGGTGATGACACTCCTATTGAATTTCATGTGAGAGGGTTTGTTGACATGGGAAAATGAACATTTCAAGATGTTATTTGTGTCACATCATTGTCAAATAATATCCTATATTTTTATTAGATCACTCACATAGGATCTGACAAGTAAGTGTTGATGTTATAGCAGCTTCAGGCCCATCCTTCCAGCCACGAGTCAAGACATAAAATGGAATATAGCCTATCGGCTATTTATTTTATTGAGATAATTAAGTGAAGAGGCACTTCACTTGGAAATAACTTAAAAATCTAATTGGGCCGAACTTCCTTGTAATTCACATCTATTATTTGTAATTATATTTTTTGTATTATGGCCGACCTTGTACATGAAGACGTGCGACCTCTCTCACATTTGTATATATACAAGGTCATTTCCATATATTGTATGATCAAGAAAATTCATTCATCTTGATACAACAAATATATTTCAAGGAGAAATATATTCAAGAAGAAGTTTGATCTTGATCCGCAGACCATCATCTTGATACATGAATATATTTCAAGGAGAAATATATTCAAGAAGAAGTTTGATCTTGAGAAAAAAATCATCATATGGTGACATCATATTGATTTCAAGGAGAAACATAATCATCTTGTTTCTACGCATCTAGGAGAGGTGCTATTGTTCTTTGTATCAAAATTGGCCTTGTGTTGGGCTTGAGTTGTAAGCAAATTTATGCTCTTATCTCTACAATAAATAAGCGATATATTTGCTGGGTTTTATCCCTCGAGTTGGAGGGTTTTTATAGGGTATATGTGGTGTTAATTGTCTTATGTGTTGCATTTTCTGATTGCTTTCATGTTTGATCATAAAAACTAACATGGTATCAAAGCCAGGTTCAAGAAAAGATCCGATCAGATTTATTAAGTAGACCTAAGATATGGTATGGGAAAAACTATGGATGAGATATGCAGCAAGCAAAATTGTAATTAATGTGTATCAGTCAGAGGTCAAGAAAATCATCTGCATCTTGGTGCACCATTTTGGAAGTATCATCATTTGCATCGATGTTCATGAGAGTCAGGAACTCAATCTCCTCCTTGTATCATTTTCCTGGGAGCTGATTAGCAGTATGGTAAAAAGGAGTGCGCATCAAAGTCTATAAAATCCCATCAGAGTTCAAGATCCCGAAAGGCTAAACCTGGTGGTGTTGATAAAGGAGTGGAATTTTTTGGAATAGGCTAACTCGATGTATTGGAAGTTAATGGAGCTTGTAAAAGCCTGAAACATTAAGGAGCAGAAGTAATATGTGTAGATTTGAAGAAGGTTTATGTGCCAAGGATTCTAATTTCAATGAGATAAGTATTCTTTTGTTTATACTTTTGAAATCTAGGGTAAAATTTTAGTTTTCTAAGTTGTGCAAATCCGACTTTGGTTATTTGAATCATGTGTGTTTAGTCAAAATCATGGTTTCTCTTGAATAGTGATCACTGGGACAAGATCCCTTAGAGATACCACTATTCCTTGCAAATTGTGAAGATATCTGAGTGTGAATCTGAGATGAAAAGAAAACTACAATTTCTTTGTGATTGGATGATCACATCGATAACATTCTCTTTGTGCATGGAATATGATGGTACCTTGAGAGACCTATTTCTATATTGTATATGCTGGCTACATAATGTGTCTAAGAAATCCGAGTTGAGCATATTATCTTTTGTTGTACTAAGATTAGCACTCTTGAGAGGAGAAAAAGATGGTAGAAAGATATATCATAATTCAATAAAGATAAGTTTATTTATCCCTTTATTCTGATTTTTTTTATATATTTGCTACTTATAGGTTGACTATTATATATAAACTATTAGGAAATAAGTATTTCATGTTTTAATTAATGTTCATGAACCTTTTATATGCTATAACATAGGGATAGTGAACCTTGTATGATTCTAGCCTTGATATTTCTTTGGATAGTTATAAACTGTTAGTAATCTTTCTCTAAAATGCTTCCAGGATGAATCGGGGAGCAAGAATTTAATGAGAGATTGCACAAGGAGGAAGAGATTCAGGCATCCTATGAGGAAGTCACGTCGACCAAAGAAATGATCAAGCATGGAGTCACAACTTGCAGCCATGGGACTAAGTTGGTGGCTAGAGACGTAATTTGAAGAGGGAGTTCACTTCCAAAAGTCTTCTTTGAAATATTTGAGGCAGGGATCAAGAGGGAGTTCTATGACTCACTGAGAAGAAGTGAAGGTTGTAGTGTTGCAAATCCAATGCTAAAGTCTTTGTAAGACCTCTTCAGCTGCTAAGATCATAATTGCAGAAGATAGTCATCTGGATTTGATATTGGCAGCTCTGCAACCTATTCATAATGGAGCAATCTGGGATGATGTTGAAGAGGACAATCCTAAAATCTCTACTGTATCATAGGTGTGCATTGGAAAAAATTTCTCTAAGGCAATAGCTATAGGAAATCTTGGACGAGGAGGTCAAAAGGTTGATGCAAGAACTTGGAGCTTTAGAGGGAGTCAAAGACTGCATTCCTTAATGGTGTAATTGAAGATGAGAGATACTTGATGTGCTTGGGCTTCTCCAATAATGATGCTGACTCAAACCTGTGCTTCAAGGTAATTGATGGTGAGGCATTGATCTTGGTTTTCTATGTTGATGATCTAGTTTCTTACTAGAAAAGAACACCTCTTTATCAAATGCAAGAAGGAGTTGGCTTCTGAATTTGAGATGAAGGATCTTAGTTACATGCATTAATTCTTTGGCTTAGAATTATGGTAGAGGTCTAATGATATCATTCTGAGTCAAGGGAAGTATAAAATAGACATCTTGAAGAGATTTGGCATGATGGATTGTAAGTCCTTGTCTACACCTATGGAAACCAATTTTAAAAAGTTAAAGGAAGCTGCAACTAGTTATGATATGATGAATCCTACGATGTACAGGCTATTGGTTGTTTTTACTATAACCAGGTTTATCTCCTAATCTACCTATGGAATTTCCAATTCAAATCAAGGGAAGTTCAAAGGACCTGGACCAATCGACGAGGATTTGAAAAGACCTCCTACACTTTGGGCTTTGCAAGACCTGGGAGGGTGACCCCTTAATTTGTTTATAATATCTGCACAAAAATTATAAACAACATTAACCATAACAAATAATCTCACCTAATAGCTCAACAGAATAGGATAAAACTGAAAAGAATTGGTTGTTCATCAGTAATATCAACCATTTGGAGCATGAGATAATTACAATAAGACTTCATAGTGAAAGATAATCATTAGTTTTAAAATTTTAGCAAGTTCCAGGTGAACACAAACAAACACTAAATCACAAAGAACAAATGCAACTTAGACCAATGCCTAAATTCCATTGGAGGAGTCAAATTCACCAATACCTAATGGTTCATAGAAGATTCAACACATAGCATATAATATCTCTGATTTCATTGCCTTACAATATCACCAATATGTACCTCAACTCAATACTACTTACCAAATCCTTGTACATAACATATCAACCTACAATCTCATTTAAGCATTTTAATTAACTCCTTCAATTAAAGCTAAAACAAGAATTGCACACACAACAATAGTGAGATGAACAAAATAACCCTTGAGAACTTAATTCAAAATTTGAATACACTTGCACATAGGAGAGACATGAGCCTGGATTTATCAGTTTAACTCAAATGCCAATACTGTTATGAAACACTAAATCTCAATAAATTCAAATCCTACAATAAAAAGACTCAGAATCCAATTTGTATTTTCTTTGTCACTACAAATTTTACAATTTTCTATGCAACTTCACCAAAGATTCTTGACTAGCCAAACTATTACAATGAGAAAAGAAAAGAATATGTAGGGGAAAGGAATGTCCCAGAAGAAGCCCTAAAATGAATCTCTTGATGACATCTGGAAAATTATTTCCCGTTGATTAGTAATCTGCAAAGAATCTTCTCCTCTCCCTACAAAAAACCTATTCTGTTTCCAAAATAGCATTTGCCCAAGCTGCTCTCCAACAAAAAATATGCCCATAGGAGAATATTCTCCACTCTTCCTGCTGTGTGAAAAAACCTTCTGCACTCGTGAAAACTCATTTTCATGCCTGCATATTTTATAATGTTGTACTGTTGTATGCTTTACCTCTCAGAAAATAATAACATATGCTTACAAAGTGAATGAATTCACTTCACCCATGAATACCAACATTGAAGGTATTAAACATTCATTTGGGTAAAATATTCTACCCACTCCATTTTTCTTCACTTTATTTTCCAATATTTCATCATAAAGTAAATGCTAAACTTACTTTACATTAAGCTTAGCAAATAAAGTTTTTACCCATATTATATCTACATTTACCCTATATACTCAACAACATTTAATAGAATTTTTAACATTTAAATTGAAAATATTCAAATGTTGCCCCCTGGTCACGATAAATTCACCATATTCGGCCAATATTTAATTTTCCCCCAAAGTTTACCTTCAAACAATGCATAAAAAGAAAAAACCAAGCCCAGCCATGCAAAAATTTATCTCACAAGAAACATTTAATTCTAAATGTTTTTTTTAACTTACTGGACTCCCTTTATTTTCCCGCACTCACGCAATCAATATCCTTCGCTTAACTTGGGATTGTGATATGGCAGGCAACAACCAAGATTTGGCTACACATCCATCCCTATCCTCCGTCGTTGGATCTTCTTCCATTCTGGTTGTTTCACATTTTTCCCTAAACCTTTTACACATTCAACAGTTTGAACAAAATTCTTCACTCATGGTGACAAGTCCTCCTTCAGTGGAATTCGATGCCCATCCTCTCACTGGCTGAAACCTCATGGAGCCTCTTTGAACTGCCATCAACATTTGATTTCATCTTGTTTCTCTGACCCTTCAACAACTCTGTTTTGTGTATAGACTGCAACGCATCTTTGTGGCCTTTCATGGAATTCCATGTTTTCACATTTGAAGAGGCATTATGCCTTCAATATGCATGCCATCCAATCTTCATTTTGATGGATTTCCATACCCCCTCCAAGCTACGCCCTTCTTTGTCTATTGCAGTTGCTTAAAGGTTTCTAATGTCTTTTCAACTGACTATTTCACGTAACCTGCAATGATGGCATCCCTCATCTAACACGGGTCTCCCCTTCTATGCTTTGATGGATGTACACACCCTAGGTATCTATTTAAAAATAGTTCACATGCCTTCTCTCTAGGCCGTGCCCCTCATAATAATGCCTTCCAACACTGGTCGACCCCACCTCTTGCAAAACTATCCTTTGTGTGTTGATGGGTGCATGTAATCCATTGCAAGCCACACCATGCTAATTGCATTTGCTTGAAATTTAATGAGCCATTTCAAAAATCTGATTTATGTGACTGCAATGATGGTGTCCTCCATGTTCTTTTGGATCCCTCTATTCATCTCTGTTAGGCACGACACTGGTCTTCTGCAACTTCATCTGGCACAATAGCTACCACATTTCAATGTTATATTGACCCCTCTCTTAAGCCCGCACACTCCCTCATATCCTCAACGCATTGGTGTGTTTCCATACCTTTTTTTGAGTGCGTTTCCATTTATATTTACTAGAGATTTATGAGATTCACCATTATTTTCATTTTTACGATTTCAACATCATCTGGTAGTTAAAATCCTCAAAGGATAAAGTTACTACTCATATAAGCTCGTGACCCTATCCCTTACATCAAAGCATGTATTTTTTATTTATCCCTCCTTTCTTTATTCAACTGAACAATCTCAACATCATTGTGTCTTCCCATATTATTTCTTCATTTGGCATGGATATGAGTGGCCACACAACTACCAAATGCATTTGCTAAAAATTCTCCATGGCCACCTCACAAATCCACTTTGTGCGTATCATGCCCATTTTGGAATTTCACAAAACTATATTTCATAGACTCCTTTATTTCTAAGAGTTTCTAAGAATCTATTAAGTAAGTCCATCATGTCTATCTTACAATTTTGGTGTATTCCCGTTGAGCAGGTTGTATTTTGTCTCCTGCAGAAACAAGGATCTCTAAACAATGTTGATTTTATTAAACAATTCACTCTCCAAAATGCAATGTAGCTTGAGATTCTTAATAAAAAAACTCTAGTGAGTAGCCACTACCCCATCACTCAAGCTATGTATTTGACTTTGCTGAGAAGGTCTTAAATTTGTTTCATCTAGTTCAAAACCAAGAACTACTCTTAGTTCCACATCGCTTGGACTTGCCTCACCTTTGCCTGAATCTCTGCCATTGTATCATAAAATAATGGGGTGTGCTTGGAACCAAACTTGATCCAACCCATTCTTGCTTAAAATGCACACCATACACTTGCTTCCAATTTTATTTCACACATCAAACTAGATACACCTCCATTTTGCCAATATTGGCCTCCATCAAATTTGTCAGACCTTGAACTTGAACACTATAAACCCTCATAGAATAAATTTATCTTTTAGTATATGTGGATGTTCAAACATTCTAGCAAGATTGAATAATACAATGACCTTATCCCATGGTGACACCAAGTGTAACATCACCGTCAAGCTGTCTAGAAAGTCTTCCTATATTAATGTATGATTGCCATTCAAAAGCCTGAACAATGCTTAGTTATTGGTCCATGTATTTGAAATCATGAAGACAATGCCATCATTTACCTTTTCCTTATTTACCATCTTGAAGAAATTTACTTGATGTGGTTACAACACTGTAACAAATACAAGTTCAAGACAATGCAAAGCATGTCCAGCCCCACGTGGGCTCGGCTAAAAAAAATTCATTTTCAAACAAATTTTATGCTCAAAATGACTTGATGCAACTTCAGAGTGTTTCTAGATTGAAAACACAAACTAGGTTCTCATTAAAACCCGCTTTCTGACATTTTTGGACATTGTGGAGAACTAGCCAAGTGGGCTCCAGAATCGCTTTCAAAAACTGGGCAAATGACATCCTGAAGCTCTAAAACCTTACAGACATGTAGACGTTCGTACAAAGAATGCAATGCAAAATACGGATTAGAGAAAAAAATTACAAGGAAAAAGTTATTAACTGTCAAAACTACTCAGTTGAACTTTTCTGAAACTACACCTGTTCTGAACCAATTAAAACTCACTCAATTGCCAATTTGTAAAAATAGTGTATCAACTCCTCGCAAGTTGTCATCAGAAACAGTAGATCATTTAGGTACCTTGAGCACGTGTGCAAAAGGAAATCACTTGAACCATCATTGATCAAAAGTTATTCAAGGTCAAAGTTGACCACTTAGAAAAGTTTCTGAAAAAAGTAGTTGCAAAACAGGGGAAATTGCAATTGGTTTCGATATGCTAAAAATAGCAAATCAGATCATGAGGCTCTGAAAACTGACACACGAGATTAGTTAGGTATGGAAAACATAGAAAAACATTTGTTCTGGCACGATGATCAACCAATTTCAAAATGCAAGCTAAAACAGAAGGCAACTTTTGCGAAACTGACAATCTACAAATAGTAGAAAAGTGCAAAAACCCTCAAGCTTCACCTTTTGAAACCTTGACAAAACTTATCATGGGAAGCTAAAAATTGTCACACATATTCACATATGTCAATTGAATATGTCTTCAAATGGGTTTTTCTTGAAAATCAACAGGACTCGAATTCTGACTCCCCAAAGTGGGTCACTTAGACTGATCTATCAGGTGCACTTCTGAAAGTGCAGAGGCAAAATTCATGAAATGGGCACCTCAAATTTTGAAAATTTGAGAGTGCCATCACAGGCAGTTGATTGAATCATTGATGTATCTAGTCAATACTAGACCAGATATTTTCTATGCAGTGAGTTCACTTATTCAGTTCATGTGTGAACCAAGGCAAATACATCTAGTTGCAATGAAGCATATCCTAAGATACTTGCGTGGCACAGTTGGGTATGGATTGAGATATTCTTTTGGTGTGGACTTGAAGCTACATGGATATACTAATTTTGATTCGAGCAAGGTGTTTCACTGATCGAAAGAGCACCTCTAGATGTTGTTCTATTTGGAGTCTGCGATGATATCTTGGTATAGTAGGAAGCAGTCTTCAGTGGCACTAAGCACAACAGAGGCTGAGTATATTGCAGCTTGTGTGGCAGCTCAAGAATCAGTGTGGCTTAGGAAGCTCCTTGCAAGATTGTTTGGACAATCGATGGAACCAACTGTCATTCATTGTGATAATCAAAGTTGTGTGAAGCTTTCTGTCAATCCAGTGTTTTATGATAGAACTAAACATATTGAGATCAAATACCACTATATCAGAGATATGGTATTGAGGAAAGAATTCCAATTGAAGTATATTAGCACTGATGAGAAAATGACAAACATTCTCACCAAGCCTCTTGCCAGAGTAAATTTTGTGTACTTTTGAGACAAGCTTGATATTGTGGAGAATGAAGCCCTAGCCAAGAGGGAGACTCAACTTCAATGATCTTCTGTTATTTTCTTTAATGAATTTCTCTCTGTGAGAGAGATTTGAGGTGCAAGCCCTTGAAAAATGCATCTTTCTCTATAAGAGAAATTTGAGGTGAAAGCCCTTGTTTCCAGCCTTTTGGAGTAGCCATGACAACATCATGTGAGAGAGTCTATGATGATTTTCCTGTACATATGCTTTTCACCCTCTGGGAGTATCTATGGTGAACGTCATGATGAGGTGATGAAATCATGCTGAGTGATGGGCACTTGTACATATATATATATACCATTCATGGGAGTAACCATGATGGTTGATATCACAATGAGGTGATATGCTCTTTTGCACACATGGGTGTAGCCATGGTGGTTGACATCATGATGAGGTGATATGTCTTGCACAACTGGAAGCATTCCTCCCTAGCTCAGAGGGAGTGTTGATGTTATAGCACCTTCAGGCTCATCCTTCCAACCACGAGTCAAGACATAAAATGGCATATAAACTATTAGCTATTTATTTTATTTAGATAATTAAGTGAAGAGGCGCTTCAATTGGCAACAAATTAAAAATCTAATTGGATTGACCTTCCTTGTAATTCACATCTATTATTTGTAATTATATTTTTTGTATTATGGTCGACCTTGTAAATGAAGAGGTGTGACCTCTCTCACATTTGTATATATATACAAGGTCATTTCCATCTATCGTATGATCAAGCAAGTTCATTCATCTTGATACAATAAATATATTTCAAGGAGAAATATATTCAAGAAGAAGTTAGGTCTTGAGCAATAGAGCATCATCTTGATACAACAAATATATCTCAAGGAGAAATATATTCAAGAAGAAGTTCAATCTTGAGCAATAGATCATCATATTGTGACAAAAAAATGATTTCAAGGAGAAAAACACTCATTCTATTTCTATGCATCTAGGAGAGGTGATATTGTTCTTTGTATCAATATCAGCCTTGTGTTGGGCCTAAGTTGTAAGCAGATTTCTGCTCTTATTTCTACAATATATAAGCAATATATTTGCTAGGTTTTTCTCCCTCGATTTGGAGGGTTTTCCTAGGGTATCTGTGGTGTTCATTGTATTACGTGTTTCATTTTCTGATTGCTTTCATGTCTGATCATAAAAACTAACAATAATTTGAGCTCAAACTAGATATAGTGGTAATTAGTGAAATACATAATTGGTCTATAGTTGTTCGAAAAAAAGAATGTCATTCTAGACTATATTAGTTTTCTCAATTTATTCCTGACTCTCCTTTGAAAAAATTACTCACCTATTTAGATAAGGTTAGTTGTTTATTGTATCAATAATTTTTTCACTTGAACTACCATTACTTGTAGCAACTCAGTCAACAAGACATGGTTTGAAGGTTTCCTTCTATTCGATTTTCAAATGGAATTTGTGAAGGTTTCATTCTTGGTAAACATCCTAAGGAGAAATGTGATAAAGGAAAATCATGAAGGGACACACAATTATTGGAGTTAGTACATAGTGAATTGGTATTCCACCATTTCCACATCCATCCTTCAACATGGCATGATATGTCTTGAGATTCATTGATGACCTTTCTAGATGCACTTGGGTTTACATTCTCAAATAAAAGTCTAAGGTATTTAAATATTTTTAGGATTTGAAAGCTTTTTCCAAGAAACAATCAAGGAAGCTCATCAATATTCTAGATACAAATGATGGGGGCGGATATGTTAGTCACCAGTTCTAACAATTTTGTGCTTCAAAAAATATTTACATGCAACACACAGTTCCATATATTCCTCCAAATATTTGACACCTCAATAATGGGTAGAGGCCATAAACTATGTGTGTTACATCTAGAATTTAATCCCTCACAAAGATTTGAAGGGGATAACTTATTTTCAAGCTTGTACTGGTTGGAAATCCATATTTAAGCACTTTCAAGTGTTTAATTCTCTTGCATGGGCCCAAATTCCAATAGAGAAACCAAATAATATGGATCCAAAAAGCAATCCTTGCATATTTTTAGGTACCTACATGAAGCCAAAGGGTGTCAAGAATCTCCATCCTACCTCTCATGTGTTGTTTATTGAGATGAGTTTTTTTTCTGAGGAGAGAACTTCTCATTCTTCTCCTATCATTTCTCCATCCACCGTTATATTGGAGATACTACATCATGATGACAATTCTTCAAAGGATCTTAATCCGCCTAATCTTAATGAGGAGTCTTGTTCCTCCACTTTAGATAGACATAGTGATGATGAGGATTTACATTCTTCTCATAGTCATCATTTAAAGGTTGATGATTCTCCTCCAATCTCTCCAATCTCAAGGAATATTTTGACTTATCAAACATTGGAGTTAGCAGGTGATTGGATTGGTGATCCTTTAGATACTAGAAGAAAAAGGTCACAATTTAGAAAGATCCACATATCTTCTTTGCTTTAACTTTAGATCCACAAAAATTTGGAAAGCTTCAAGTATCCTCGAGTAGGATGCTATGATGCAGAAAGAGTTCAATTCCTTGGAAATGAATCATACATGGGATCTAGTCCCTCTTCCTAAGGGAAGAAAAATGTTATATTTAAGTGAATATATTGGAAAAAAATTACAATATATGGGTTAGTTGACAAGCATAAGGCTCGCTTGGTTGTAAAAGGATTCTCCCAAGTTTGAGGGATTGACTACTTTGAGAATTTTGCACTAGTTTTCAAAATAAATTCCATCGTACTTGTCCTTGCTATAGTTATAGCCCATCTTTGCATAATTCATCAAATGGATATGAATATTTCCTTTCTTCATAGTGAACTTTAGGAGAAAATCTATACATAGCAACTGCAAGGGTTCATTTAGGATCCTTCAGTATTTTCTATGTTTAGAAGTCTCTCTATGGCCTCAAACAGGCTCCTCAAGCTTGGCATGACAAGATGGACTCATTCCTTTTGAAAATTGGATTCACTCGATTCTATTTTGATCTAAATGTATACATTTTGCAACATGATGAAACTCTCACTTTTTTGGTTCTCTATGTTGAGGACTTATTGATCACAAGGAGTCACTCATCTACCATCAAAGTAGTGAAAACTTCTTTGCATGATAAAATTTTTGATGCCAAAATTATGTATTTTATATTAGTTCTTGGGGATTGAGATCACTCAATCATTATTTGGTATCTTACTTGCACAACCAAATTATTCTCTTGATATTATCTATAGATTTTCTATAGTTAACTATAATCTTGCAACAAATATATTTCTATCAAGGGTCAAACTCGAGGCTAAGTTTTCTTCACCTTTGGTTGATGGCACTTTATATAGACAACTTGTTAGGAGTCTCATCTATTTGACTCATATGTGACCTAGAATTTCATATGTTATGAGCATGGTCTCTCAATTCATGCAATATCCACATGAGTTGTATTGGAAATAAACTAAGTAGATTCTCCACTATATTTAAGGTACTCATAGTCATGGGATACAATATTCAACAGGTGTGGATATTGACTTGGTGGGATGTATAGATTCAAATTGGGTAGATAATTATCATGATTGTGAGTCTAATTTAGGGTATTTATTCTCAATTAGTTTCACTCCAATTTATTGGTTGAGCAAGAAGTAGTCTACAATTTCTTTTTCCTCTACAAAGGTTGAGAATCAAGGGGAAATTAATGTTAGAGTAAAGAATTAACTTTACTACCTCTTAAGATTTCCCTTTATGCACTTGCATTAGTAATTTAATAATTAAATCTAATTATTAAATGCCTATTTACCTATTAGGGTTTCCTATTAGGTTTTACGATCTCCTTCTATAAGGATTGATCCTTTGTATATTTTTAATTTAATTCTTGTCACATAATTATCACACATGGAAACCCCTGATGACACGACTTCTCCGGTCAAAAGGGTTGTGGTCTTGTTTAGACGCAGTGCAACCAGTTTTCTAGAGGCTTTTCGAGATCATGCAGCACAGGAACAAGATGGATGAGGCAATGGGGTTGATTGCTTTACATTTATCAAATAGTCTATAGTTTCATCTTGATGGGTGTAATACCCCTGAAGCTATGTGGACCCATCTTAATGAATTGTTTGGTATAGTGAATGAGTTCAGGGCACTTCAGATTGAGGCAGATCTTACCTCTCTTGTACCAGATCATTTTCCATCCATTGAGGACTTCTTGATGAAGTTCAAGCAGCAGAGGTCTTTATTACAGGGATGTGGAAAGACCAAGAGTGACACAGAGTGCATCTACCTGATTCTGTCAAAGCTTCGGGGAAAATTTCAGATTTTCTCCTCTACCTTCCACTCAACCGTGGATGCATTGGATTCAAAATATCTTCATATAATTTGATATTCCACTCAAAAAGCCCAAAGTCATCTTTTCTGATAATCAAAGTGTGATAAAAATCTCATGGAATCCAATTCATCATCATAGGACTAAACACATTAAGATTCATATACACTACATTTAGGAGGTAATTTATGAAAACATCATTGATCTTAAATACTGTCCTACAATGGAGCATATCATAGAAATATTCACTGAGAGCAAGTTCCTTTATTTACAATCTTTTTTGAGGGTGTGACATGTATCTACTTCAAGGGGATTCTTAGTCCTTCAATTTTCTCTCTACTTTGGGGGTATTTTTGTGTGTGTGTGTGTCCATTTTTTTTTTTTTTGGGGGGGGGTGTGCTTCCTCTTTGGGGGATTTCTTCTTTTTGTGGATCTCTTTGTACATGGGTACCTCATTAGGATTCATTTTCTAGGACCTATATTTTCACCCACCTAAGCTACGCTTAAGGGGGAGTGTTAGTGTAGGTTTTTTATATTCATTATGTTAGGGGATATTTATTTTTTCCTACATATTTATTTAATCTTGTTTAGGTTTATTAGGCATGGTTAATATGAGGATATGTGGAGAAATACATCATCTACTTGTTCCACTCTCTCCTCACATGGGTAGTTGATTTAGACATCATCTTTTGGATTTTTGTGCCACCTCTCATAAGCACTATTTTTTCCTTACCTAAGAAGGTTATGCCACATATTTTGGCATTTACCAAGTAGGTCTAACCTCCCACCTTTTATGGGTAGTTAGAGTTAATTCACCTCTTGGATGTATATGCTCATATTTTTATATATATACAACATTGTCCTCTCACCTTAGCTGATTTAGTGAGAGTAATATGAGTATTCTCAAAATTCTCTTATAGTTCTCTCTATTTTCTCTCTCCACTTTGCTATTTTTATCTTTGATCATTTGTCGATTGGATTTGTGTGTGATCTACAACCAACATCAGATCCTGGCTTGATTATTATAACAAAATCTAATAGGTTTAGCCTTAAATTATACAAAACTTGGGCGTAAAACCTAAGTGATTGGAAAAGCCATAGAATGCAGTTTGGAAATCAACATAACCCTTTATAAAATATTAAAACTTCTACATTAACCTTAGGGCTACAAGAATTTAAAAAAATATATCTTAAAACCCCAATGGGTTTTCTTCCTCTTTTTTTTCTATTAAAATATTTGTTAAAGCTACAAGTGTTGTAGCCTTCTACTAATTTTCTTGATATTTGTAAAGCAATTTTTCCCTTAATCTTCTTTTGGTTTTTGAATTTTATACGTTTCTTTTGGCTTCAAGATGAATCCACGCTTAAAGAAAAAAATTATTCCAAAAGGCGCACAATGCGCCAAGTAGTGGTTGCATTAATTTTTTTTATCATCTTCCTTTCAGGAGAAATTCGAGGCACATGTCAACTTGGCGAGAATTTTCTTTAGGGTTATTTTCATAAATATGAGATTCCCCACCCATCCGACACGTAATCTCTTTACTTTGGGCAAGTTGCACTTTTAAGGAGCGATCTCTTTATGGAGTTTTTTTAGAGCATGTTGGGTCTTTCTTGCTTTCAAGTTGGAACCTTTGAGTCAGTGCTGTCAATCTATGTGATTGGTCAATCAGATTTTGCTAGGTTATTTTCCAGGATCTAATTATTTTCAGATTGCATTTTTTGATAAAATATCTAAAGGATATTATTGAGGTAGTTGGAAATAGGAGGCGACAACATAAAGAAGAAATTTCTCCCTGAAAGTTCTTTTAGTTTTCCTTAGTTTTTAGGATATTTTCAAAAGTTGAAAGTTTGCAGAACATTGCTTTTCTTTGGCATGTTATATTTTTTTAACTCAAACTATCATTGGATTGGCATCCAACCTTTTGTTTTTAAAGTTCATTTGATATTTAAGTATGATCTGTTTGGAAGAAATATTTGAAAGTATGCATATTATGGCCTTTTCCAAGTTCCTTCTTTATGTTTCCGTTCAGAATAAAAAACTATGTTAAGCTTAATTTGATAGCTTGAGTAGTTGATTTACATGCTGTAGGCTTCTATGATATAATGATAACTTGTAGAAATTGGATTATGTCTGTTGAAATTCTCCACTTTCTTTAAGGGGTGTTGTTTTTCCATTTTATGTTGTAAAAAGAGAAAGGGTTTCTACAATTTTTGAAATGCTTTTGTTAACTTTTGGAACTTCTATGCTTGATCGGACCTTAATGAGCGCTTCCCACGAGGAGATTTGAAAGAATGCACTATGTTTGTACTTAGCCTTTTTTGCTCGTTCTCTTCCCAAAAATGAAGGGTTGTGGCATTCTATGTCTATTATGTCATTCATAGGAGAATAATTGAGTTTGAAATGTTGTAAAAGATTTAGCGCATCACCATTTTTCATGTTTTATATTTACATTTCATTCTACATTTTCTCCGAACTCAAAGAAGGGTCGCCTTTCTATAAAAATCTTAGAGGTATTTAGTGAGGCACAAATTGGTCCCCCACTCATTGAATTTCCCATAAGGCTAGCAGAGAGGTGCAAGCTTTGATGATCAACAGTTCTTTTTTTGGCACGCCCGGTGGGAACGAAAAACCTCACCTAATTAGAAGTCAATTTTTTTCTTCTAAAATCAGGCCAAGGAAAGAAGCTGGAAATTTCATGTCAAAAATCTAAACAAGAGCATCCTCAAGGGGCCATTTCCAGTACTCCCATTTACCTACCTCTATATCCAAGAGAAGAAGATTTATAGATTTTGTATCACCTGTAAGGAGTAATAGGGCAAGAAGTGAAAGCCCAAGATCTAGAGCCTTATCTACTCCACCAAGAGGCCAAACTTTTCAAATCAAAATACTAGTATATCCGATTCATAGGAATCTATTCTCCATGGATCACATAGATGCCCTTGCTCCTAGAAATTTTGTAAGCTAGGATAGTGGCAATCCGTTACAACTGCCTACACCCCTAGAAGTATGGCCTACCATACTCGCTAATTCCCTCAAGGCTATTCCAAATTTTTCTTGAGAAGACTTCAAAACCTCCTCCGAACACCTCCAAGATATAGCAGAGGTGTGCAGGGTACATAACACAATGGAGGAAAATATTGCTATTAGGATGTTGGCCATTTCGTTCAAAGGAAAAGCTCAAGATTGGTATCAATATCTGGCTTTCGGTTCTATCCACTCCTGGGATCAACTTGGAGAGAGGTTGTTCAAACAATTCTCTGAAAGGGAGATCACTCCTTGTTGCTACACCCATTAGTCACCATCAAAAGAGCCTCGCAAGAGGCCATGAGCGACTTCAACACCAGGTTTCAGAAAACCTAGCAAAGAATCGCTATAACTGCCCAAAATCCAGCCATGATGGCATTCATATTTTAATTGAAGGCTTTCAATTTAGACATCACAATTATGATAACCTCTATGGGAGGGGATATCTCGCTTGACGCATACAATTTGGTTGTGCATGCAGAAAATAGTTTGATTGATGCTGGGAAGCTTCCACCACACCATGACCTTCGATGCCCGTATTCAGAGAAATATCTAATGGTCCTTGGGAAGAAGCTACTCCAAGAACTTCCACTCCATAAGTGGAAAAATCAGCTACACCACAATCCATGTACGTATACCCCTCTACACAACCAAGCACATCAGGCTCCTCCTCTCTAGCAGAAAAAATCAATGATGTGAAGTCTCATGTAGTATTTTGCTAACGAGTTAGTCCTCATTAAATGATAGCAAGTGACACCTATGAAGTAGGCCACTCAAATTTATCATGGAGGAAGGCCATCCTATAAAAAAAAATATATACCAAGGACCCTCAAGAGGAGGAGGTAAAAAAATGGCATCCCAAAACTAGATAATTTCAGTCACTATGCTACTACAGAAAGTCAAGGAACACCAAAGTAAAGAATTGATCCCAGTCCAAAACAACTTGGCGGAGGACGAGAACATATGGTGCTTCTCGTGCAATGAAAACCACATGCCCTAAAATTGTCCAAGGGAAAATATATAGTAGAAGACAGTGGAACAAAGAAAAAAGGGTGTGCTCCCAAATACTAAAGAATATCAGTCTCCTAAAATAGAAAATTCTCGCTTTAGAGCACAAATGAAAGGAATGTCTTTAGAAAAAGAGTTGGATATTATGCCGAACCAAGCACTAAATTCATGGATGGATGAAGAGGATGTAGTATTTGCAAACGAGGTTTTGATGACTATTTCTCCACAAGTACAATCAAACTACAACACAAGATAAAAAAAGGCTCACAAGAGAATACGTACAACAAGCTCTGCCACGTCCATAGCTACATCAACCACAACTGTAAGAAAAGAAGGATCCATAGGATACTACCCAACCTATTCAACATTTACAAACTCTTCTATTGCCAGAGAAGGAGATGGATATGACATCGAGCCCATTCATGATAGATCATTTTCCCTAAAGATGAGAGAGATACCACCAATTAAAGCCAAGGTACCACCAATCAAAACACTCAATTTGGTGGAACAATTGAAGAAGGTTCCTACTAACGTATCTCTATGGGATGTCATATCCATTCCCAAACAAAAGAAATTTCTCCAAGAATAATTAAAGAAGGAAGAAGAAATACCATAGATAGATGCAACTCTGTCATCTGATCAAGATAAAGATAAAGAGCCCATGTTAGACCCTCAATCTTTGAAAGCCACAACTTATGTGAACGACACGGGCAATACAAAAGAGAAAGAGGTAAGCGAGCCAAATACAACACCTTTCTTTTTAACACTTATTGTGGGAGATAAGCTTTTGCATAATAACATGATTGATTCGAGAGCTAGTACAACGGTCATGCCTAAACAAGTCGCTGGTGTCTTGAAACTTAATTATGAGCCCCTTGAGAAGGGAATCATGCAATTGGATGGGAAGAAGGTTCTATCGATCGGCCACATTAAATATTTTTCTTTAACCCTCTTCTCATGTCCAAGCCAAATGATCACAAGAAATAGTGGTGATAGACATTCCCCTGGTATTCAAAATGTGTCTTTCAAGAGATTTCATTGAAAATATTAGCAGATATTTAGTGCTTGATTGGTCTCTCTTGATATTAAGGACCAAGCATGAGGAAAAGATGAAAATCCTATGAAAATATTTGCATTTAGAACATATAGCAGAAAATGTAGTCCAATGCTTCGAAGCAACACATACCTCCTTCTCACAAAGGGAAAATTATTGTGTAGAGATGCTAGAAGACGAAGAAGAAATGAATGATCAGACCCTTGAAGAGGAGGTCCTCCTCGACCAATTTATTGAATCCGACCCATTTAGAAACTTTCATGTGACAAGACTAGGCACCTATGTGATCTTCGATGACGATCAAGTCTTCCCAAAATTGATACAAGATTGAGAGGAATATAATGATCTGGGTGACAACCATCTATGGAAATTATATTTTGATGGTGCCAAATACAAAGCTAGTTCTAGAGCAGGTGTTTGAATAGTGTTCCCAAAAGGGCTAGAGACCCTCAAGGTTTTTCATTTTCAGTTCCCATGCTCAAACAATGATGCAAAATATGAAGCCTTGGTTCATGGTCTAATTCTTGCAGAATAGATGGTGTGAAGAGAATGCAAGCATCCAGAGATACAAAGTTAGTTGTGAGCCAGGTTCATGGGCAAGTGGCTACAAAGAATATAAGAATGAAGTACGAAAATCGGATATGGGATCTGATTGAAAGATTTGAGGCTTTTAACATTTAAGTCATTCTCCAATCTCAAAATAGTGTCGTCGAACATATGGCTACAATTGGTTCACAATTTAAACCAGTTTTTGATTCAACAACAAAGCATAATGCAGTACAAATCATCTTCCAACTAAAAATTCTCGACAATGATCAAAATTGGCAAGTATTTGAGGATGACATATAGATCGTCGTCTTTTTATAAAAATCAGGAAAAGCTTCCAACCATTCACAACCTAAAATAGAATATACTAAGAGGCAAGTGATCTAGTTAAAAGGAAATAAGCTTCCTCAAGGTTTAATCTCTTTTGAAAATATTTTTGATTGTGATTACATGAGAAGTAGAAAAAAAAGGTTCACTGCAGATGTGAGGGATTGTGAAGAGCTTGATGTTAGAAGCAACATAGAGTTAAAGGTCAAAAGGGACGTTCCGTAGAAGGATAATGAAAGACTAAAGGATATATATTCTAGATACAATGGGGTCATAGCCTGGACCTATGATGATCTTAGAGGGTATGATCTGGGAATAATTCAACATAAATTGACTTGGCCAAAGGTTCAAAGCCCGTCCGACAAAAACAAAGGCCGGTCAATCCAAAGGTTGAAGTTTTGATGGCACAAGATCTTACCAAATTAATCAAATCAAGGATCATATATCCGATTAAGCATTCCACTTGGGTTTCAAATATGGTACTAGTTTGAAAAAAGAAAGGTGATATTAGACTCTGTGTGGATTTCATATTTGAATAAAGCCTTGCTAAAAGACCACTACCCTTTGCCATCAATGGAGCAAATCCTATAAACTATGGCCAAATTGGAGATGTTTTCATTACTCGATGGTTTCTTAAGTTATAACCAGGTATATGTAAAAGAAGTTGACCAACATAAAACAACATTTACTACTAAGTGGGGAACGCTTGCATACTCAAAAATGTCGTTCAGACTTTTAAATGCCCATGTAAATTTTCAATGAGCACTAGATATTGCTTTCAGAGGATTAATTAATCAAATTACTTTAATATATCTAGATGACCTAACAATATTTTCAAAATAAAAGGATGATCACTTTGATCATCTGGAAAAGGTTTTCCAAAAATTTCAATAGTTCAAGATTTCCTTAAATCCCAAGAAATGTGTTTTTCAGAGTGCCCAAGGCAAGCTACTCGATTTTGTAGTATCGAAGGAGGGAATAGCGATAGACCCCAAAGGGGTGAGATCTATAATGGAGTCACCCTTATGAGTAAATTACAAAGGGTTGTAGTCTTTTTTAGGGAAGATCAATTTTGTTAGATGATTCATTTCAGTCTTCGCAGGCATCACGAGACCTATCACGCTGATGCTAAAAAAGAACCTAATATTCAAATAAACCCCCAAAGGAAAAGTAGCTTTCAAGTGGATAAAGGTAGCCATCTCTGCTACCCAGTTTTGGCTAACCTAGACTTTTCCAATGATTTTCTACTCTATGTATAAAATGACCAACATAGCATAGCTTTGGTAATCACTTAGAAGGATGAAGGAAATAATGGAGAGCATCCCATTGCAATTCACTCAAGAAATCTTAAAGGATATGAAGCCAAATATAAATTTGTTAAAATCAGGCTTTTTCTATTGTTAAAAGCCTAAAAATGTTTTGACACCTGGTAGAAGCCAACAAAATCACCATTCTCATCGCACATCCTAGTGTGTAGGAGTATATCATTGAGGGTGAAATAATTGAAAAGAGGGCCAAATGAATCACTAAGATCCTGGAATACAATGTGGATATTAAACTAACCAAGATGGTTCGGGGAAGAGTTCTGTGTGATTATCTGGCGTAGGAATCAAGTTCCTTAGCCGAGAAGGAGATCAACCAGGTCTACACAAACTAGTTCAAGTCTGACGAGTCCTAGGTGACAAATTGAACACAACATATGCAAAAGGGGCAGTACCCAACCAACCTTCCACATTAAAAAAGGTGATACTACCGACTGCAAGGAACCAAGAATGTATTAATTGAAGCTATATTATTCAAAAAGAATTATGATAGTGTCTTGCTCTGATTCTTGAATAAGCCACAGGCATAAAGAGTTCTTAATGAATTTCATAGCAGTCCTGAGGGTGGACATTTCTTCACCGAGACTACTACTTTAAAGATAATGTGAGTAGAATATTATTGTCCCTCTATGTTTTCCAAAGTGCACCATTTGGTGCAAAAGTGTACTTAGTGCCAATATTTTTTTGGCAAAAGAAAGAATTATGCCTTGCCCTTGAGCCCAGTTGTATCTAAGGAACCCTTTGCTCAATGGGTTTTGGATTTTGTCGGGATGATAAATCCTATTTCTAGTATTGGCCGTAAGTGGATCCTTATGAAAATCGACTACTTCACAAGGTAGATGAAGACCGTCACCCTAAAAAATGCTACAAAAGGCGAGATTGTCAACTTCCTCGAAGAGCTGGTAACAAGATTTGGTTTGCCAAAAACCATCATATCTGACAACACATGGGATTTTGTGAGCTTAGGGATGTTATATTTCTCTCTCAAACATGGGGTTTTCCAAAACTTCATAAAATTACTACCCACAAGGAAATGGGTTAGTGGAGTTGACCAACAAAAACCTAATCAGGTTAATCAAGTGCATCGAGTTAGAATGATAAAAGGATTAACAAAGGAACTTGCGAGCTTCTCTATGGGCAAACTGGATTATGCCCAAGCAGATCTTGAAGGCCTCCCCTTATGAACTAGTATACAAGAAAGAGGTAACTTTACCTGTTTCCATAGAGATCCCTGCCTTGCAACTGTTAAAAGCCCTATAGATTGAAGAAAGTGGCAGAATGGAGGTAAGGTTGGTGAAACTCTTGAACCTTAAGGAAGACAGAGAAAAATATTATGGAGCCATGATCAATCACCAACAACAAGTGAAATGATGGTTCAAATAAAGGACCTCTAACCCAGATTTTAGGGAAGGAAGATGGTACTAAAGTATGATGAGTGCACTACGAAACCAAGACAAGATAAAAAATTGAAGTGCTATGGAAGGGACCCTTCTATATCAGCGCGTGCATAGAAAATAATGTGTATGAGCTAGAAGATATGGAAGTTAAAATTTTGGATAATACCACAGAACAATATTTATCTAAAAATGTTCCATTAAAATGTGCAAGTTCTTTAAAAAAATTCATAGTTATGTACCATATGTAATTTTTTTTATAAAATATGATTTAATTTTGAGAATAAAGCAATGAAATAATGTTGGAAGAAACAAAAAAGGTACTATATTATATTCATAAAAAAATTACATTATAGTACGAGCCTAAGGCTCTGAGAGAAGCCGAAGCTTCTTTTGAAAACCCAAAAAGAGCTATACTGTGAAAAGGAAAAAAGGAGAGGCATCGAGCAAAAAAAAAAGAGATTCATAAGCCTCCAATCATCGCTAAGTAGTCAAAAGCGGCTCTCCATCGGTTTCTTCTTCTTCTTCTTTGATAGGGTGAAAATGGGGTCAAAACAACAAATGCAGGCCCAACACACCAACGACCTCATTCCTCATTCCTATGGTTGTACGCTAGGAATTCGAAGTACTTTTTCTAATCAAGCCCACTAATGTGATCCATTCCAAACTCCCTTAGAAGGAAAGTGGCTATAGGATGAGACATCGAGTGATGCCTCTCGAGGTCCATGGTTCAAAAGTCAGTAAGGAAGGGTATCTAGACAACGTTCTCCCTATAATCAACATGCCTGTGGAGGTCCATGGCGTTCAAAATATCAACACCAGGGATGGCCACTTGATTTTTTATTTTGAGCCCATACAAGTACAGAGAGTCGAACATGCCATGACACAGTGCAATTATCTAGGGTTTGGCAATGTCTAGGTCAAGAAGGGAGGCCACAAAGCGGGATATGACATTGGAATTGCACTATGGCTGGTTTTCATCCTTTGCATAGTCCTTACCGATGAACCACTTGAACATAACGACAATGAGGCAATCGTTCTTCTTCACCAATTGCTTAATTATGTCACTGGTAATTTCACTAGTGAAAGAGTATTGCAGCCTTCATGGAAGGAGTCGAATGGGAGTGCCTAGACCAAACAACATGATGGCCATAAAAGCTAAGGCTAGCAAAATGGGAGATAATAGGAAAATATTTCTAAAATTAAAAGCTATTTTTTGAATGAATAATGTAATAAGGTGGTATAGCTATTTATAGAAAAGATGCACCGACGAACCCAACCAATGAAAAATCTATTTCTAGTTGGACGACAATGGAGAAAATATCAAAGTAGCCAAAGGGTAAGAGGTGAATCATATGGGAAATATGGAAAGAGGCCTTGAGAAATAAATTTGGGCATTGGGAGTAAATGCTTGCATAGTCCAATCGTCACCATGTGTCCTTTGCCATCATTAGCACCAACTAGATTTCTTATATGAAAAGACGTTAATTAATGCATTAAAATTTGACAAATTAAATAGGCACATCTTTTCAAAGTACCTTGCACTGCTTAAGCATGCTTCTCATAGCTAAAATCACAATTTCCAATGTGTCTGGCTTATTTGTGAAATAGGTGGCAAGAAGAATGTACTAATTCCATTCTCATGGTGAATTTGGCATTCCCAAGGGATACAAATCCCAAATCTACATGTATCGCCTCAGTGGCAGCATTTAGTGGACGAACAATAACTATAGAGCCTTAACTCCATGTATGTGCAAAAGAATTAACTTCACCCAAAAGAAGATTTTTCTAAGTAGCAAAACAACAAGTCACCATTTCACTAAAGAAACTCTTTGCAACTTCTCAACACAACAATGGTGGAAGCATCAACATATGGTAGAAAAGCTAAAGCCTCATCCAAAAGGCAGAGTTACACAAATATTTTTGGGAGGGATCGTTCACCAATGCCACGACACTAGAAGAATGAAAATTTGATTATAACAAATTAGTGCAACTGGATGATTGTTTCAGAAGAGAGGCGATGCAATACTTCACAAACAATATTTTTGACTCAAAATTGGCAACTAACCCTAAAAGCCTTAGGGAAGGGGCATTTCAAAGAATGATTAAGCATGGGTCGGTCAAAAGTTTCACATCACGACTCTGGAATTGTGGTTTTCCACAGTTCATGTTGCCTAATTTACACCCATGCTCCGAGTTGGTAGACACATGTGCTAAAAGATTCGATAGGGAGGCAGGGGTTATTATCAACAACAAGATGAAGGTTACAATTACTGCAATGACCATACAGGATATGTTGTGTATGCCTACAACTTGGGGTGCTGAGCAATTTTATGAGAAAGAGATGGAAGGATTTTGGGAAACTAGAATGAAGAAGGGGCAATTTTATGAGGATGAAACAAAGGAAAGGCCAGACATAGATCAATTTTCTTTTCCTCTTGCGCACGAAAAATTCAAGCAATATACATAGTTTGTTTTCTCAATCGTGGCTTGGATTTACGGTCTTGATGATGATGAAGAGGTCCATCCTTTTCAGATGGGCTTGGATTTAATGCTTAAGAGGGAGAATAGTCAAAAGTATTTTGATTTTTTTGATGTAATAGCCGAAGGAATGCTGGAGAAATTGAGGACCTATGATAGTGAGTAAAAATTCAAGTATTTTTTTTTCTTGGTTCACTTGATCTTGCATCAAAATTTTGAATTTTTGGAGAGAGGTTTTCCATTATTTAGGTTTGATGTAAAAGGTTTCTACTAGCCAATTTTAGTATGGACTCATGTACTTTCAAGGACATATAATTACTACTAGTTTGTGGATTATTTCATGAGGCTAGTACTTCTAGACTATTTCTTGGGTGAAGATTTCACTTTTATCAGATTTCATGGTTTCATCAAGGATCCTTTTATACTCCCCAAATTTGTAATAGATAGAGTTTTTGCTTTGGAGGTATGCCATTAGGAAACTATTGCTAACAATGTCTATGGCACTAGAAGCACAAGACATGGCTTTATGTAAATCCCCTTAACATTTCCAAAAGTCAGGTAACACTGGTGAGGCAAAGGGTGGAGGGTGAGCTTACAAAAAAAATTGCACTCTTAGGATTGGTTCTTATTTGTTACACATGGGACTACAATTCAACAAGGCACCTCCCAAATTTGAAACATGAGAGTCAGGAGTATTTTGAATCAAGAAAGAATCTGACCCAAGAAAGGATAGAAGTATATGTCAACTTAGCCCACATACCATTCAAAGGACCACCATGGCTGAAATTCTATGTCCAAACTATGGAGTATCAAAAGAACCTCCCAATGGGTAAATCCCTACACACACAATTGAAATGCCTAGGGTGGTTAGAGAGGAAGAAAGTAGATTTCTAAAGGTTCCAACAAGAAATGCGATGCCCCAATGCCCTATTCAAGGATCTTCAGCCACATGATGAAAGGTTCGGTGAGCTTTAAAATGAAGAGGCTGACACCGACAATAGTAACCTCGAGACTAGTCATGAGATTGAACAAGAGGAGCTTCTATGCCATGCTTCTTGACCTTAGGAATTAGACAAAAGAAAAAGATCAAGGAAAAATGACTCACAAGTCATGTCCTCCTTTAGTGCCTAAAGCAAAGGAAAAATAATTTGAAGGTCCCCAAGAAGGTCCACTGTGGTTACCTAAGGCCATGTTTCAGTGGGATTAGCCACCAAAGGATTAAATTGTACCAGTTTTGATCATACAAAGAGGAGAAAATTCCAAGATCTAGGTGGACCTGGTGCATCAGTTAGAGGAGAAGAAGAAGTGGAGTCTTCTCTACAAGTTTTTTTAGCCACTACGGTCAGGTAAGTTTCACTCCCTCTCTTATTTTTGCCTTTGTATCTCTAGTTACTCCTCTACCCCCATCTATGGAGAAGAGTCCTTCATCCACAAACCCCAATCTTTTGGTCCTGAATGTAAAATTTCTCCCATATTTTTCATGTAGCCTCCATGAACTAGGATAGCACTTATCTCCATCAGAGCTCCTCATCCTAGTTCAAAACCTACCTCAGAAGTCAGGTGAACCAGATCAATTTCTTTCCAATTCCACCCATTTTGAACTTGAAGGAAATTGGTCTTTTACTCTGTAACTACATAACTGGAGGTAGGATAATTTAGAGTATCCCCAATAATACCACATCATCTTCTTCCTGACTCCTTATTAACCCTACAAAATGAAAACCCTTATGACAATTCAAACCATTTGACTCAATAGTAAAGCCTTTAGCCTTCAATGAATGATTTCAATTGTGCTCACTATCCCTATTTATAGGCCACCAATGCCACTACAAACTTGATCACTGTTTACTTGTGATTTGTGTCACGTGTGAGGTTGGGTATAATGATAATCGTGATTTTTTCAAACCAAAAAACCAACTTAATTGATTCATGTAACTTAAGCCTTACATGCACATTTAAAATGTTTAATCTGATTGACGTCTGGCTACATGCAAGTTGTACCTCAAGTTGACAAGCTGTCAAAATCGCTAGTGCCACTCAAACTAGATAAAATAATTACAAATCTTGTTTCACTAGATCAATGGATTAATGACATCATCATCTACGATTCTACAATACATTGTGCATTTTTCAATATAAAGCTATCCAATCAATCACTTCAGATGTTCATATAACATTAACCTACACCACCGCCCATAGTACCACAACCACACTTTCTTCAAAAAGATTGAGAACTGAATAAATGAAATGTAGAGTAATTCGACACATTGAAAAGAGAGAATTTAACGACTTGTTTTACCTTAATCATTATGAATGTCCACTAATAAGTCACAATAAATTTCACTCACGTATGCTCAAAACTATATGTTGATAATTAATATTATTTTTAAAGCCACATTTTTATATTGATCAAAGCAAAAATGATTTACAAGAATGGAGCCACGAAAAGTATTTTAATTTAAGTAGCTATTGCTAAAGACTGAAGTACATAGTACATAGCCAGCTCGACCAAAAAGCCACTAATTGTGACAAAAAACAAGTCACAAAATACATATTACAAGAACTGTTATGTTGTACAATAAAATATAGACACATGACACATCATATAATTCATTACTAATTTTTTTAATAACATTAGCTGAGGCCATCAATCGGGTGTTTGAGTAGAATGTGAATTGAATTTAACAAAGTAATAGCAGAGAAGAAAAGAAAACCACCCAAAACCTTCCTCCAAAACTCCAGACTCTTTAATGATTCATGCATAGCATACCCCATCTCATATTAACTAGGGCAAGAGCCTGCACTATAGAAGCATGCAATTCCACTTTCTAGAAGATTCCAACAAGTGCTAACCCACCTTCAAATTTTTAATGCTCCAATGCCAACTCCAATGAAGAAATATAGTAAATGAAAGGCTGCAAATAACATATTGCCAACATCTTCACCAAATATTTATCAAGAAAAATGTCCATGCAGTTGGACAAGAAAGTCGAAGCTACCTCAGAATATAAAGCGCGAGGGTTATTCTGAAGCCATTCCCTACCTGCAATTATTCTTATAGAATCCTCAACCTACACACAAGGAATTGTAAAAACCATACCCAAATTTCATTTGATGTATGCATTGTCCCTTCTTTTCTCCCAAAAATATTTGGGTAGCATGACACACCATGAAGACTCCATAATATCACAGTTAAATTGAGAATAGAAAAGAAATAAATCAAATCCAAATATATTATATATGATATGAAGAACATCAAGTTGGTGAAGTATATATAGAAGTTAAAACATAGACAATGACATCAAATACTCACACTTAACATTTAATTCACCACAATCATTGATGTGACAATATTATTTCAAAAAAATTGACAATATTACTCCAAGTTACTTGCAAGAAAATCCACATTTTGGCCTCCTCGCCTCCCCATTGGGTTTAAATTGTGTGCAACTTTCAACAATCGGGAGGCGAGGAGTGACCCAAATTAAATTTGGCACTTCATATCTGTGTGTTGTTTACCTTAAGACCATTCGCCTGTGCATAACCATCAAACTAGATGGATGACCCAGATTAAGATGTCTTTCTTACCTTTAAAACATGTGCTTAAAAGGATCCTTTAGTAGCATAGGCTTTAACATTAGTTTCTTAATATTTTGCACCTTGTTATAGTTCCTTCGATGGTTCTGATCGTTTCACGTGGCAATTCTCCACCTCCCCGTTGAGGGATGAGAGATGTAGGTGGGTCACCCGTGGGCTGGCGGGGAGAGGTCAAGGTTGACCCATGTCACCCTATCTCAACTGTTCATTTCTCAAACCCATTGTTCAAGTCTAGGTTGAGGGGTCGGTCACCATGATGATTCCAAAGGATTAAGTCATAACTTAAGCGACCTTCAATTTTCGTTAGCCAGTCAACGATAAAATATTATTTTGGTTGTCATAAATTTAAGTGATTTAATAAGTAATAAAATTTCAACCATTTATTTTTGGAAATCTAATGGTTCTAGTGTTATTCCAGAGGTTTCAATTCACAAGTCTAGTGCTTCAAAGATTTTCTTCTAGAATGCAACTACAACTATCCATCAAAAAAATCATCAAACGGTCGTGGGTTATATTAGTTTGTAATAACATCTAGCTTTAGACATAATTAATATGTTGACACTTGTCCCCATTCTAGACACTTTATGAAGGAATTTGAATGTGCAAAAAATTTGTCTCAAAATTTGATATTTTTGCCAACCACGCTATGATTTTTTATTGACATACCAGTTTATTTCGGCACTAAATTTTTTTATGAGTTTGAGATTATGTTTAATTCACCAGTTTTTTTATTCATTTGAAAATAGGTTTAATTCACTAATGAAAATATATTTTTTGGTTTGATGAAAAGTTTTAATCACCAACAAAAATATTTTTTCTATTTTGAAAATAGGTTTATTCACTAATTGAAATATTTTTTTGGTTTGAGAAAAGGTTTTAAACACTAATGAAAATTTTATTGGATTAAAAAATTATAATTCACCAGGTCTTTCCATAGACTTCTAGTGATTAGAAAATATTCACCAATTGAGATTATTTTTCTCTTGAAAAATGAAAAAAATCACCTATAAAATTAATATTTTTATCATGAAGTACACAAGATTCACCAGGATTTTACATCTTCACTGAGGGGGGGTTCTTAAAGTTATCCCTGGTCCTTCATCCACTCTCAACATTCCATCCTATTTTTGGAAACCAAAATCAAAATAAAAAAACTTGGATTATTCCCTCACTCACACTTCTAAGATATCAACAGTTACTTGAGCCTCACAACTAGTTCAATTAATATTTTCCAAAACATATCATATAGAAGAAGTGAGATATCAATCTAGGCTTTTCCATATTTTGAGTTCCAAGAATAGTGTCACCCCAAAACAACACTCAAACCTTAGGGTCTTGATCCTCATAAAAACCATATCAAAACATCCACACTTTTACCTTATGACCATTTGGTGACTAATTGCTTCAGTTTAACAACCGAACCTTACAAGACCAATCCTACAACAAAGTCTTACACACATTGAAGGTGAACAAACGGATATCATTAGCAATTTAAGGACCTTCATATTTGAGAAGAACAAAACACCAAACTAGTGGAGAAATGCAACAAACATCTTAGATAAAGAGGAAGAGAAAGAAAACCTAGTAGCTGGAAGACTTGTGCTACCATTGCTTACATGGAAATAGATATCCATCTTTCATGATCTCTGGCAAGATAAAAATCCATATTCTGACTTTCAAAGAGCCGTACTAGTCTAAATTTTTCCAAAGGGCACATTTTGAGAACTTATCACAACTGAGACAATAAACCAAGAAATTTATATTTGCACTTTTCAATGGGCTAAACAAACTTAAATACTCAATAGAAAATCCATCTTTCATGATCTCTGGCAAGAGAAAAATCCTTAAGTGGAAATCCATATTTTGACTTTCAAAAAATTGTCCTAGTCTTAATTTTTCCAAAGGGCACATCTTGAGAACCTACCAAATTCATGAAAATCTACAATCCCATTTCTATTTATGATTTGCAAGGGGCCAAATTTTTCCATAGTTCATAAGCCACTTCCCATTCAAATTAGAGCAAGATGTCACCATCATAGATTTATCTAAAATTAAACAAATTCAAGGAGAATACTTTACCTCCTACCTACAGAGATGGAGGCACAAAGATAATTAATGCAAATGGCCCTTTCTTGACAAGGAAATGGTAGATATCTTAATCTCAAATGTCCTACCTGAGATCAACTACCAACTCACTATGTTATGTGTTTCAAAATTTCAAGAAAATATTGAAAAAGGATTACATATTGAGAGAGCCCTCATAGCAAGGGGAGTACTTAAATTGAACAACTCAAAAGATAGTCCCTCTAGTTCAAACAATAAACCTAAGATCTAGGCAAAGAACAAGAACATTAAAAATAATGGAGTAGTTGACACTAGAGCACTATAGAATGCACAAAAAACATCTCAAAATAAACCTCAAGTGGCACAAACAAGCTATGTTCTAAATAGTATGCAAAATAACCAACTTACTTATCCCAATAATAATCAAGTATTCAACCAACAAACGAATCAAGGAGGTAGTTCATAGTACTAGGAGAGTCACTTGAGACAATCATGTGTAAACTAGTGCAACAAAACCTCATCAAAGTAAATGATCGCTCAAACTATGAGGAGCCTAGCTTCAAGACACCATGGTACAATGAGGACTTGTGTGAATTCCACAAGATCAAAGGACACACAACAAACAATTGCATGAGACTTAAACATCTCATTCAAAACTTGATAGACAAAGGAGAAGTGGATGTTGAACATCATACCAGAAAAAAATACCTTCAAATATACAAAAAACCAATCCCAAACCACACTAAAAGGAATGAAAAAGGAAAGGACTAGGATTATCACAAAGCTAATTATACCTATGGTGACATAGTTCTAGGAATCCTCTCGCAAGCTGATGAAAATAGGAAAAATGGAGTGACTATATGAGGTGGAGACAACAAATGCAATGTAACTACCTATCGAGGGAGAGTTACAATACAAGGAGACCCACCCAAATCCACAACTAAGTCATCAAATGACTACAACATTGTGGAACAATTGAAGAATACTCACCCTAATCTCAATCCTAGAGTTGCTAAAACTACCACCCACGCATAGGGAGATATTGGAAAAATAATTGGAAGCATCACTCCCTAACAACCTCAAACCTAATCTATTCCAAGCCATGGTTGGAAAAATCACGACTAACAATCATTTAGTCTTTTTTGACAAAGATCTTCCACAAAGGACATTCCACAACCAAGCTCTCTACATAGAGGTTGGTGTCCACAAGAACATGGTCAAGCGAGTGCTGATAGATAATGTTGCAGGTCTAAACGTTTGTACCTTGAAATTCATCAAACACTTGGGGTATTTTGACAATGTGATAGACAAAGGAAAGAGTATCACTATAAGGGCCTATCATGAACTTGAAAGGAATTCAAAAGTAACAATCAAGCTACTAGTACAGATAGGACTGACCATCACATAAACTATAAGTCAGGTACTTGACCTTGAGTTTCTGCATAACCTCCTCCTAGGATGCATGTGGATCCACACATTACAAGTGGTACTAAAAACCTTTCACCAATGCCTAAAGTTCCCCCACAGAGGAAAAGAGGTGACCTTATATGCTAATCCTAAACCCTTCCACTTATGTGCAAAATTGGAGGAGAAGTATAATACGATCCATCACATACCTAGCAATGACATATCCTTCCACTCATTCTCGTATGTTGGCCCTTCCACACTACCATGAAACTCAACCAGCATCACATCAAGTGAGCGACCGAAAATGGAAACCAAGGTTCAAGTATTAGATAGGGGTAATGGAAATTACCACTTCAACCAGACATTCTACATTGGCATGCTTCCACCAACACCCAAAGTATATGGAGGTCCAAAGGAGATTAAATATCTTAAGACAGTGTAAATGATAGCCAAAACCATGATTTTCACCAAGTGGGGAGATATGAAGGACGAAGAGATATTCAAAGAGGACTTCCCATCCATGATTTACAAGGAGGACCAAAAAGAACCAGAAAAGATATAACACATTCTAATTGATCCTAATAGTAGAGGTTATCAATTAGATAAACAAATGAGATATCAAGGAATAGGTGGCCTTGGGCTACAAAAACAAGGCCGATGGGAGCCTATCATAATGGAACATAGAAATAAAAATATGGGACTAGGTTATAAGCCAAAAGACGTGGTTACTCCAAAACCAAATGAACCTCTTTTAAGAAACAAGAAGCTTTTGCTAGCATTAAGGCACTGGATATCTACCATATCCTGGACAATGATTTACCCATCAAAGACTTATTCAAAAAATTTAACATTGATAGGTTCCCTCTCCAGTTTATCAAAAGCATTCCTAATGTCTATTATTATTTTGAAATAGAATCTAACAAATACAAATGGGATTCTCCTTCCTTTATCACTGGATATGGTTTCCTCACTTCTAGTAATGATGATTTAGAAACCCAATGGGAAAAATATACCAAAGCCATACTAACAATTTTGAAAACCTTTGTAAGCTTTGCGGATAATGATGATAGCCTACCACTTTGCTACCCACAATTGATAGATTGGGATGAAAAAACAACATACACCTATTCTGGATCAATTCCAAAATGATGAGGCAATCATAGAGTTCATGGGACTTCAAACAAACATAACAATAGGAGATCAGAAGCAAGGTTCATCATGGAACTTTAAAACGATGCATAGTTTGATGGAGAGATTGAATCTTCTAGTCAAAAAAATGAAAGAGAAAATATTAAAAATATATATGTGATCCCTTAGAGAAGACCACAATGTGGCTCTAACGGATTTTGAAAAGAAGAAAATAAAGGATGCATCTAACAGTGAAAACCTCCCCAAGGCACTCGAAGATAGAGGGTTCAATATCCCCATATCAAAATATCAAGAAAGATCAACACTCTTTGTAGAACAAGCAGTGTCAATAAATGTTGGCACAATAGAGGAACCAAAGATAACATACCATGCAACATCACTTGATGCTAAAGAAAAATAAAAATTCACAACATTCATCAATGACAGGAAAGTAAACTTTGTGTGGACCTATGCAGATATGCCTGGACTAGATCCAACACTAGTGGTACATCATTTGGCCATCTCCCTTGGAGAAAATCCTATCAAGCAAAAACTTAGAAAAATGCATCCTCAGATAGCATTATTGGTAAAGGTATAACTAAATAAGTTACTAGATGTGGGTTTCATTAGACCCATTGATTATCTAGAATGAATATCAAATCTAGTACCAATGTCAAAGCCTACTGGGGGCATAAGGATCTACATAGACTTTAGAGACTTGAAAAAATCCTACCCAAAGGATGACTTCACCCTTCCAAGTATTGACATGATTGGGGATCTAACAAAATGTCATGAGATGATACCCTTAATAGATGGTTTCTTTAGATATAACCAGATAGAATTATCTTCAGATGATCAACACAAAACAACATTTACTTGTGCTTGGGGGCCCTTTTGTTGGAATACAATTCAATTTGGTCTAAAGAATGCAAGAGAAACATATCAAAGAGCAATGACGACCATCTTCCATGATATGCTACATATAATCATGGAAGACTATGTGGATGACATTCTAGAAAATTCTGTCAAAAGGGAAGATCACTTGACCAATCTTGCAAAGGTGTTTGATCGACTTGAACAATATAATTTGAGACTCAACCCAAAAAGGTGTGTGTTTGAAGTAACTGTAATTGTGGATTTTTCCTGCAAGATTAGATGTTAGCAAATTATATGCATATTATATCAATCCACAATAGACAATGAAAATCAAAGGAATAAATTAAATGATCTCACCCAGTCCTTCA
Source organism: Sequoiadendron giganteum (assembly GCA_007115665.2). Lineage (NCBI taxonomy): Eukaryota > Viridiplantae > Streptophyta > Pinopsida > Cupressales > Cupressaceae > Sequoiadendron > Sequoiadendron giganteum. The sequence goes on from CM021102.1 coordinate 450,134,600, forward strand.
TCCTCCATGGATGATTTCCATTGCACCTTCTAGTTTGCTGAAATAATGAAGTTCCCTCAAATTTTGATGAGCAACTCTATACTATGGACTAGCCCTAAGCAAGTGTTGAAGGATTTAAGTAATTGTGCAAGAGAAAATCAATCCTACATGCAATGATCTAAGTAGCGAAATGACAAAAACAAGACTATGTTAAAACTCAAGATAATGCAAGAGATTAAAAGATTAAGAGATGTCGAAATGAGGACAAAATTGGCGTTTTATAGAAAATGCAATTTTGGATGGATGGGTGAGATTAAAGATTGAGAAATGCCTAGAATCAATGGTCAAGATTCCAAATGGAAACTCTCAATTAGGGTTAGGGTAAGATTCCCAAATGAGTGGACAAGATTTAATTTAAGAAATTAAATCAAGGATGGAGAATAGATGTGATAGTGAAATGAAAAGTAGTAAAAAAATCAAGAAGATCAAGTTTGAACAAGAAGATGAGATTTGGAAAATCAATAATTTGAGCAATTACTTGATTTATAGAAGAATATTACCATTTTGAATTAAAATTAATTTGAAATATGGATTAAGTGTGATAGTAAATAATTGATTTTGAGATTATTTACTAAAAGAAGTGGCAGTTAGCCATTTAGACCATTTTAAATAAATTGTTTTATTTAAGACGAGGGAAATGTCAAATAAGGCAATTAAATAATTAAAAATAATTATTTAATTTAGAGAATGGGCCCAATAATTAAATAAATTAATAAATATATTTAATTATAAGAAGGGTTAAGAATTAGTGATATATTAAATAAATAAGATATATTTATTTAATAATTAGAATACATAAGTGACAAAGATTAATTAAATAAATTGAGAAATTTATTTAATTACGAGAAGACCTTAGATAGTTAGTGACACATTAAATAAATAAATAAATAAAATCTATTTATTTAATAATCATGAAGAATAAAAAGACATGAATTAATTAAATAATTACGAAATATTTAATTAATAGTCAAAGGTGGGCCACAAACATAATTAAAATGTCATAATTATGCTAGGACGAAAGTGGTAAAATAGAGATTGCAGGCCTAGGTCATTTTTACGTGTCTACAGTTTTCCCCTCTTTGTCATAATGGCAAAGAAAAAAAGTCAATAATATGCCCCACCGAAGGTACAAAGTGCCTATGCCCCCTCTGGAATTTTTTTGAATTTTGGCCCGGGGTCAGAAAAATTTGGAAAATGTCTCGATTAGTCAATTTGATGACCAAAAAAATAATGGTGCAATCGGTTTCAAAAATAGAGGATGTTAAGTTAGTGACAATTCTAGTCAAAGGCAGTCAAATGAGCCTCCAATACAAACCCATCAGGTCAAACCCTAATTTTCATCCTATAAATAAGTTGAAAAAGCCAAACCAAGTGTTATTTTCACATTTACTATTTAGAGATTTCGAGATCAGAGCACGAGGAGAAGATGTTGATTTCCATGACAGACCACCATGGCTACCGTGTGCAGACATTCCGATGACCCAAGGGTGTAGAGGCACTGATAAGTACCCTATCCAAATTTTAATATTTTTTATTTTCGTGCATTATTAGGGTTTAGGGGGGGAAACAAATGTGTTGCGACGCAAATAACGTCGCGTAAAACAAAAATGATTTTGCGTTCGACACATTTGATTGCGTTGCGACACAAGTGCAATGGGTAGGTGGGTGTAGGTTTAAAAATGTGCAAGCGATAGGTCAAACGACACATGTGTCAAAGTACAATGCAAGTGTGGTGATAGGCGACGCATTTGTGATATTGCGACACAACTGCTTTGCCAAATGATGCATTTATTATATAATGACACAATTGCTATACCGAAAGATGCAAACGTTGTAAAGGTTCACAATTTCCAGGTCAAATGACGCAGCCGTGAAATTGTGATGTAATTGTGAGATGCAGAGCCTCATGTGACATAGCGCGACACAATTGTAGTTGACCATGGTTGATTAGAGTTGACTTAGTGCAGAATCTTGTTTCAGATGCATTTTTGGTTTCTCAGATAGTAATAATGTGGTGAATTACCGACCCATGTGTGCTAACCCTTATTTTTCCGTGTGGAGAAATGATTAGTGCCTATTTATACTCAAAAGTTCAGGTCTGATACTTATGATTTCAGAGATTGGTTGAGTGACAGGGAGAGATGATGGTTGATGAGACTGGTGTTGTATTATGTCACTTACATGCCCATCATTTGGGAAAATAGGGGATTACTGATGATGCTCTGTGAGAGATGGAATTCAGAGACCCGTTCCTTTCATTTACCCACAGGAGAGGCCACTGTTACTTTGGAGGATGTCTATCGTATTCTGTGCATCCCAATCAGTGGGGAGAGAGTGGTATATGATCCACATAGAGGGCGATAGGCCCTAGGAGAGATGTATGATGATGTAGATGATACCAATCTAAGCATACATGGATATGAGATCAGGTGGGATTTTGTGGTTGACCACTACGCACGATGGGATGTCATGCTTATGAATTTGATTGTCGGGGTGCTGATTCTTGATCATCGTGGACACAGATTTCCCATAGGATGGGGGATGTACTAGTTTGCATGTGTGCTTAGAGGAAAGTATTTTCATGGGGGGCCTACTTGTTGGCCATGCTTTATCATCAACTGCATGAGGTTGTGTACCAGGATGGACAAATTATCAGTTGTGGGACCACTTTACTTATAATTTGGGCATGGGAGCATATTCTTGTTTTTCAACCACCAGTATAGATGCAACAAATAGGTGATGGTATGCGTTATATTTATCTATACGTTGGTTCAATTAGTCAAACACACATAGGAGATATTGGGTAGTGGTGACATCAGATCGACACACTATTTAGCTTTGTCTGGAGGCCATACAGAGATTGTGCCTAGTGGTTAGATGAGGACGACCATCTTTCCTTCTGCAGACAGTTAAGATACTTGATTGGCTGGACAGTGTAGAGTCAATGTATCATTGAGATGTACCTACCCCAGTTGGTATTAAGACAGTTTGGTGAGCAACAGGTTGTGCCAGTTGGGAAAATAGAGTATGTACTATCATCCACGGAGATTGTATGGGGGCCACCAATAGCAGTGTATGTGGTAGAGCAACAAATAGATAGCCTAGTCGCACAATAGTGGGGGTGGAGAGGAGGTCCAAAAGATGTAGGGACATCTCCAGAGTATGATGCATGGTGGCAGGTTCACAGGCCCATTCCCTTGATAGACCCAAATGATCCAGCTCCTATGGATTGTAGATCAATTATCCCGTGGGTGCGAAGGGGAGGTCAGGTTGGAAAAGATGGAGGGAAAGATGACAGGGGGGTCAAAGGGAGAGATGGTGGTTGGGGAGATGGAGGAAGAGGCAGGGGAGATGACGGGGGTGGAGATGATGGTGGAGACGAGAGGGGTGTGAGGAGGAGGAGGGATGATGGAGGGTGGAGGCAACCCAAGAGAGTTAGATAGAGAGTGGGTGTTGCACTATTGTCGCCCATCAGGGAGGAGGTTGAGGAGGGAAAGAAACCAAAGAGGGAGGAGGCAGAGGCCAAAGGAGAGGAAGAGGTTGAGGTTAGGGGTGAGGAGGCCAAAGGAGAGGGAGATCAACCAAAGGAGGAATTTTTTTTTTAGCACCATCCTCTTGACATTGATGTGGAGGAGGTCCGAGGAGAGTAGGTGAGGGAGGAGGAGAGGGAGGATGAGGATGAGGAGGGGGAGGATGAGGCCGAGAGGAGGCTATAGGAGTGGATGATTGAGGGAGATGAGGAGGAGGATAGGCCACCCACTTTGTCGATGGATGTGACTGTGGACAAGAGGGTTGTAGACCTTCAGAGAAGATTAGATATAACCTTGTCCCAGAACAAGGCCTTGGTAGTGGAGTTGGAGGTTGTGAGAGTGGAGAGAGACCAGGTTGTTATTCGACGACAGGAGTTAGAAAGATGGGTGACTAAGTTTGCATGGGTATAGGTTGCTATATGAGCAGGTCATTCCACTAGAGAGATGGGACCCAAGATTTTCCAGATCCTACAGCAAGACAGGCAGTGGGACATGGACCCACATCACCAACAGGTCACATAGCAACAGTCATACGAGTGTTGGGGGGTCCACCTCATCTGGGCATTCATCAGGTAACAGGTCTCATAGTTCTCATAGACATTCATCAGATCATAGCCATAGGTCAAGGCACAACCATAGATCAGTTTCATCAAGACACCAGACAGAGCAAAGCCAACGTCTTGCCATCAAGCCTTCAGGATCTCAAAGTTAGGCTCAGGACACCACGCCTATTCATGTTACCTTTCATCTGATGATTCAACAACAGTCCCCTCATGGGTCACCTCCATGAGATAGAGGGGGCACATCATAGGATTTGTACTTTTTTATTTGTATGAGACATTATATATATTGACATTTGAGCCTGTGAGCTCCATTTTTGGGATATCCTATGATTTCATCCTGTGACATAATATTATTTTTGAGATATATACATGAGATGCTTCTGGATGCGGACTATATGATTTTTCCTACAAGATTAGATTTTAGAAAATTACAGGCATATTATATCGATCCATAATAGACAATGAAAAGCAAAGGAATAAATGAAATGATCTCACCTAGTCCTTCATCCTCCATGGCTAACTTCCATTGCACCTTCTAGTTTGCTGAAATAATGAAGGACCCTTAGATTCTGATGAGAAACTCTATACTATGGACTAGCCCTAAGCAAGTGTTGAAGGATTTAAGTACTTGTGCAAGAGAAAATCAATCCTACATGCAATGATCTAAGTAGCTAAATGACAAAAACAAGACTATGTTAAAACTCAAGAGAATGCAAGAGATTAAAAGATTAAGAGATGTCAAAATGAGGACAAAATTGACATTTTATAAAAAATGCAATTTTGGATGGACGGATGAAATTAAAGATTGAGAAATTCCCGAGAATCAATGGTCAAGATTCAAAATGGAAACTCTTAATTAGGGTTAGGGTAAGATTCCCAAATGAGAGGAAAATATTTAATTTAAGAAATTAAATCAAGGATGGAGAATAGTTGTGACAGTGAAATGCAAATTAGTAAAAAAATTAAGAAGATCAAGTTTGAACAAGAAGATGAGATTTGGAAAATCAATCATTTTAGCAATTACTTGATTATAGAAGAATATTACCATTTTGAATTAAAATTAATTCAAAATGTGGATTTAGTGTGATAGTAAATAATTGATTTTGAGATTATTTACTAAAAGAAGTGGCAGTTAACCATGTGAGACCATTTTAAATAAATTGTTTTATTTAAAATGAGGGAAATGTCAAATAAGGAAATTAAATAATTAAAAATAATTATTTAATTTAGAGAATGGGCTCAATAATTAAATAAATTAATAAATCTATTTAATTATACGAAGAGTTAAGAATTAGTGACATTTTTTTTTTTTCTAGATTAATCCCTGTGTGTGGGGTAGCACCCATAAAATGAACAAATGAAATAGAGACAACTTCAAACCCAAGAATGGGGGAGCACAAAAAGAAAATCCTGAAACATACCCATGAGTGGGGAGAACAAAGAGGCATGGAGAAGAACCTACAACACCCTATGAAAATTCAAAGGAGGGTACCTAAAGTGAAAAATAATGAGACCAATCGGCCAGCAACCACAATACATGAAATTTCTACCCCCAAAGACATCCTAGAGGGCCTTCTTGGCCTTTGCTTTCCACATAATCCTAGTGAGGAGGGCTTCCATTTTCCATTGTTTTCCTTCATCTACAACATCTCTGCCTTCAATCCAAAGCTTTTCAGCCTCATTTTTATGCCCCTTTCTCCCTTTGGTTGAGTAGTTTGGTTTGGTGATGGCACTCATTGTTTGATGGAGGGAGCAATTTTTAAGAATACCCAGCTAATCAAAGTCCAGAAAATTGTGGTAATCCTTATCCAAGTCATCCATGAAAGGATACAAACCCTTCGAGTCGAATTCATCATTGTCCACCTTTGATGGAATGGGAGGGTTGGCCGTAGGTAGAGGTGGTGGAGCCTCACAAGGTGCATCAATAGGTGATGAGAAGTGAAGTTCCACCCTAGTGGAAGCCCCCAACGGGGCCTCAGAGGCAAGTCTAGAGTCCTCAAGAGTAGCCAGGAATATCCCTTGATTACGCCAAATGAAATTTGTGCCTGGATTTCCTGCCTTCTTAACCCATTACCTGAGCTAAAAATGCCTAGCAGTGGTCGACTTCAGGGAGGAGAAACCTTCGATTTTGTGCCCTAGCATGTTGGAACGAAAACACCTGAATGGGAGGCCTTCATAATTGATAAATTGAGTCCAAGTGCCATGATTTGAATGGACCAAAATTGAGTGTTGCAAAGGTTTGGAGATGTCAATGATAGCACTGAACCTTGAAAACTTGCGGTGGGATACACTAGGATCCAGACTGACAAAGGTTCCAAACTGATCGATCAATTTTTTTATGATTTCTGGCTCACACGGGATTGGTGGGAGGTTATATAACCTGATCCAAATGGGAATTGAAGTAACCTTCACAGTCACGGGATTGAAGAAGGGAGACCAATCTAACAGGAAGAGGCCAGATTGTCCATAAAACCAAGGGCCTACCTGTTTAACAAAGGTGCAGTCTTCAACAGAGATGAAGCGAAGCAGAAAAAACCGAAATCAAGTATGTCAATGTTGGGGAGTGGAATCATACTCCATGAAGCCCTCATCCACTCAATAAATTTATCAATTGGGGGTTGCTTTCTCACACAACAAACAAGGAGGGACCTGCTCCCGATCACATCCGCTAGCTCCACAATGCAATCATCCGTTAAATGGAGCTCAGCAAGGGTATCCATCAAAAAGACCTCAGAGTCCCCCAAGAAGTAGTGATGAGTGGAATCCGTATCAGGAGTAACAGACAGGGGCACCACCGGTGGCGGCAGGGATTCCTCCAAACTAATTTGAGTTTTGTAGAAATCTATGCATGTGTGAAATGGATTACTTTGATTCCTGCACCCAACAATGTAGAGAGGAGCTGATGGTAATGGATCAGAGGTAGGAGAAGTCCTACATGATTCCCTAGGTGATTCAACACTCTCCCTTGCATTTGAAGCCCTATGCAGGGCGACAACCTACCCGCCCATCACACTCTTGTCTGTCCTAGCCCGCATCTTGCCCTTATGAGATCCATGGGGTTGGAGCAGTGCCGAGTGGCCACCTTTGCCGGTGAACCCACCAGCTTTTGCCCACGCGTGACCACTAGACTCAACCTCACCCATGCCTTCGCACATTTCGCATGTTTCCAAGAATTAGTGACATATCAAATAAATAAGATATATTTATTTAATAATTAGGAAGACATAAGTGGCAAAGATTAATTAAATAAATTGAGAAATTTATTTAATTACGAGAAGACCTTAGATAGTTAGTGATGCATTAAATAAATAAATAAAATCTATTTAGTTAATATGATGAAGAATAAAAAGGCACGAATTAATTAAATAATTATGAATTATTTAATAAATAGTCAAAGGTGGGCCACAAACATAATTAAAATGTCATAATTATGCTAGGACGATAGTGGTAAAATAGAGATTGCAAGCCTAGGTCATTTTTATGTGTCTACATTTTTCCCCTCTTTGTCATAATGCAGTTTATCGCATTATGCCAAAGAAAAAAAGTCAAGAATATGCCCCAGTGAAGGTACAGAGTGCCTATGCCCCCACGAGATTTTTTTTGAATTTTGGCCTGGGGTCAGAAAAATTTGGAAAATGTCCCGATTAGTCAATTTGATGACTAGAAAAACAATGGCGCAGTCGGTTTAAAAAATAGAGGATGTTAAGTTAGTGATAATGCCAGTCAAAGGTAGTCAAATGAGCCTCCTGTACAAACCCATCAGGTCAAACCCTGATTTTCATCCTATAAATAAGTTGAAAAAGCCAAACCAAGTGTCATTTTTGCATTTACTATTTAGAGATTTGGAAATTAGAGCACGAGGAGAAGATGGTGATTCCTGTGATAGACCACCATGGCTATCACATGCGGACATTCCAACGACCCAAGGGTGCAGAGGCACCGGTAACTACCCTATCCGACTTTTTATTATTATTATTTTTGTGCATATATTAGGGTTTAGGGTGGGAAACAAATGTGTTGCAATGCAAATACCATCACGTAAACAACAAATGCTTTTGCATTCGACACGTTTGATTACGTTGCAATGCAAGTGCATTGGGTAGGTGGGTGTAGGTTTGAAAATGTGCAAGTGATAGGTCAAACGACGCATGTGTCAAAATACAACGCAAGTGTGGTGATCAACGACGCAATTGTGATATTGTGACACAACCGCTTTGCCAAATGACACAATTATTATATAATGATGCAATTGCTATACCAAAAGATGAAAACATTGTAAAGTTTCACAATTTCCAGGTGAAATGACACAACCATGAAATTGTGACACAACTGTGAGATGTTGAGCCGCATGTGACATAGCACAACACAATTGTAGTCAACATGAGGCAATTGTAGTTGACTAGGGTTGATTAGCATTGAGTTAGTGCAAACTCTTGTTTCAGATGCATTTTTGGTTTCTCAGATAGTAATAATGTGTTGAATTGCTGACCCATGTGTGTCAACCCCTATTTCTGCATGTGCAAAAATGATTAGTGCCTATTTATACTCAAGAGTTCAGGCCCATTACTTACGCTTTCAGAGATTGGCTGAGTGACAGGGAGAGACGGTGGTTAATGAGACTAGGGTTGTATTATTTCACTTACATTCCTAGCATTCAGGAAAAAAAGGGATTACTGACGATGCTCTGTGAGAGATGGCATTCAGAGACCTGTTCCTTTCATTTACCCAAAGGAGAGGCCACTGTTACTTTGGAGGATTTCTATTGTATTTTGTGCATCCCGATCAATAGGGAGAGGGCGGTATATGATCCACACAGAGGGCGATAGGCCCTAGGAGAGATGTATGATGATGTAGATGATATCGATCTGGGCATACACGGATATGAGATCGGGTGGGATTTTGTGGTTGACCACTACGCATGATGGGATGCCATGCTTATGAATTTGATTGTTAGGGTGCTGATTCCTTATCGTTGTGGACACAGATTTCCCATGGGATGGGGGATGTACCATTCTGCATGTGTGCTCAGAGGACAGTATTTGCGTGGGGGCCCTGCTTGTTGGCCATGCTTTACCATCAGTTGCACGAGTTTATGTACCAATATGGATAGAGTATCAGCTGCGGGACCAATTTACTTATGATTTGGGCATGGGAGCATATTTTCGTTTTTCAACCACTAGTACAGATGCAACAACTAGGTGATGGTATGCCTTATATTTATTTGTACATTGATTCAGTTAGTTAGACCTGCGTAGGAGATACTGGGTAGTGGTGACATCGAGTCGACACACTAGTTAGCTTTGTCTAGAGGCCATACAAAGATTGTGCCCAGTGGCCAGATGAGAACGACCATATTTCCTTCTGTAGATAGTTTAGATACCTAATTGGCTGGATAATGTAGAGTCAGCGTATCATTGAGATGTACCTACCCAATAGGTATTACGATAGTTTGGCGAGCAATAGGTTGTGCCAGTTGGGACAATAGATTATGTACGGTCATCCAGGGAGACCATATGGAGGCCACCAATAGAAGTGTATGTGGTAGAGTAGCAGATAGATAGCTTGGTCACACAATAGTGGGGGTGGAGAGGAGGTCCAGCAGATGCTAGGATGAAAGTGGTAAAATAAAGCTTGCAGGCCTAGGTCCTTTTTATGTGTCTATAGTAACATCTTGAAATATGTTAGGATACATAGTATCAAGAAGGGGGGTTGAAGTGGTTCCTAAAAAATTAAAAGCTATACTAGAGATGCCTCCACCAAAGACATTAAAATAATTGAGTTTACAAGGGAAATTACAATCCATCGGGTGATTTAACACACAACTGGCAGACAAATGTCACCCTTTCACTCATCTCCTATACAAGGACATCACCTTCAAGTGGGATGGGAGATGTGACCAAGTGTTCCAAAAATTCAAGGAGTACCTAGTTACTCTTCTTGACTCATGCTTCCTATTCCAGATAAGGAAATAGTACTTTGCGTATCTACCACACAAGCAACATTGGGAGCTCTCCTAGCCAAGATAGATGATGATAACAAAGAAAGAGCCATCTAATACATTGATCAAACACTAGTGGGATATGATTTGAAATAATTTCCCATAGAAAGAGTGTGTCTCTCAATCATATTTGTGACACAAACTAAGATAGTACATCTTAAACAAGAAGGTAAAGTTGATTTCAAAAATAGACCCATTAAAGTACCTACTAGCAAAAGAAGCCCTAATAGGCCAAATTGCTAAATGGGTGATGATTCTAAGTGAATTTGATATAGAGTATGTGGATAGAAGAGCCATCAAGGGACAAATCATTGCAAACCAATTGAATGAATCACCCATAGATGATCATAAGCCTCTCAGAGTGGACTTTCTAGATGAAAGTATCTTGATGACAGAATAAATAGGCCATTGGATTCTATACTTTGACGAGTCCATCACTCAACATGGCTCTGGAGTAGGTATTCTATTTCTCACACCATAGGGATACAACATACCCAAGGCATGTATGATTTCTTTCCCGTGCACAAACAATATCTCAACGTATGAAGCTTTAATCATAGGGCTCAAAATGGCTATTGAATGGACAATAAAAGAGCTATAGGTCTTTGGAGGCTCTCAGATGGTGATCGTACAGGTGAACGATGTGTACCAAACAAAAGATGACAAGTTGATTATGTATAAAAGGATGGTGGATAGCTTCAAAGAATGTTTTATCACAATAACATTTGAACAAATTATTGAGATAAACAACATAGTTTCCGATGCAATGACAACTATAGGCTCACTTCTTGATATTCCACAAAATGTTCCTAAGTATGAGTTCCTCATAGAAAAACTTCTCATAACTACATTTGACATCTCAAAATCAGAGCTAGTATGTGTTGTTGTTGGTCCTAACTCCCCATGGTACCAAGATAGATTTGACTACATCGAGCACGGTATCATGCCACTTGACCTAACGACCACTCAAAAGAAAACCTTCACCCATAAAACTTCCCACTTTACAATCCTAGGAGATACTCTATACCATCGTAGTCTAGATGGTATGTTACTCTAGTGTCTTAATGCAAAATAAGCACAAACAAAATTACAAGAGGTAAACAAAGGTGTTTGTGTTGGGGATACGAGATGGGTCTATCATAATAGAACATACGTCTAAGACGACAATGCCTTAGTGATTTTTCATTCAAATCACAACAAAGACACAAAAAACTATGCCATAAAGTAGGAATAGGCACAGTAAATCCCCCATTGATCCTCTGAGAAAAGTAAATGCATAACATACAATAGATTAAACAAAAGCATAGATTTAGATAGAAAAACTAAACAACATGAAAGACAAACATGTGGACACACAAATTTACGCGGGGAAAACCTTTTCAGGTAAAAAACCCCACCCTCCAAAACACTCAGCGCACTTGTATTATTCAGTAACAAAAATTGGTTACAATACAAACACAAAGCTATGCTCTTCAGGAGATTACATATTATCCATTTGGAGAAGGCAAGCAACACAAATAAATAATCTTCACATAGTTACAATGTCTTCACATGACATACTATGTAGATTCACTTCAGGTCCTCAGATGACTCTCTCAGCCAGCCTCATGGCGAACCTAGTCACTTGGCCTTCACAAGTTCACATCTTTGTAGAACTGAGAGACTAAGCATTCACGATAAAGACTACTCGAACACTCTCTTTGTCTCTCTCTCTATTCGCTCATCCGACTGCACATGAGATTACATATAATCTCTTAATGTGTGCCAACTTGTTCTACTAGACAAAGCCTTCAATGGTCATCAGGATAATTAATTATCCTACTGTAATCTTCAACCATTCCCTGATAATGTGCATCGCTTAATCAACATGCATCAAGCCACACATCATTAAATCAGTTTCAGACATGTCCATAAAAATCCATTAAATAATGTAGCCCAATTGCAATGAAAAAATAAAGCTTCGGCCAATCAAATCATAAAGATCTTGCCATGTGTCGATTTCTCATTCATTCGTCGCTTTGACTTTGGTCCAGCTTGGTCAAGCTCAGTTGACCAAGCCTCGAGCTCACCTTTGTGTTCCACCGCGCTACCACACCAAGCTTAGGCTCCTACCATGGTATGGTGGTAAGCCTATGTCAACTCGACCTCAGCCTCCAACCACGCTACCACTGAGCTCAAGCGACCCAGCTGCGGTATTGTTGTGAGCCCGCTCGAGCTCACCCAGACTTCCTCGCATTATCACCGAGCTCATCAGACTCCTGATGGTGTGGTGGTATACCCATCCGATATCTCTAACTCTTATCACCCCACACTACCACTGCCCTCACCATGGCATACCCCAGTGTGGCAATAACTGCCAGCCTGACTGTTAGCGATCTCACCGCGCTACCATGGAGACTATCAAGTCTCACTGCAGTAGAGCGGTGATCGCCGAGGCAGACCGCTAGTGGTCTCACTGTGATCACCATGGTGAGGGAGCTCACCACCTGCAGTGGAGCGATAATCACCAGAACCAAACCATCGCTGCCACCGTGCCACCTCCAAGCGACCCCTGTGGTGGGGAGGTAACCGAATGCTTCGCCAACCTGCCGCTCACTGCACTACCATGCCACCAAAAGGAGCACCCTGTGATAAGGTGATAACCACCTTCTAGACTACCGCCACTTACCATGCCACCACCAGAGATGAGGAAGACCGTTGTGGTAGGGCAATAACACCGCCCAACTACCAAACCAAGCAAGTTGGCCCGCAGTAAAGCGGTAAACTACGCAACTGCACCACCAAGGTAAGCTTGCAGCGGTATGGTGGTAAAGGCCAAAAACATGAAGAAATTTCCTAGGTCTTTAAGGGGAAAGACCAGAAAGTTGAGGCATACTTTCCCAATAGTTTGTGGGTCGCACTCTAGTGGAATTAACCTAGTCCAAAAATTGCTCAGAACAGGGTATTATTGGCCCTCCATAGACAATAATACATTTAGTATTCTATAAAGTGTCATCAATGCCAACAACATAGTGAACTTGTTCATGCACCAACATAGGAGTTGAGACCCATCACAACACCATGACCTATCTCGCAATGGGGATTAGACCTAGTAGGCAATATTTTCCATGCTTCATCTAACGAGCACAAGTTTATTATCACAACAATAGAGTATTTCACTAAATGGATAGAGGCAATTCCATTGACCTACATCACTAGAAAACAAATATCAAAATTCATTTTGAATTATTTGATTTTTAGGTATGGAATTCCCCAAATGATAATAATGGACAATGGAACCCCATTCAAGAATCAAGACGTCCAATAAATTTTCTCTCAATTTTATATCCAACATATATTCTCCATGCCCTATTACCCCCAAGGAAATGGTCAGGCTAAAGCATCTAATAAAACCATACTAAAAATACTAAAAAAGACTATTAATGAAGTCGGTCATGATTGGAATTTGCAATTAAACCCAACCCTATGGGCTTATCAAACCAATACCTGAACACCTATAGGTGCCACACCATTTTCCTTGTTCTATGGATCAAAGTTCGTCTTACCTATCGAGATTGAAATCCCCTCATTTTGAATCTCATTAAAAGGCATGGCCAACAATGAAGAATATCAGGTATCCAGTTTAAATGAGTTGGAACTCCTAGATGAAAAATGTTTGAGCATGTTAAACCTTCTTTAGGTTTATCAGAATCAAATCAAACAAAGCTATGTCAAAAAATATTGACAGGAAATTTCAAGTTGGGGACCTAGTACTCAAACAGAACTAGAAGGTACAACTGAATCAGGGTGGCAAAGGAAAATTTGAACCCAACTGGTTAGGCCCATTTATCATTACAGAAAGCTACGGTTCAAGAGAATATCAACTGGCTACTCTTGAAGGAGAACCCTTAGCTTAACCATTTAACAACAACCACCTCAAGAATTTGTACACATGAAGAATATTAGGATACCCCGGGAAAAAAGGGTAAAAATCCTAAAGAAAAAGATAAAAGATAAAAAATACAAAAAAAATAAAGAAAATAAATAAAGATAAATAAAATGTTCCTTGATTGAAAACCACTTTGTGGTGCTTCTAGAATAGGTACCATAGTGAAAAACTGACAAATATGCACTATTTTTGAATAAGACTCGTATCATTATCTATCAGTACTATCCACAACATCCGCCCATTCGTCCCATAGTAAAGCATGTGTCCAACCATGACTTGATACTGATTTAGGAAAGTAGTCATCCCAAACTAGGGGAAACTTCTTCAAGCTAGTTGGAGATTAGATCTCTAAGCATCCTATCATGGTCAAAACAACAAAATAAAAAACATCCAGAAAACAACAAAATAAAAAACATCCGAAAAACAAAAAAATTCAAAAACATTTGAAAAAATCAAAATAGTGAAACTACATGGTCTCTGTGTGTACAACATAGTCAAGGCTTATCTCTGATCAACCCTCGAGGCCCTAGATCAGTCCCCTTAGGTTTCTATCATGCTTTATTTCAACTTAGTCAAAAAGTTCAAAATCTAAAAAGATTCACAAAACATAAAAGATCAAAAACATTCAAACAAAGCGAACAAAAAGCGTCTGCATGTACAACATAGGCAAGGCTTATCTTTGATGAGCCCTCGAGGACCTAGGTTAATCCCTTGAAAAAAATAAGAAAAACATCATAAAACTCAGAAAATCAAAAAGACCTATTCCATAATCACAATCTGCAATAATTTTTTTACCAATAATAAAAAAATCATCATGACCACCCTTTGAAAAAATAGACAAACAAACAAAGCAAACATCAAAAGCTACAAATTTCAAGAAAAAAATCACAAAGCTTTGATTACAAAACAGACTAAAACAAATTCCAACGTATTAACTATCTATCTTTTGACAATTCACCAAAAACATTTTGAGATATACCTTAATAGATCTATTCCTACAATAGACATGATAAAAAAAAAATAATAGCCTTGAAACCTCAAAAAAATATGGCAAGTGATACTGCAACTTTGTTTTATCTTTTTTAGGCTTATCCTTTTGATTTATTTTATTCACTTATTCCAAGGATCTCTTGAGGATGTCCATAAGGATTTAGAGAAGAAGGATTTTCAGTTTGTTGTTTGTAAGATATTTTTGTGATACTACCATGGCAAATACTTGTTTTATTGAGTGTATGAAAGTTATGTTAAAACAATTCATGAAGTAGCTTCATGTTAGGTATTATATACCTCTCTGTGTAAATGGTCCAAAAAAATTTAAACACAAACCAACTATATACTTTAAACAGAGTTTGTGTATGTCTAGTATGAGCAAGAATATTCTTTGTATGTCAACTCAAAGTCCATGCAATGGATACAAAGTCACCTTGGTTAATACCCTAGTGCATCGTATATGTTTGCTACATCAAATAGGATTGCTCAAAATGTGAATCCTCAAAGAAAAGAAAAAGCAACTCATCAAGAACTAACAACATCAAATTTCTATCCATCATCAAATATTTCTTCTAACTAACATCCATCTTGCATACACAATATCGTCAATACATATAATGATGATAATAAAACAATGAAAACATCAATTATCATGTATAAGGCATACATCCATCATATATCAACATCATCACATACAAAATAAAACATCATATGATATAAAATATGATCCATCCATCCACATCATATGCATACATAAAAAAGTACAAATATATACATCATCATACATCGTCATCCATAAATCATTACATAACACATAATGATGCCAAATCAAAGAAGGTATATCTCATATATATCATAGTTAGAAAAGGAGAATTTCATAGTACATCATCATCATGGAAATAAGTGTGATAGTATAATACAAACAATACATATATATGAGTCCTCAACTAGGCCGATGAATGCATATACAAAATAATTTTTACAAAAGGAAGTCTCTAAGAAATAAACATCATAAAGATCAAGACCAAAATGTCACTGCCCGATAGGAAAAGGAGGACTCTATAGACCAGACTGTGGATCATGATCTGGATCTGGTCATCTGACAAAGTGCCCACTTAACTCAGCACCACCACTCACAACACTAGGCTCTCTGAATCTCAATCATCATTGTGCTCGAGGAACAAAAGCATCATACAGAGTGGAAATATGTATCCCTCTATAATAATTGATCCCGATCAATGTGAATACTATCCCGCTCTATCGTCAGACTATCCCTCTCTATGGTGACAACCTATAACTATGTCTTGGAAATGAGATGACACCCAATCTCTATATTATACTCTTCTCTAAAACTATCTCGCTCCTTCCGAACAATGTCTCTCTTTGTTGTCATTATGGAAAGTTGTGCTTTCACGGCCTGTCATCGCCCTATCTCTATAGCTAACTAAGAACATCCATCCCCAAGTGGTGGAGGGGGACCTAGAACATGTCCCTGACCCTACATCTGATCACCCTAGGCACTATCCTATCATGCCCTACCAAGCTGCTCTGCTAGGGTTTCAATGCATTATCTCTCTCCACACAGACCTGTGATACCTAATCTACCCACTACAGGATCACCACTAGGATCTATAAATCTCAAAGGCATATGTTGTGCCCACCACTAATCAAAATTGGGAATAGTACCCAAATCCTTTAAGCCCATTGACCAACCCCATCTGACTGGGGCAAGTGCTCTGAATTTAGTTATCTCAATCAACCTATAGACCCCATACTCAGATCTCTATAGTGGTCCAACCAAAACGAGCCTCATAGGTGTTTGGAAAGCGATCCCATCTCTCTCCAAAATGCCTACATACCCTATCATGAAGATACCTCTCCAAAAGAGAGTGAGTGCAACTAATCAAATAGCCAGTCTATCAAAAATATACTAGTTGATCCTAATCATCAATCCATACATCACAATCCATATATGGTCTCCATATAAAACTTGGCAATATCATCAAATACACAATGCTATTATGAAAACTCCCTAGGCAAGGTATAATGTATAAAATATCCACAATGATAAGAGCATGGATCACCAGTGGTACGATCCTATATACCATCATGTCGAACAATAGCGATGTGCTCCCAGACCCATACGTGAAAAAGAGAAACACCTACAAAAATAGATTTCCCACCCCAATATACAACCTCATGCATATCTAGTCCCATGATAAAACATCTCCTCGATACATATACCCCATCCCATAGGAAATTGATGACCTCTCCTATTAGAAACAACCAACACTAAAACCAAAACACAAAGAACAAGGGAAACAAGATGCACACTACCAACAAAATTAGATAAATCTATCTCAGACTAGCTAACCACCAAACATCTCACACCAAGCACACACTGCATAGTGCAGGTACCCCATCAAACATGATAGGTAATAAGCTCCCCATGGATGGGTATGCATAGGATCCTCCATACATCCTCGAGAGTAAAAGTGGCCTCTCTTATACGAAAATAGAATGAAGGAGTCTCTAAATGCCACCACTCCACAAGTGTGGTCATCATCGTAGTGTGACATTGGATGGGAGGAAGGTAACAAATGTGACGTAGCTTGATTGCATCTAGAAATTCTTGCTCCAAAACATCAATGCCCGCAATCAAATCAAATAGATCTCGAGGTCATCGCTCCATCGATTGCTATGGTTTAAGGACCACCTGCAATCATTCAATACATGATGTTAGGAATTCACTCTAAACACACAAAACAAAATTAAAATGATGAATAAACTAACTTAGGGTTCCAAAAGGTCAAAAGCAAAAAAATTATAACAAAAGTGATGAAGTTTTTGGAAAAATTGAAGATAACACAAAAAGTGAGGAAATTTTAGTCAAAAGCGATGAGAAATCTCAAAAGCACCAAAATCAAAAGCACAAATGTTACTCAAAGGAAAATTTTTATATCAATAGCGACCAAAATGAAACAGAGAAAACAAATGCAAAAAACTAAGTCAAAGGTGAGTTTCAAAAGCGTAAAATCAAGTTAGAAGTGAAAATTTGAGTCAAACGCATAGGAAAAGATCAAAAGTGACCAAATTTCAATAGTAAAAGCACCAAAACCAAGGCAAAATCACTAAAAACCTAAAACTTGCATTATTGACTAGTTGGACTTTAGGCATTAATTACAAGAACATAGAAAGATGAAAACGAGAATCAAGAGAATGCATATCAAGGCACCAATGCCTACAGACCATCCATACTCTCAAACCATATCTGCACAATGTGGGGCTCCCTGAATCAACACCATAGCTCCTCAACAACTGACAAAATGAGAAATCTAGAGACAATAATTCACTATTGGCTCAAAGTACAAATGAGGTAATTAGAACCCTAATTGCCTATTTTAACCCTCAAAAACTCTAATTTTTAACTAGGAAACCATAATTTTACTAATGGAAACTTCCTCCATCCAAATTAGAATCTTCCATGAACATTTGGATGAGCAAAAAGAGACCTATAGACTTAATTTTTTGTCCTCTCCACAACTGAACTGAAATAAAACATTGTAGTGAGCCTGACCTCCAAATTGAATTTTTCATCCAACCTCTCGAGGGGGTAGCAAAAAGTCCTACCATGATTTAGATTATCTACACAACACAACAAAATTTCAAGGGTACTTCTGACCCAAACACTATTTGGAGAAGATCAAATTAAACCAACATCGTTGTTCACTTAACTTTTCATCAAAATCACTTCATTTCACTTGAAAATCAAAAGGCATCAAACACTAATTTCACCAAGTCAGTGTTCCACAACTTTATCAAATTCAAATGCATCTTATTCATCATAAGATTATCAAAATAAATGCAATAACCTCTTTAGAAGACTCTGGAGCAAAACAAACACCCAATTTGCACCATATTGCTCTTCATTCCAATTTGCTTCTACAAGGCATGATAACCACAAGCCAAATCATTCATGCTATAAAACCATTCTAATACCTCCAAGAGACTGCATTCATCATGTTTTTGACTGGAATGAACCCATACATGCTTCTAAAATGTTGAACCATCAGATTTTGTAACTCAACAGTCAAGACACCTTCTTTACACCTTAGAATCATATTGCTCAAACACACCAAAACAAGAAGTTTTACCTCTAAACCTTGTCCAAAAATTGATACATTTGTAACAACATTAATTAGGCAGTTTCAACTCAAAAACAATTACACAAGTCACTATTTCCACAAATTCACTCTTCTTAGTAATCAACACACCATACTTTAGCCAAACCCTTAAATCGGGTATCATTTTTAAAACACAATATTCCACCATAGACTATGAACATTTTTGAGGACCCATTTTTCTCAATATTAACATAATTCAAAATGAGGTACTGTTGTTAAGAGAGAACTTACCAGAAACTTGACTGTATGTTGCAAATGTGTCTCAAATTAGGCCAAATTTACAAAGAGCCCACCATAGAATCAACTTGTAAACACCCAAAACCCCTAGGAAGAAGTAGAAAAGGTCTCAAAACTTACAAATCACCAAATTTCAAAGGGTAAAAGGCCCATTATTACACTGCACAATAGAACCCTTGATTCTAGGTTTTTATAACACAAAAGAATGAGGGTTTAATGGAAATAAACATTGTAAACCTCCAAAATATCAACCACTTCTCAAAAAAAAATTAAATATGCCTGAATATTCATTCTAAACCTTCTTCCATCCTTGTACACTTCGTTTTCATCAAAACACCACTTGGAGCCACACTTTTCAAGGTGAAAACTCAGCGAATCTGAGTGAGCAACAACCATTTCTCTATATACTTGTCTTCCCTATTCCTGTTCAACACACAAAATACTCAAATAATACTAAATAAACAATAAACAAGACATCCCAACATTCTACAAATCCTATAATGGTGGGATGGAAGACATATTCCTTACAAGTCTCTCAAACCCTTGACTAGGTTTTCAGTTAAATCATAGAAATTCAGCCATTGAGTCTGATGGAATCTTTTCCAAACTACTCTAATGGATTGATAACACCTAAAAAATGAAACTATAAATTTATGGCCTCTAGACTTCTGTACATTCTGTACAAAGACTGAATAAAGAGAGAAAACTCTGAAAATTAGAAAACATGAAACTTTATTACCAAAATTTGTTTCAAGAATACAAAGTTCCACCTTTTCTCACCCTTAAAATGCTTTATATATCATTTTAAATAGTTAAGGCAATTTAATTTTCAATTCCAATGACCTATCCTTTCCTTTTCCCACAGAAGACTTCAAATTCCTGATTTTTTTGCCTTTTTGCATAATTGGCAACTTTTAGTAATTTTACAAAAAAAATATTTTTCCATATTTTGACCTCCTAAAGACCTCTTAAGAACTTTAAATACATTTAATATGACCACCTAGGAGCTTTTACGATTCTTTACAATTAAAATTGAAATTTTGCAAAATTTTGCCTTTTGAATGTATTTTGAGGACAAGGTGCTCCTGCACCATACAAGCAACCAACAAAACCTTTCCAAGTCCCTTGGAAACTTATTGTAGAAATTTTTCCTGTAATTGCAAAAAAAATTCAAGTCTTCCATGGACTGCTTCTATACCTCTCTTTGTCTTTTGAATCTTTGTCTTCATCACCACCTTCACTTTGCCTTTGCCATCCATCTTCATCTTTGTCTTCTCTTGCCTTTTGCCTTTCTCTTTTTGTCATCCAGTTCACAATCACTTTTCTTCCTCAAAAGGACATAGGACTGTCCTTGCAAACTTTCCTCTTTCTTTCACAATTCATCCTTGACCTTCTCTGACCAACTTGTCATTATATTTTCATCTAATCATCTACTCCCAGCAGTGGAGTACTCTTCAGGCTGCAAACTCATGTGCTTCACAATCAGTATCCATCTGGTTCTTACTGTAACACATCTCAACAACATATTTGCCTCACCTAGGCGTATCCTCTTTTCTCTACCTAGTATCTTGGACTTTCTCTCTACAACTTAGATGGATCACGCACCTGCAACCAAACTCAACAACTCAACAACCCAGATCAGCTAGCTCTGATACCAATTGATGCAATACAAGAGGACACATTTAGACATATTCTACCATGATAGTGGTCTACACACCTGATTGCACAGAGGTCCTAAGAGTAGAGGACTTGAGAGTGGAAGTGAAGATAGAAAGTGAAGTGAAGGATAGTGTTTAGTCAAGGCAAATAGGATAATTCAAGCATACAACAGAGATGATGAGGAAAAGAGTTCAATGGAAAAAAGGTAAATGTTTGATTGTAGGTACAAAGGCAAGTACACCATCAATTATTGGCAAGAGAAAAGATAAAGGATAGTTTGTAGAAAAGAAGCAATGGCAAGTTGTGAACAATTTCAAGAAGGCAAAGCATGATGCCAAGTTCAAGTACCTAGTTCAATGGATGGGCTTTCTAGATGGAAGAGAATTTGAAGAGCAAGGAAATGATGCAACTCAGTCCCCATAGGACATGGGTTCTTTTTCTGGCCAGTTGTATGGTGCAGGGGCACCAAGGCCAACTCATGCAAAAGGAGGTCAAGTGATTAGGTGTCTTAGTTTTTGAATTATTTTGTATTCAATAAGGTATTTTAAGACCATCTTCAATTTATTGGGAGTCTTAGGGGGTTAAATTTGCACAATAATGTAAAAGTGTCAAAATTATGTATTTGCAAAGGTGCAAAATTCACATGGAGGGAATAAAAAAGGTCATTTGTGTTTTAGGTAGTTAGGAGACAGTTAGAAATCTAAGATTCATGTGTAAGATTCATTTAAGAGGTCTTGTAACCATTCTTGTACGTGTGGGCGATTGAATCTTTGAATCTAAGTAAAGTAAAGCATTGTTTTCTGGCATTTCCTACAAAATTATTTGTTTTTTGATGTTGTAAGGCCTTTGTATGGGAAGGAGGACATGTGTGGGTGTTTATAAATTTTGGTATAACCAATAACCTCCCTTATGCAATTTGTCTCATGCAATTTGGTATAAATTTGAGTTAGATATTTTTATTTTTCTGAATTCAATCTTAACCCTGATTAGGGTAAACAGTGGCATGAATAATTTGTGTTTATCTCATTATTTCTAGTAAAAAATCCTAAAATTTGGTGAAGACACTCTTTGGTATTTATATTTTCAAGTTTTGAAGGCTTTGCAGCATATGGTTAAGGGTAAAGTGAGTAAGAGTTAAAGTTTTGCCTGCAAATCTGTGTCTTAGTCCAGGGATAGGGCAGTCGAGAGGATTTGACCTAGGGTTTGATATAATATTTATGGGAATTAATTGTGATGCTATTTAAAGCTTATCTAGGTCTAATAAAAGGTGTTCCAATTATTGGTTAAGGGAAATTGTGTTGGGAACCTATAGAACTAATAAGCCCAGACTGCATCATGCCCAATTAAGCCTAATTAGCACGTTGTTAGTCCTAATTTGAGCATTCATTTTCAAGTAACATATATTGGTTTTGAGATATGATTTAGAACACATTAAAGGGTATTCAAAATACAATCAGAGTCAGAAGTTATGGCTAACATCAAAAGTTGTGTATGATAGTTCCCGTGTGAAGACCTCCAAGGAATTGGCAAGCATATGATAGAAACCAAATTTAACTTGATTGCAATCTTGATGAGTTATCAAATAATGTTTATCTATTTCATATAATCTTGTTAGATGCCTTAATAAAGCCATGTGAAGGTATAGAGTCTCAAAGGTGGTTTGGATTCTTTGGAAGCTTGTTGCATTAAAGAGTCTTTGAGGTTGTTTTGAGTGAACAGTCAAGACCCAATCTTGAAATCTTTGGACAAAACTATTATTTTCCAACCTGGTATTGCATCATACCATCATTTCGCTAACCATCGGGACATAGTGGGGCATAACTCTTTTTTCAAAATCTTGATCTTAACATCAAATCTTTGAAATAAAGCAACCCATACTTTGTATTAAAGAGGGGCACAATGTAGACATGTAAAATTGACCTAACACCTATCACACACCTTAAATGACATTTTTCGCATTATAAACATCATTATCATCGAATATCACTACATTTCACATCAAAAGCATCAAAAACCCTAATTTCATCTATTAATTGAATAATACAACATTATTTAATTAATTCACCTTTTCACCATTTTTGAAAAAATAAATAAATTTCATTTATTTAATAAAATCCTAAAACCTTATTTCTTCTATTAATTGAATAATGCAACATTATTTAATTAATTCACATTTCATCAATTCTGACCAATTAAATAAATTTTATTTATTTAATAAATTCCTAATCTAGTGTTTTTGATTAAGGTAAAAGCAGGTTTTGAAGGGGGCCCAAAACCCTTTAACAAAGGAAAGAGAAAAGATAAAGCATTAAGAGATCAACAAAAGATGAGGAGCTACCAACAGAGAAAGACCAGAGACTAGCACAAATACAACAAAAAAACAAAAAACCAATAGAACACCTGTAGGAAACCAACCACTAGGCTCGATTTCTCAGGATATCAACAACCTCCTTTTCCAGGTTGTCCATGTTGATAGCAGCTTGCTTCATGTATTGTATGTCTGTAGGGAGCTTGTCCAACTTCCTTTTTAGATTGGAAAGTCCTAATATAATGTTATTCCTCTTGATTAAGTTAAATAATACCAATTATTTTATTACGTCGCTAAATCACTTTATTCCCCTAAGTCGATTGAATTATTAAAACATAATAATTTAATCAACTCACTTTCCCTCCAAATTTGAATAAATTGAATAAACTATTCAAAACATTATCAAAAATCAAATAAAACTAATGCAACTTTGTTTTCAAAAGTCAAAATTGATTTGTACATTCAACTCCAAAATGAATGAATGAATTAAATCAATTAATTAATCATTCTCAACCACTTTCCTGATTGAGCAAATTATGATCCCTTGATTTCTCAATCTATTCCTGATTGATCAATCTATATCTCTAACTAACCAATTTATTTCTCAATCCCATAGATTATTCAGTCTATTTCTTCAATCACACTAGTCATGTAATCTATTTTTCATAGATTATTCATGTCTAAATCCTCTCAACATATTTTGACCATTGATCAAGATATCCTACGACGCAATCTTGATCATCCATTTCAAATCACAAATTCTATATAAAAAACCTCTTTCCTCACCAAAAATGATCAAAGAATGAACCTATTTTGCACAAGAAAGTACTGCTGAGATTTGAATCACCATTGAAAAATCTTCAACCAATATCTTTGATCAAACACACACATCGTTCTTCAAAGATCTCACACATAACAATGGAGGCTTCACAGTGATATGAACAACCCAACATTGTGCAAATACACTCTGACACAGGATGGTAACACTATTATTTTTATGAATTCATGTCTGCTTTCATATTTTGATTTTGTTTCTTGAATTCAGTAATATTTTAGTTTCATTTCGTCAGTGAAGGAATAGATCTAGGTTCTTGTTTTTTGTTTAGATTAATTTATATTTCATTGCATTGTCTTGTTTACACTCCCTGATTTTCCCCCTCACACAAGATCAATCAGAGGAGTTCACTGACCAATCTATTTCCTCTCAATGGTTCTTAACCATTGATCGTGATCTTTCATTATTGAATCTCGATCGTTCATATGAAACCTGAAAATCTATAAAACAACCTTCTTCCTTCTCAAAAACAATTGGAGAATCTAGAGAATTTTTGTGGAGAGGTCATGCTGATTTTTTTTATCAAATTCTTATGAGAAAATAATTACACCTTTGATCACCATTAACATACATCTTGAAGCTTTTGCACAACAATGGAGGCTTCATATTGATCCAAGAAATCCAACATCAATACGAATACACTTCGACATGGGATGGTAATATTATATTCCATGAATTTAATTTATGTTCTCTTTCATGATTGCATTGCTTGATTCATTGCTTTATAATTTTATTTCATGAGTAGGTTGGAATTGATCTTTGTTTTGATCTCATTCATACGATTTCATTGTTGTTTCCTTATGCTTATTTCCCCCCTTACAATTATCAATGCAAATAGTAAATATATTCAAATATTTAATCATGAGAAACATAATTATATAGTGTTTATGTAATTAATAACACCAATATTAATATAAAAGTGATAATTTTAGTTTAATAGTCTAGAAAATAATTTACCAAAGGGTTTGAGTATGTTTTTCTATGACACAGAGGTTGACCAAGAGCCTATTAGTCCATATAAAGTGATTAGGTTGGGGAATAGGTGGGCTTATCTATGATTTAAGAACCTATTAGTCCATACCAAAGGTTTTTTAAGTGCTTACTTGGATTTGTTATATTTGTCTTCAAATTAATGTATTCCTACACCAATGTATGGAAATTTCCAGTTATAATCAACGCTTACTTATAAGCAATATTGCTTCACAACAACAATGATATAGAGATTCACAAAATTTTGCAAATTGATAATTGAAAGTAATAGTAATAACAAAGCAGATAGGATTATATTCAAACTCAGATAAGTAGTGGTAACCAATTTTGTTCTTTACAAGAAATTGCAAAGCTTATTCTTCCTTGGATAAGGATGTCTTCTTTAGTTTTCTACTACAACAAACGAAAGTTTCCTTGGCCATTTTGGGTAGTTTAGTACAAATTTATCAACTTTTGTATTGAGAATATAAGATGTACATTAGCTTATGAGGCCCCAAAAGTGTAATATTTCAACAATCCCTATCAAAGTTTAAGTCTGTTGATAAAGAAATGCTAATGCAAAGAAATTTTTTTCTTCTATGGGAACTTAGATCCCAAATTAACTAATTCATTTCTTTAAGGCACCAAATATGGCAGCTCTCTTGTAGTGTATGCCTAATGTGAAAATTTACCCTTCACTATATATGGGTGGAGAAGGTCCACACAATATGTCATAAACATGTAGTAGGTCTATAAACATGTGCTTTCCTGGTGGGTGAAACTTGGAATGCCTGGGCAATTCCATTAATCTGCAACAAGTTCCCAAGCAATATTGAGTGGAGTAATTGAAATGAAACAAAGCAAGTCAATTAATAGATCATCTTTCCTAATCGTATTACAATAGCATTGAATGAAGTATTGAATCTCATATAGATAGAAACACTCACCGATTGATAGAGGTTGTTGATGAGGAGCTTAAAAACATTGTATTTTATAGTTATTTTGCACCTGGACGTTGAAAAACAAAAGTAAACACCTTGTAGTATATTAAAATGTATGATTAGTGCTACGAAAAAAGATAAACATAATGTATGAAGTAGATGTGAATAAGAGGATTTATATGAAACATAATGGAATGCTGATAGAGTGGGAAAATTATTGGATGTAGAAACAAATGAATATGAAACATGAACCTGCAAATCATGGAAATAGTGATTGTGCTATGCCAGTATTTGTTTTGTGGGGTAAACCATACGAAATTAATACAAAAAAATAAATATTGAAAGTCTTTACTATAGAAGGTTGCATTAACAATTGTGTACCTAATGTCATTATGATGAGAGACAATGTAGTTGAGCTTCCTCCCTCTTTCTAATAATGGTATATGGGTTGTTTTTCATTTGCGAATAATGGTCGAAGGAGAATGGTGATTCCATTCAAAGATCATTTATTGATTTGACCTAGACATAGCTGTAAAAGTCAACCCTTGTCTTTAGTTTTTTCCAATATCAATTGTTATCATTTTTAGGGTTAGCCCTTGATATTTATGTATGGTAATAGCCCATGTCATGGATAGGGGTATTTTCCTACGGTTTCCAAGAGATATGGGTATTATAGGTACACTTTTTGGAGCATCTGGGTTCCACAGTGGGCTATTGTAGTCATCAAAGTGTACCACCACATATGAAAGTAAGTCTGGTGGGATAGAGGTAGTTGGGTAAAAAATTTATATTAATTCTCCAAGAGACCCATTCACAAAACCTATTTGAATCCGCAAGTTTGTTGTTAACATGATTCATTGGACTCTACATAGTAGGACCTCTTTTGGAGGTTGTTCAGAATGGTTATCAATATTTGATTTTATATTTGTTTGTATTGTAACACAAAGTGCAATAGGAAGAGTCAATATTTTGAGAATTTTTTGTAATATAGCCCCATTAAATCATTTGTATAAAATAGGTGCATTGATTGGTCGAAATTTATGCGCTCATCATTTGATAGATGTTTGTTTGTGCAAGTCAGTAGTTCCCAGTCTTCCTCAATACTTTCAAAAATTATAACATAATAATACTTTACCCTAATTATTTTGAAGGCTAACTAATAAAAATTATGTAATTTATACTCTATACTATAACAATAGCGGTAAGTACATAGATATATACAAAATTCATACATTTCATTATATTACTGTAACTAATGATGGTAATAATATTATGAGGATTATGCATATTAGTCACTTAATCTGGTATATGGGTATATATCGAATTATATTAGCACTAAACAATATTTTAGCAGATCTTAGACTAAAATTAAATTTAGAGCATTTACAAGTGATAAAATAGTCTATCTTAATACTAATTTATTACATTCTCATTATAATCCATGGTATACTTAGGCTTATATTAAAATACTAGATTATCTTAGTTTTAAGAATAATGGTATATATTATATAAATACAATATACAAATAATATAATAGATAATTTACTATTCTAGTACATTATAAGAAAACTTTATAGATAGTGCTATGGAAAGATATATATAAAAGGTGATACAAAAGAGCAACATCTTTGCCAAGTTCAAATGTTATGCAATCCAAATATGCATGAGGATGATAGTGACCTCCCAAAGATATTTTTAAATAATAAAAACCTTTACAAAACTTTGCTTTGGTAGTGAGCTAACCTTATCAAAACGTAGATTTATCATAATTACAGTATCAAGTATTATCTGTATTAAACATATCAGAGAATCCCTATAGAAACAACTTGTTTTCCTCATCAAAATCCAAGAGATCAATTTTGATGATGGTTGCTTTTTCTAAGCATCTTTGAACACCAGTTTCATCAGCTACATATGAAAGGGTGAAGATATAATATTTGAAGAAAGATTGTTTAATTATAGTTGTAGCACTCATTTCTACTTCTAGGTCGAACTGCAACATATGTTCTTGTATGATTTGATAGCTTAATTTGAAGTACATAGTCACAATTACAAGATGAAAATGTAACTTTACACTTTGAGCAATATCACAACTCATCTTTAGCTTGCACAACTCCTTTTTTACATTATTTTCCTTCCAACTCAAGGGGACAAGATGGATAGAAAAATGAATTTGATTTGATTAATTACATAGTTGATTTCAAAATGCATTGGGAAGATTGGTTCATGTGCACACTATGTTCTTCAATAGCAACGATTTTATTTCTAGTGATTAGGAGGGGAAAATTTAAAACTTGTGTAGATGATGAGACAAGATCATTTCCATTCTGTGAAAACCAAGATTTTAGTTGTTATGTTTCATCTATGATTGGGTCGATAAACAATTGTGTACTCACCAAAGTTTTTACCACCATTCCATTATATTATGTGACGTGTCCATTTTTTTATTACAAGAACAAAAAAATTATGTAAGAGGCACATCTCTTGGAGTTGTACACCTTCTTTTTGAGAAATTAGACCCCATAGATTCACATTAGCAGTAGAGGAAGTCATATACATTAGCTTAATGCTCATTCTAAGAACTTCTAAACCATCCTTTCTTTTTATTGTAGATCTTGGGTCAACACAAAGAACAATTCCAATAATATCAGCAAGGGAATTGTTGGTGATGTGGAGAATGCCAGTGAGGGCCTAGAAAGAAAATAGATGCTTTAGAATTGCAAGGTCATATTTAGAGGGTGAAACCTTGGAATCATCTAGTAAAAAAATTTCAAGTTGGCTATTGAGTTTGTTGTATAATATATTAGCTAATTTAATAGTCCCCCCAAATATTGTATAGATAGTTCTAACTTGAACATTCTTGTAATGAATATGTGCAACATCATTGAAGCAAGTGACACATATATCAGTATTATCACAATCAATCATTTCAAAGGAGAAGACATGTCCTTTCCCCTTTTGAGTGTTGAATTGATGCATTTCTTTTTCATTGTGACACAACCCTTTATAAGCCATCTTGTTTGAAATGGGTTCAAATTTTTGATAGGAGTAATGATGGAGGCACTCTCTTTTCTTTGCTAGGATGAGATTATTTCAAAGAGGGTTCTTCTTGGAGTTTTCTTTGCTATTGTATCATTCTTAGGCATATTTGTGGATGGGGTAAGTGAATATGTGACATCTAAATGCTGGTTTGGCTCATCGAATAGATAGATTGGCTGACCAATGATATCATGGTGCGAACATGTGGTTTCTAGGTTTGAGATGAAAATCCACCTATACAGTTAAAAGGAGTTAGTATGAATAGAAACAAAATTTATATGGTGGATTGGAGAATTCTATTTTATATGTATTATATTAGAAGTCTATAATAAATCAACTAAACACATTTTCTCACCTTGACATGCAAATAACAGGGCAATTGTATCCTACAAGCATAAGTATAGATCCCTTTTGGATTTCTTCTAAATCGATGCAGGTATTGTATTTATTTGGAAGAATGGCCTTTTGCTTATTGACTCTATTAGATAGATCTATTCTGTATCGGGTTGCTGATTTAGGGCCATGGCCAAAACGAGCTATATCTATTACTTGCAAGTGTGGTTGTAATTTAATGTTGTAATCATTGATCATTGTGATTGCATTGGAAATCAATGAATATATGATTTCATGCATGTAAAGTTCTCCTATGAAATTTTGACACATATGAGAAGTATTGTGGTATGAAGGTAAGTTGCAAATGTGTACTTTATAAAGTAGTGATTGACAATGAAGTAAAAATA
This sequence comes from Sequoiadendron giganteum, assembly GCA_007115665.2. Classification (NCBI taxonomy): domain Eukaryota; kingdom Viridiplantae; phylum Streptophyta; class Pinopsida; order Cupressales; family Cupressaceae; genus Sequoiadendron; species Sequoiadendron giganteum. Next base: position 450,164,560 of record CM021102.1, read on the forward strand.
ATATTGTGTACTTAACTGTAGATATATGTTCCACATATTGAATAGAGAAAATTCACTTACTTTGAACAATTGTAAATTTGTTTTAAACAATGTATGAACTAGGTTCAAATAGTGTACAAATGAGTTTATTTGATGCAAAATAATAGCTCTAAATAAATATGTTTTTTGACTGAAGTACTTGTCAATTTGTTTGATGTGTTCTTTTGTAACAAGATAATATCATAACATAGATTCCACCTATGCATAATGAAAAATCAAGGGAAAGGTGGTGAGAATCAAGAGTCTAGGTGAAAAAAAGGCTAAGATAGTAGAGTACTTTTTATTATTCAAAATAATTCATGAGAATCAAGAGTCTAGGGAAAAAAGGATAAGATAGTAGAGTAATTTTTATTATTCAAAATAATTCATACATTTTGTTAGAACTGAAATTTTCCACCTAAAACCTTAGGGTTTTCCCCTTTGAATCCTAATTTTCCATCATTACCCTAGGGAAATTTTATTCATTTATACCTCTTCTTTCTTATCATTCCATAAAAAATCTTTCTTTCCATCTATATATGCCTTATGCCCTTACCACTACCTTAAATTCTTCATTTTTATGTGTTTACCACGTTACCGCAGCCTCCCACAAAGGGGCCTGCGGTATGGCGGTGGCGGTGAGCAGGCTAGCATTGTATGTCTACCGCGCTACCACACATAGTCTAAATATAGACTGCGATGGCCGCGGTAGCGGTTAACAGATGGTGAAGATGATGGTTGATGAGGCAAATGGTCAGTGAAATAATTAACAAGCAAGAAGACAGTCAACGGTTAGTAAATGGCTACCGCACTACCGCCAGGGGTCTAAACGTAGACCGCGGTGGCCGTGGTAGTGGTTAGTGAACAGTTAGCGGTTGAAAGCAAGCAGTCACTGGGCAAGCGAGCAAAGGCAGTTGGCGGTAGCGGTTAGATGTTACCGCTATACCATGCACAGTCAGCGAGGAGACCGCGGTGGCCGCAGTAGCATTCAATGGTTAGGTCAACAGTCAATGAAGCGGCTACCACGGTACCGTTGGCAATTATGTTGATCACCGCGGTAGCGCGGTGGACGGTCAACAAGCGACAGGGATGAAGGAGCCAGCAGTCAGCGATAGTCAAAGGTAATGGTTATTGCGGTACCACCATCGGTTCACATGGTGACCGCGGTAACGTGGTAACGGTAAAGTTTGGACGGCTAGCGGTTTGAAGAACTGTCACCGCAGTACCGTGGAGGGGCATGGAGGAGACCACGGTAGCGCGGTAAAGCAAGGAGGAAGCCACAATAGTCAGAGGTGGGCCCGGTCAAAAGTTGACCACTGTTGAATGGCAGGATATTTAAAGCTAAAGTAAAATCAAAGGCTTGCAAAATATTTTCAAAGGCATAAACTATTGTATGAAATATTTAATTTTTCGACTAGGCAATTAATTAAATATTTTAAATTTTGACTGTGAAGAATGCAAACGACCATAACCAGAAAATGAAAGGTCGTGACTCTGCATCTAAAACATATAAATATTTGTAAAAAATCTGAGGTAGAGAGGGACAGTAGATTAGGAATGGGCACAATAGAATAAAGTTCTCATTCTGGAGACTATGTGCATGTTTTAAAATGGCAAATTCAATGGGAATCAGCTGGTGTGGCAGGTTATTTTTGGTACCAATTGTCTGTTGAGTTTATTGAAGAGTATTGCTGAAGTTGTCTCCAATTTGATTCTTTCTGGTTGTTTAAATTGGCATAACAAGTTTATGTTCTGTTTGTCAATGCACATTTGTTGTATTTGTGTGATTAATTAATTGGTTCTCTCAAGTAGAGATTAAATCCTTTTTGTTGATCATAGTAATCATGGAGATTCATCTAGATTATTAAAGAAGAGCTCAGTAATTATAATCTTGCATTGTTTATACAAGTTATGAACGAGATCGTATGCCTGCAATTTGAATTTTCTACCAGAATAAGTCGCCCACTTCTATTTCATTTGACTCCACATACCCAACAAGGCACTAGTCTCTGCACTTCATTATTTGAATTCATTCAGTTTCTTTATATCAGTTAATTAAGATTTTAGGTTTTAGATCAGAAGATTGCTATCTAGTTTGATTTCATTTTGTTCACTGTCATTTGCCATTGTGGACAAATTATTGTTAGAAGGATAATCATAAGTCAAGTCTACCCAATTCAAAAAGGTATACCCGCCAAGGTTTGGCAGCACCTAAAGAGTAGAAGGTTGAGTTCTCTTAACCTTGTCTGTTACCCTGAAGCATATCAAGAGATTAGCATCCTCTTGAGGCATCTTGCCTGCGTTTTTGAGAGCTACCAAAATGGCGACTCTGCTAGGGAACTATATCAGAAAATTCGGTTGAAGACCATCAAAAAGAGTCAGTGTAGAAAAGTTGTAATATGAGAAATCTCAGAAAGAGTGATTCTGCTGGGGAAAAGATCAAAAATAATGATTTTCCTACTTTTGGAAAAGTAGGTGGCAATTTTGAAAGAATTTTTGCAGCTGTTCAAAGATGAATGGGGGAGGATCTCAGTTCAGGGGAGGTCATGCTGGAGCTCCTTATAGTTAGCAGTATGTGCCATATCATCATACACAACATTGTGGTATGATGTACCAGCATTAGTACCCACATAATTCCTCCCCTCATCAATACATAACAATGATCAGACAGTTTGATTTGTCAGTGATTCAATTATCCCCTTTTTCAATGGATGGAAGTTGGAGAGGTCTTGTTCCAAAGTTTACAGGGAGTGATGCAATCACTGCTGAAGAGCATCTAAGAAGTTTCAATGCTTTCATCCAGGATTTGGATGTGCCATATGACGATTTACACATGAGGCTATTCATGATATCACTTATTGGAGATGCTAGGGATTGGTTCAATAGCTTGCCAACGGTCTCTATTGATTCTCTCCAAGGATTTCATGATCAATTCCTCAAGCAATTTGGGAAACCAGGTGTTGCTCTTCATGAATTAATACACATCCAAAAAGATCAAAGTGATATAGTCTATGATTTTAATCGGAGATTCAATAAGTTGCAGAATAAAATACCTCTTGGATTAAAGTTGCCAGATTTTGTAGCACTGAGTATTTATTTGAATGCTTTTGATCCTAAGGCAGGGTATGAATTGAGAAATAAATTTCCAAGAGACTTAGCTGAAGCCTAGAAGGTGGCACAAACAATTGAAAACAATAGGAGGGCTGCAGGGATAATGGATAAAAGAGACAATCCTAAGGTTCGTCAACAAGGTAGCAGTTATCAGTATCGACAGGAGAATACTTACAGAAAAGTAAGACCGAGGTTGCATGATAATACAAACTGGAAGGATGAGAAACCTATAACAGCTAGGCCAGGAAACAAAGAAGCTCCCGATCCGTTGACAAAGAAGGGAACCTATATGCTAAGTAGCAATTATTTTTGTGAAGTTTGTAATATGCCACATTCCCCAGATTACTATGTTGTAGCCCAGAGAATACAAGAAGAGGGAATGTTGATGGGAAACACTAGTGAAGATCACACAACATATTTGACTTCAAATACTTTTCACCATGTTGTGGAGAGGTATTCATCTTTAGAGGATGAAGGTTATCAACATGATGTTTCAAATCAAAAATACAATGTTCATATGCCTGAACAGCGGGTCCTTTCTAATTCTAAAGAAGATTATACAGAGCCACATTTTGTTGAGGTACCTACTCAATATAGCATGAAGAGACTTAGTGAAGAAGAGATAGAGAGACTAATTGTTGCTGATCAGAAGGAAGAGAATGAAGGAGAGACATCAGAGCAAAAGAAAAGGATTGTGGCAGAAGGCTCCTCTTTTAACTTCATCCGGGCGTTGTCCCAGGGAATAAGGTATGAGAACACTATCAATGTTGAATCCAATTGTTGTATTTCTGATGAGTATAGAGAAGTTGATCAGATGATGCATCCAATAGAAGATAAGACATGTGCAAATCAAGATGATTCATGTGATAGCTTGCATGAGGAAGATGAAGGTACAATAGATTTCTCTTGCATCACAGATTGTGATAGGGAAAGTAGTGCATGTTGTGAAGAATCCAGTGAATATTCTGATTCTGATCAACCAGAGGATTTTGATTTGCAATCAAGGGATTCTTCTACCTATTATGATGATACAGTTGATGATGATGAAGTTTGTACATTTGAAAGTGATTTCAAAAATTTTTCAAACCCATTGTATGATGAAGAGTTAAATGAAGATCAAATGATATTTTGTGGAGGTATCCCCATGAATGAACTTCAGGAATTTTCAAACCCACTTTATGATAGAGATGAGATAATTTTAAACAAGAAAAATGATGAAATAAATGATTGCCCTGATAATGTTTCTGATTTCCCATTCTCTGATGGTTTTGGATTTCTTCTTGATGATGACAAAGGTGAAGAGTATAACTGTAGTGATAAAAATGTTGAGACTTGTTCACTTGTCAGTAGACAGATTTCAGATTTGTTAATTTCTAAGTACCAGGGATGTGCTCATAAAGGTGATCTGGAGGATTTGTGTCTAGCTTACAATTTTTTTGATAGTGAAAGACTCTATGTAAAGATTTTTATGATTCCTAGTGCATTTCTTGGAGTGATAGTGAAACTTTTGGTGTTGATCAAAAGTCTGTGTCCATTAAAAATGAGGTATGTGATTTTGAAATTTCTAACTCATGTGGAAAAAACATTTGTTTGCATACCAAGGATGATAGAAGTCCAGATTTTATTGGTTCACATATGCATGATATTGAAGACATGAATCATGATCTAGTGTTGTATCTAAATGGTAGTATCAAAGAAGTACAAATGGTTTCAGATATTCTTGTTTCAGACAACAATGATATCACAGAGTTTTTTGTTTTTCATGGGAAGCATTTTGATTGTGAATTTTTAATACAGCTGGGAGAGTGTTTCACAATACATAACAGTGAGAGAGATAATACAAAAAAATTTATTAAGTATGTGTGCATTTTGTATACTGGCAGAGATTTGTCTGATAGTGAAGAATATAAATTATAGAATGGTGTATGGATCTTGGGCCAAGCTGAGTATAGTGATTCTCTAAAAACTTTCAGTGATAGGAAAGATTGCATCTGTGTCTTCAAGAGAAATCTGATGAACTCAAAACAAAACCAAGTATTTGACAGGGGAAAGCATGATTTGACTTTCAAATTGTAAAAGCTCAAGACAGGAGAAGTTAACACACAGAGGATTGAGGATTGCCAGTGCATGGACAATTCTTAGCAATGCCTCTTTAAAAAATTTCCATGCACAGTAGTGTAGTTTTTCCATTCCCTTCATTTGCTCCATTTTCATGTCCTTTACTTCTTGTTCCCTTCATCTGCCATGGCTTTCATTTTTTATCATTAGCTTGTTCTGCTCTACTAGTCAATATTCTGGATTCTTGCAGTGATTTGCAAATCACTCATCCCCAACAGGAGCCACTGTTAGAACTAAAATTTTCCACCTAAAACCCTAGGGTTTTCTTGTTTGAATCCTAATTTTCCATCATTACCCTAGGGAAATTTTATTCATTTATACCTATTCTTTCCTATCATTCCATAAAAAATCTTTCTTTCCATCTCTATATGCCTTGTGCCCTTACCGCTGCCTTAAATTCTTCATTTTTATGTGTTTACCACATTACCACGGCCTCCCACAAAGGGGCTTGCAGTATGGCAGCGGTGGTGAGCAGGCTAGCATTGTATGTCTACCGCGCTACCGTGCACGGTCTAAATATAGACCACGGTGGCCGCGGTAGTGGTTAACAGATGGTGAAGATGACGGTTGATGAGGCAAATGGTCAACGAAATAATTAACGAGCAAGGTGACAGTCAACGGTTAGTAAATGGCTATCACGCTACCGCCAGGGGTCTGAACATAGACCGCAGTGGCCATGGTAGTGTTTAGAGAATAGTTAGCAGTTGAAAGCAAGCAGTCACTAGGCGAGCGAGCAAAGGCAGTTGGCGATAGCGATTAGCGGTTACCGCTATACTGTGCACAATCAGTGAGGAGACTGCGGTGGCCGCAATAGCAGTCAATGGTCAGGTCAATAGTCAATGAAGTGGCTACCGTGGTACCATTGGAAGTTATGCTAGTCATCGTGGTAGCGCGGTGGATGGGCAACAACCGACAGCGACGAAGGAGCCAGTGGTTAGCGATAGTCAAAGGTAATGGTTACCGCGGTACCGCCATTAGTTCACATGGTGACCGCGGTAACGCGGTAACGGTAAAGTCTGGATGGATAGCGGTTTGAAGAATTGTCATTGCAATACCATAGAGGGGCATGGAGTAGACCACAGTAGTGTGGTAAAGCAAGGAGGAAGCCGCAACAGTCAGAGGTGGGCCCAGTCAAAAGTTGACCACTGTTGAATGGCAGGATATTTAAAGTTAAAGTAAAATCAAAGGCTTCCAAAATATTTTCAAAGGCATAAACTATTGTATGAAATATTTAATTTGCCGACAAGGCAATTAATTAAATATTTTAAATTTTAACTGTGAAGAATGCGAACGACCATAACCAGAAAATGAAAGGTTGTGACCCTTGATCTAAAACGTATAAATATTTGTAAAAAATCTGAGGTAGAGAGGGACAGTAGAATAGGAATGGGCACAATAGAATAAAGTTCTCATTCTGGATACTATGTGCATGTTTTAAAATGGTGAATTCAATGGGAATCAGCTAGTGTGGCAGGTTATTTTTGGTATCAATTGTCTGTTGAGTTTATTGAAGAGTATTGCTGAAGTTGTCTCCAATTTGATTCTTTCTGGTTGTTTAAATTGGCATAACAAGTTTATGTTCTGTTTGTCAATGCATATTTGTTGTATTTGTGTGATTAATTAACTGGTTCTCTCAAGTAGAGATTAAATCCTTTTTGTTGATCATAGTAATCATGGAGATTCATCTGGATTGTTAAAGAAGAGCTCAATATACAAGTTATGAACAAGATCATATGCCTACAATTTGATTTTCTGCTAGAATAAGTTGCCCACTTCTATTTCATTTGACTCTGCATACCCAACAAGGCACTAGTCTCCGCACTTCATTATTTGAATTCATTCAGTTTCTTTATATCAGTTAATTAAGATTTTAGGTTTTAGATTAGAAGATTGCTATCTAGTTTGATTTCATTTTGTTCACTGTCATTTGCCATTGTGGACAAATTATTGTTAGAAGGATAATCATAAGTCAAGTCTGCCCAATTCAAAAAGGTATACCCGCCAAGGTTTGGCAACACCTAAAGAGTAGACGGTTGAGTTCTCTTAACCTTGTCTGTTACTCTGAAGCATATCAAGAGATTGGCATCCTCTTGAGGCATCTTGCCTACGTTTTTGAGAGCTAACAAAATGGCGACTCTGCTAGGGAACTATATCAGAAAATTCGGTTGAAGACCATCAAATAGAGTTAGTGTAGAAAAGTTGTAATTTGAGAAATCTCAGAAAGAGTGATTCCGCCAGGGAAAAGATAAAAAATAATGATTTTCCTACTTTTGGAAAAGTAGGTGGTGACTTTGAAAGAATTTTTGCAACTGTTCAAAGATGAATGGAGGAGGATCTCAGTTCAGGGGAGGTCATGCTGGAGCTCCTTATAGTCAGTAGTATGTGCCATATCATCATACACAACACTGTGGTTTGATGTACCAGCATCAGTACCCACATAACACCTCCCCTCATCAATACATAACAATGATCAGACGGTTTGATTTGTCAGGGATTCAATTATCCCCTTTTTCAATGGATAGAAGTTGGAGAGGTCTTGTTCCAAAGTTTACAGGGAGTGATGCAATCACTGTTGAAGAGCATCTAAGAAGTTTCAATGCTTTCATCCAAGATTTGGATGTGCCATATGAATATTTACACATGAGGCTATTCATGATATCACTTATTGGAGATGCTAGGGATTGGTTCAATAGCTTTCCAGCGGTCTCTATTGATTCTCTCCAAGGATTTCATGATCAATTCCTCGAGCAATTTGGGAATCCAGGTGTACCAGATGTTGCTCTTCATGAATTAATACACATCCAGAAAGATCAAAGTGATACAGTCTATGATTTTAATCGGAGATTCAATAAGTTGCAGAATAAAATACCTCTTGGATCAAAGTTGCCAGATTCTATAGCACTGAGTATTTATTTGAATGCTTTTGATCCTAAGGCAGGGTATGAATTGAGAAATAAATTCCCAAGAGACTTAGTTGAAGCCCAGAAGGTGGCACAGACAATTGAAAACAATAGGAGGGCTGCAAGGATAATGGATAAAAGAGACAATCCTAAGGTTCGTCAACAAGGTAGCAGTTATCAGTACCGATAGGAGAATACTTACAGAAAAGAAAGACCGAGGTTGCATGATAATACAGACTGGAAGGATGAGAAACCTATAACAGCTAGGCCAGGAAACAAGGAAGCTCCTAATCCGTTGACAAAGAAGGGAACCTATATGGTAAGTAGCAATTATTTTTGTGAAGTTTGTAATATGCCACATTCCCCAGATTACTGTGTTGTAGGCTAGAGAATACAAGAAGAGGGACTGTTGATGGGAAACACTAGTGAAGATCACACAACATATTTGACTTCAAATACTTTTCACCATGTTGTGGAGAGGTATTCATATTTAGAGGATGAAGGTTATCAGCATGATGTTTCAAATCAAAAATACAATGTTCATATGCCTGAACAGCAGGCCCTTTCTAATTCTAAAGAAGATTATACAGAGCCACATTCTGTTGAGGTACCTGCTCAATATAGCATGAAGAGACTTACTGAAGAAGAGATAGAGAGACTAATTGTTGCTGATCAGAAGGAAGAGAATGAAGGAGAGACATCAGAGCAAAAGAAAAGGATTGTGGCAGAAGGCTCCTCTTTTAACTTCATCTCGGCATTGTCCAGGGGAATAAGGTATGAGAACACTATCAATGTTGAATCCAATTGTTGTATTTCTGATGAGTATAGAGAAGTTGATCAAATGATGCATCCAATAGAAGATAAGACATGTGCAAATCAAGATGATTCATGTAATAGCTTGCATGAGGAAGATGAAGGTACAAGAGATTTCTCTTGCATCATAGATTGTGACAGGGAAAGCAGTGCATGTTGTGAAGAATCTAGTGAATATTCTGATTTTGATCAACCAGAGGATTTTGATTTGCAATCAAGGGATTCTTCTACCTATTATGATGATACAGTTGATGATGATGAAGTTTGTACATTTGAAAGTGATTTCCAAACTTTTTCAAACCGATTGTATGATGAAGAGTTAAATGAAGATCAGATGATATTTTGTGGAGGTATCCCCATGAATGAACTTCAGGAATTTTCAAACCCACTTTATGATAGAGATGAGATAATTTTAGACAAGAAAAATGATGAAATAAATGACTGCCCTGATAATGTTTCTGATTTCCCATTCTCTGATGGTTTTGGATTTCTTCTTGATGATGAAAAAGGTGAAGAGTATAATTGTAGTGATAAAAATGTTGAGACTTGTTCACTTGTCAGTAGACAGATTTCAGATTTATTAATTTCTAAGTACCAGGGATGTGCTCATAAAGGTGATTTGGAGGATTTGTGTCCAGCTTACAATTGTGTTGACAGTGAAAGATCTTTGTGTAAGGATTTTTATGATTCCCAGTGCATTTCTTGCAGTGATAGTGAAACTTTTGGTGTTGATCAAAAGTCTATGTCCATTAAAAATGAGGTATGTGATTTTGAAATTTCTAACTCATGTGGAAAAAACATTTGTTCGCATACCAAGGATGATAGAAGTCCAGATTTTATTGGCTCACATATGCATGATATTGAAGACATGAGTCATGATCTAGTGTTTTATCTAAATGGTAGTATCAAAGAAGTGCAAATGGTTTCAAATATTCTTGTTTCAGACAACAATGATATGACAGAGTTTTTTGTTTTTCAAGGGAAGCACTTTGATTGTGAATTTTTAATACAGCTGGGAGAGTGTTTCATAATACATAACAGTGAGAGAGATAATACAAAATTTTGTATTAAGTATGTGTGCATTTTGTATAGTGGCAGAGATTTGTCTGATAATGAAGAATATAAATTACAGAATGGTGTATGGATCTTGGGCCAAGCTGAGTATAGTGATTCTCTAAAAACTTTCAGTGATAGGAAAGATTGCATCTGTGTCTTCAAGAGAAATCTGATGAACTCAAAACAAAACCAGGTATTTGACAGGGGAAAGCATGATTTGACTTTCAAATTGTAAAAGCTCAAGACAGGAGAAGTTAACACACAGAGGATTGAGGATTGCCAGTGCATGGACAATTCTTAGCAATGCCTCTTTAAAAATTTTCCATGCATAGTAGTGTAGGTTTTCCATTCCCTTCATTTGCTCCATTTTCATTTCCTTTACTTCTCGTTCCCTTCATCTGCCATGGCTTTCATTTTTTATCATTAGTTTGGTCTGCTCTACTAGTCGATATTCTGGATTCTTGCAGCGATTTGCAAATCACTCATCCGTAACAAGAGCCACTATTAGAACTAAAATTTTCCACCTAAAACCCTAGGGTTTTCCTATTTAAATCCTAATTTTCCATCATTACCCTAGGGAAATTTTATTCATTTATACCTATTCTTTCCTATCATTCCATAAAAAATCTTTCTTTCCATCTATATATGCCTTGTGCCCTTACCACTGCCTTAAATTCTTCATTTTTATGTGTTTACCGCGTTACCGCAGCCTCCCACAAAGGGGCCTACGGTATGGCGGTGGCGGTGGGCAGGCTAGCATTTTATGTCTACCGCGCTACCGCGCACAGTCTAAATATAGACTGCGGTGGCCACGGTAGCGGTTAACAGATGGTGAAGATGATGGTTGACGAGGCAAATGGTCAGCAAAATAATTAATGAGCAAGGTGACAGTCAACAGTTAGTAAATGGCTACCGCGCTACTGCCAGGGTTCTGAACGTAGATTGCGGTGGCCACGGTAGTGGTTAGTGAACAGTTAGTGGTTGAAAGCAAGCAGTCACTGGGCAAGCGAGCAAAGGAAGTTGGCGGTAGTGGTTAGCGGTTATCGCTATACCGCACACAGTCAGTGAGGAGATCCCAGTGGCCGTGGTAGCAGTCAATGGTCAGGTCAATAGTCAACGAAGCGGCTACCACGGTACCATTAGCAGTTATGCTAGTCACCGCGGTAGCACGGTGGACAGTCAACAAGCGGTAGCGACAAAGGAGCCAGCAGTTAGCAATAGTCAAAGGTAATGGTTACCGCGGTACCGCGGTAACGATAAAGTCTGGACGGCTAGTGGTTTGAAGAACTATCACCGCAGTACCGCGGAGGGGCATGGAGGAGACCGCGGTAGTGCGGTAAAGCAAGGAGGAAGCCGCAACAGTCAGAGGTGGGCCCGGTCAAAAGTTGACCACTGTTGAATGGTAGGATATTTAACGTTAAAGTAAAATCAAAGGCTTCCAAAATATTTTCAAAGGCATAAACTATTGTATGAAATATTTAATTTGCTGACAAGGCAATTAATTAAATATTTTAAATTTTGATTGTGAAGAATGCAAACGACCATAACCAGAAAATGAAAGGTCGTGACCTTTGATCTAAAACGTATAAATATTTGTAAAAAATCTGAGGTAGAGAGGGACAGTAGAATAGGAATGGGCACAATAGAATAAAGTTCTCATTCTAGAGACTATGTGCATGTTTTAAAATGTCGAATTCAATGGGAATCAGCTGGTGTGGTAGGTTATTTTTGGTATCAATTGTCTGTTGAGTTTATTGAAGAGTATTGTTGAAGTTGTCTCCAATTTGATTCTTTCTGGTTGTTTAAATTGGCATAACAAGTTTATGTTCAGTTTGTCAATGCACATTTGCTGTATTTGTGTGATTAATTAACTGGTTCTCTCAAGTAGAGATTAAATCTTTTTTGTTGATCATAGTAATCATGAAGATTCATCTGTATTATTAAAGAAGAGCTCAATAATTATAATCTTGCATTGTTTATACAAGTTATGAACAAGATCATATGCCTGCAATTTGATTTTCTGCCAGAATAAGTTGCCCACTTCTATTTCATTTGACTTCGCATGCCCAACAAGGCACTGGTCTCTACACTTCATTATTTGAATTCATTCAGTTTCTTTATATCAGTTAATTAAGATTTTAGGTTTTAGATCAGAAGATTGCTATCTAGTTTGATTTCATTTTGTTCATTGTCATTTTCCATTGTGGACAAATTATTGTTAGAAGGATAATCATAAGTCAAGTCTACCCAATTCAAAAAGGTATACCCGCCAAGGTTTGGCAGCACCTAAAGAGTAGAAGGTTGAGTTCTCTTAACCTTATCTGTTACCATGAAGCATATCAAGAGATTGGCATCCTCTTGAGGTATCTTGTCTGCATTTTTGAGAGCTAACACATTTAACATACATTAGCAATTCTTTTGGAATATGTTGATAGTTAAAGTTTGAATACTCATTAATTTTTTGTGCAAACTAAAACAACAATAAAATATTCATGGTCATTATCTCTATTCAACATCAGAAAGAAATTTAGACCATCATCAATCACAATATTACTGATCTTCTTAAACAACTCATACAAAGCTTCTACTTCACTCACACTAACTAGAGGAAATTAGGAAAAAAAGAATCTAAAAATGTTAGAAAAGCATTCTCATATTCTAGAATAATATTTTAATCATCTCTAAAAGTTGTGTACAATGATTTATTATACTTTTCCTGAGACAAATAAAGTTTTCTTAAACAACTCGTACAAAGCTTCTACTTCACTCACACTAACTATAGGAGAATAGGAAAAATTGAATCTAAAAATGTTAGAAAAGCATTCTCTTATTCTAGAACAATATTTTAGTCATCTCTAAAAGTTGTGTACAATGATTTATTATTCTTTTCTTGAGAAAAGAAAGCATTGTTAGCCCCATAGCTATCATTGCACCAAAATATCAACCTGTTAATGCCCAATACAACCACCAGAGTTAACGGATCCACGAGAGGTGGTTTGTCCATGTCATGAATCCTGAAGTGAGCACTGACCATTTGCCAACAACCTCCCCCTCAACATTACCCGAGGGGATTTGAACTTGACACCTTTGGCTCTGATACCGATTTTTGGCCCCACAATTGTCATTGCACCAACAGATTGACATGTTAATGCCCGATACAACTGCCAGAGTTAACGGATCCACGAGAGGCGGTTAGTCCATGTCACGAATCCTAAAGGGGGTGTTGGCCATCTGCTAATAAGCATAGCCTATAGGAATTGAACATTTCCATTGAAAATTGATAGAAATAGTCCACAAATGGAAGTACATGCATATAAATATTAGAATTTGTTGTTAACTTATTTCTAAATCCACTTGTTAAGAAAACTATTAGAGCTTAAAGAGTAGTTTATTCAAGGGAGGGAGGAAAATCTATGCTTTAGAACCCTGACAAGATTGACCTATTACGCCAACCTTTCCTTTAAATTGATTCATATGGGATATTACATATTTTCTTCTTCTTATTCAATGTCTACAAAAATATAGTCCAAATATAAAACATGGAGCTGAAAATTGGTGAAAGCAAAGCAAGAAGCTAGTGAAGGATTAAATATAATATAAAGCTATATAATGATATTTCGTACAACAATGAAAGGAATAAACGATAAGGAATACAAAATATTATATTTATATTAACATATGAGACCTGCATTTGATACATAAAGCATTCCATGAATTCTTAATGTCCATTGAAGCTCTAATCTTGTCAGGAATTACGAAAAATAGTTAGCTTCTTAGATGGTACATAGAAGTGTTGTACTGTAATTATTTGTTACAAAATTCATAGCTATAACTATTTGTATGCATTAATCCCCATGATAGCAATATCAAACTACATATCATTAAGAATGTTAAGGAAACCACATTTGATAGAAGAAGCATTCCCCACTCCTTAATATTCATCATAGCTCAACTCTCGTAAGAGATTATAGAAAATAGCTAATTTCTCATGTTATGTGGAATTGATAACCATTTTTTGCGTACCCTGAATCTCAAACTCTTGCACAAGGCATGCATCGAGGCTCATTTCTTTTGCTTGTTGAATGACATCATGACAACTTGTTAGAAGATTGTTTGCAAAAATTTTAGTGTTCTTTTCATGATTCCCATTCCAATTGGCAGATGCAGATGATTCATTTGGTGGCGAGGTTGGGGTTGTGGTTACTTGAGAACTAGTGCTTGAAATGTCAATAATTTCTTGAGGTGGTGGATGGTTAGCCATAACCTGACAAAAAGGTATAAGTCAAAACATCAAATAATGGTATATTGAAAAATATTCATATTGTAGATGTTATATCAAGAAAAATAAATTCATGTAAAATATATATACATTCAAATATATCAACCCCAAATCATTGGTGGAACATTGGAAAAAAAACTCATACCATGAATTGGTAGGATGTAGGTAAGAAAACAAGATTCTGTTAAATGAGATGAACACATAGAGAATGAAGAATGTGCACTTAAAAAAACATGTATCTTGCAGTACCTAGTAAGAATGGAAATAAAAAATATATAAATAAAATACCATAGAAAAGCAAGAAATTTGAATAATTCTTGTAGCCTATCAATTTTTCTTTATAGGTAAACTTTGTGCCCCTTTTTTAAATTAATGATTGTAGGGGAAAAATTTCTTACCATGAAAAAGAAATCCCCAATATACTGGATAGGTAGATTGTAGAATCTATTATTCTTGTGAGAGGAGACCATTACTAACAATCAGTCAAAGTAAAAAATAAAATCATTCAAACTTAAAATAATTGAAAAGAAAATTTATAGATTGAGATATGTAGACACATTATTGTGATTTATGGTGTACTATTAAATTAAAATTATTTTCCATGTTCTCCTAAAATTATTGCCTAAAACAAAGTGGGATTTTTGCTCCCTCCCTGCAACAAAAATTGCAGAGGAGACTCTTGCAATTGGTCATCACATTGTGGCCAGAAACTCCAAGAATGTAGGGGAAGAATTATCATTGATTTAGAAAAGAAAATGTTATTTGAAACCTTATTGAAGAGCCTAGGACTAAGGGTAGAACCAAGAATAAAATCACTAGTGTGCATCTCTCGATTACAACAGATATAAATTACTCAATACAATCAAGGAAACATGCCTTAAAATCTCAAGCTATCATCATATTGAAATTGGAAAGATCTTGTCATGAAAAATCGAATACAGGATATTTGGAAATGCAATTTTACAAGAAATTTGGTTAGTATAAAGTAAAATACATGTCCTTCTTGAAACTTGACACATTTTCTATTGTCATTTATAAGTTTTTGTATGAGCAGGGCAATAGTTTTTGAAAAAAAACAATTTGTAAGATCAATAAAAAGGACAAATGAGTACATACAATTATAGTTTTGAAATATGTAGCGATGGCTTATATGTAAAAGTAAATTAATAAATACAACAAGTTGATGCACAAATCAAAGAATTAACTACAAAAAAAGGAAAAATTGTATTCACAATGCATCATATTTAAGAAATTCAACCATATAAATGAGGATCGAAGCCAATTATAATTACAAGTCAATGTACAAGAAAATTATTGTCTAGCGGACTCATGTACCCCAAAATTAGTGAAAGCATCATTTTATTTTATATTCAACCTACTCACCGTTCATTTCTTAGTAGCCAACCCACAACTTGCACACCTATAGGCATCAATACCAAATTATAGAAATCTTAGATACCCAAAATTGTTTTGACAATATGGATTTAGAAAAGTCATAGATACCCAAAACAGTGGTGGGGGTATGGAGTTGAACAAATCTTAGATTCCTAGTGTTGAAAAATATGAGATCAAAAAAAAAAAACCTTGCATAAGTAAATAGAAAAGTAGTAAAACAACAAGGCATGAACTCAGAGTTATTTTGCAAGGAAAAGGAGCTCTATAGGGATTATGAAGACATTCTGGCCAAGGAAGAGATTTTTTGGAGGCAGAAATCAAGAGAGATTTGGCTGGAAGAAGGGGATAAGAACACAAAGTTCTTCCATAACAGTACAAAACAAAGGAGAAGCACTAATAGAATCCACAAAATCAATGATGATAGTGGGAAAACCTTAGAAGATCAATCTGAGATCCAAAAAGAGATAATTCAATTTTATTCAAATCTTCTTAACAATTACAAAGGTTCACATTGCAGCTCAACAAGAAATGTTGGTAGATATCCCTAGGCTGATTTCAGAGGAAGATAATCAGATGTTGATGGCAAAATTTACGAAGGAAGAGATACAAAAAGCACTAAATAAGCTCCATCCTGACAAGGCCCCAGGCCCAAATGGATTCCCAGTAGGTTTTTTCCAAAAGTGCTGGCCAATTTTGGGTTCGAAAATGGATGAAGCATTAGAAGAAGCAAGATCATCAAGAAGATTTTTGAGAGAAATCAACAACACTTTCATTATTTTAATTCCTAAGAAAGAAAAAGCACAATGTCGAGATGAATTTAGACCAATATCACTTTGCAACACAATATATAAGGTGTTGACAAAGACCCTTGCAAACAAATTGAAAAATATATTGCCAAAAATTATAGGAGAAGAACAAACAGGCTTTGTTCTGGGAAGATCCATCTTTGATGGAGTCATAATTGCTCAAGAAGCAATTCATTCTATTCAAAAAAATAAGCAGCCAAGTATGTTCATAAAACTTGACATCAAAAAGGCATATGATAAATTAGACTGGAGATTTTTATCTAAATGCATGGAAGGTTTTGGGTTTTGTAAATCATGGATAAACTTGTTATTTTACTACATTTCTACCTCTAAATTCTCCATCCTGATCAAAGGGAATCCATGTGGTTTTTTTTAAAGTTCAAGAGGAATCAGGCAAGCAGACCCACTCTCCCCCTTCCTTTTTATCATCATGGTTGAAGCTCTTGGTAGGAAATTATGCAACCTTCAAAGATCTGGTTCTATCAGAGGAGTGGAGGTGACATATTCAATTCAACCAATCACACATCAGCAGTTTGCAGATGATACAGTTCTTTTTGGGAAAGGTTGTAGAGGAGAGGCCTTATAGATGAGAAGGTTGCTATCAATATATGCTAAGGCTTCATGACAAGTAGTCAATAAAGAGAAGTCACATATTTTCTTCTTTCATGTCAAAACGCGAACCCAAAACCAAATTTTGAAGGTTATTAAGTTTTAAGGAAGTTAGACTTCCTTGCACTTACTTAGGGATACTAGTAGATAAATCCTTGAGATCTTCTTCATCCTAGAAACCAATCGGGGAAAAGATTGATAGGAGATTGGAGACATGGAAATCAAAGTGGTTATCTTGGGCAGGGAGAATTATATTGCTGAAAGCAACTCTATTAGCCATTCCCATTTATCTAATGTCTTGCATTTCAATGCCAAGCGGAGTCTATATGGACTTGGGGAAAAAGTTCATAATTTGTTTTTGGCAAGGCACAAACACAAAAAAGAAGTTTGCATTGATTGCATGGGATAAGGTTTGCAATCCAATTGAGCACGGAGGAACGGGTATCAAAAATTAGTTATGGCAGAATAAGGCACTAGGGGCTAAGCTTTTTTAGAAAATTCATAAGGAACAACACCTCAAATGGGTTAGGATCATTAGAAGCAAATACCTCACAAAATTAAACAGTGAAGAGGCATTAAGAGTCACAAATTTTCCTAGGGGGTCCCATATTTGGAACTTTATTGCTAAATCTAGTGATATTATACTTAACCATATTTCATGGAATGTAAAGGATGGGAAGAAAACATTATTTTGGAATAACTCATGGGGAGGTTACCCCATTATCAGCAATATGATGGACACAGACAAAATTAGCCAAATTTGTTCAACCAAATGGGGAATTCATGTAAGTGACTACATTACATTATTAGACAATAACCAAGATTGCAAATGGGAGTGGAAACAATTTGAAGACCTTGATATACCATTGGTGGAGATCAATAACCTCAGACAAGTATTAAAGGAAAAATTTATTTTGTTCAAGCAGGGAGGGGACGAGATTATCTGGAATGGATCAAAATCAGGCTGGTCTAATGTGAGGGATGGCTATAAAATAGCATCTGGGCAGCAAGAAAGAACCAAAACCCAGTTACCTATCCAATTATGTTGGAATAGAGTGTGCATGCCAAAGGCTGGCATCTTTACATGGGCGACATTGCAAGGTAAAATTTTGACAGCAGATTGGTTTAAAAGAATTGGATATCAGGGCCCTTCAAGATGTTCACTATGTTACAATAGTGAGGAGAATGTCAACCATATGCTTCTAACATGCCCCTTTTCCCTTGAATGCTGGCGATGGCTTTGTGCTAAAATTGGTTGGATATCAGCATTACCAAATGATATATTAACACTATTCAAATCTTGGCCAACACTTTTTAGGGACAACTTGTGTGGAAATTTATGGATCATTTCCCCTTCAATTATGTTATGGGAACTATGGAAGGAGAGAAATAGGAGAGTATTCCAAGGGAAACCCATGGAGATAGAAATGTTTATGAATAAGATTGAAGATGTCATTGTGGAAACAATGAACTCGAGAATTCATGCTTAAAGCAACAAATCAAAATTTTACACAGGCTAGGATGACAGTATGTTCAAGAACTAGTTTGGTCTAAAAATTCCTCTAGTTATTGGGAAAGGTTGTCAAGTCAGAAAACTAAATAGAGAAAATTTTAAATGGAGACCTCCAAATATTGGTTGGTTCAAACTAAATTTTGATGGAGTGTCCAGAGGGAATCCAGGTGCATCAGGAATAGGTGGTGTGATTCACTCTTGGAAGGGAAAAACTATTGCAAGATATTCAAAACCATTGGAGATTGATACAAAAAATGTTGCATAATTTAAGGCTCTAGTGGCAGGGCTATCCCTTTGCATAAAATTGAATTTGGCAAAGGTAGAAATTGAAGGGGATTCGGCTTTTGTGGTAAATGCGATAAGAGCTAAGAAAGTGTTGAGCTAGAAATTACAATATTTACTAGATTTAGCAATAAACTTGATGGATAAGTTTGAAAATGTAACGATTAACCATATTTATAGAGAAGGAAATTCAATGGCAGATGCATTGGAAAATATGGGAGCTGATGGAATGAATCTTAAATAGTTAACTCCATGATGAGCAAGGATGGCTTTAAGGTTTCATGTTCAGATTTTGATTTTGTTCAGGATAGCTTTAAGGTTTCATGTTTTTATTTTGATCTTCTCATGGAAGCCATCATTCTGCTTGTTTTATCTTTTGTTGAGGCTTCAAGTCATGTAAATCCTTACTTTTTTAACTTTAATACAATCTCCTCAGCTTTGGCCCCTTATTTATCAAAAAAAAAAAAACATATTAACCGTAAAATAATGGATAAACAACGAAACAACAAATATACTAGTAAATATTTATAGGAAAGAAAACAATAAATGGTTTGGAAGTGACAGTACATTCTAGAGCATATTTATAGGAAATATTAGGGGTGATCAAAGCAGTTGTGTAGCAGGTGAAGTAGAGTAAATCTGATAGTTTGAGCTTACAACGAGGTGGGTAAACGTATCGCTACCAGTAGGGGTAAAAATTAGGATTAAAAAGATATAATGTATTTTTTTTAAATCATTGCATTGAATGCTTGCATAAGAGATAAGCATTGTGTTTATAGGAGGGAAAATCTAGCTTACTTGAAAATAACTAGTTGTTCGAGAGGCAGGTTTCTAGTGTTCATGGGTGAGACAAAATTATGAGTGAAGGTTGGTACAAAATATAGCCTATCGGTTAAATTAAATTGTAAATGGTATATGGACAAAAAGAGAACAAAAGAAATCAAATTATTATAATGAATCTTATAAAGGTAGACTTCTTATTAGATAAATGGATGACAAGTCTCACAACTGTATAGCACTCGTTATTGAGAAGAAACAAGCATAAAAACATACATTAACTAATAGAGAATGCGATAGATTTTAGATTATTACACAACAATAGTGGACATCTGACTATTGGTAAACTAGACAGGATGGATTGTAATTGACCTTCACACTAGAAGCACTTGGGCAATTGGCTAGAGTGCAGTGATCCACTACCTAGGCTCCTCCCCACCAATCTAAATTTTGTGTTTCTTTTAGTTGTAGTACAAAATAACATAAAACACCCAAGAATGCAACCCCTACATAAAAAATGTAGTTTTGCTTACTCCACCACTATTTATACATACAATCTTCTCCTATGAAATGAAAACATGGAGAATTACATTCAGTAATATAGTCATAGTGATTAGTATTTTCATGTAACGATTAGGTCTTTTCATATTTGAAATTTTATGTATGTTTTCAAAATTTATTTTACTTTTAGCCTTTGATTTTATCCTATAATACAAACTTTAAGACCTTCCATATGTGAAATATTGTGCTTTTTTGTCAATTTCAGATTGTTCAGCCTTTCATATAGTCTCTATGTTATGTCCACCACAACATGAAACATTAAAGCCCTTTGAGTTTCTGAATTTCTGAGTGTTTGTAAATTTTAGATTGCTCAACCTTTAATATAGTCCCTATCTATGTCCAACACACTGCCAAACATTCAAGCCCTTTGATGAATTTCTGAAATTTCTACTTGCTTCCAAAATTTTAGATTTCTGCTTAGCAGTTTGTGTCCTCTTGCTACAACGAAGAAACCCATCCACATGGTTATTTAACCAATTTTATATTACTAATAGTGTCATTCCTCATTGCAAATTTTAGTTTTTCAGGTCAACATTCATTTTCTTCAAAAAATTTGCAGTCAATTTTCTGTCGTATAAATTGGCTTCCATTTCCCATTCTTGTTATTCAACTCCATATGGCTATATTATATATAGAGAGATGTCACCAGAAATTGTGGATATGGGGATGGGGACAGGGACGTGATCCTTTTGCAATTTGCAATTTTTCATACTTACTAAAAATCTCAGAAAACACAAAAGGAAACAATATATAAAAGAAAATTAAGTATTGTGTCTTTATTATAAAAACATGTGATAATGAAATAATGGTAGATGAAATTTTAATCTTTATTGGAGATGTTGCAAAACTAAAATAAGTAAAACTAGTAATTAAAGAATGTAGAAAAATAAAATATGGACATTGAAATAAAAATTTATGTAGATGTATATATTTTTTGTTCAACCCTTCTGATCTTATTTCTTGTCATGTTTCCCTTTCCTTTATGTTTGTCAGTTTTCCCAATTCTTTTAAGTATGGCCACAATGCCAAAACCCTTCTGAGATAGGTGTACACTATAGTCTATACACAACATTTCTTTGTTAATGGTTTTCATATGTATATGAATGTTAGTAGATGTGATATAGAAATAACATATTTTCCAAAAACCTAGTATATGATATAGTTGGAATATGACATTAGTAAAAATAAAGAATATGCCTCCTTAACATGTTAATCTAAATTTAATTAGAATTAAACCCTAAAAAATGTGTGTAGGTGGGAGAAAATTTGTGAATGGCTCTGCTTCGCAACGGCCCAATGGTTTGAATGCGTTTGTGGCTGGGGAGGTGGTCTCGGCTGGGGTCCATGTGTGCCCGACTGGGGGTTCCTCTTCAGCTCTTGGCGATGTGGGCTTTGTCCTGATTGGTCCATGTGGGGATGGTGTTTTGTTTGTAGTTCCATTGGATTGTGTTGCGTCGGTTCCGATTTCCTATGCGTTGGGGCGTGGTGTTCTGGTTTCCTCGGTGCTTTGTGCAGAGGGGCATGGTGTCCCTAGTCTTCCCAAAGGGGGCCCCCGTCTTTCCCCTACTTCGGTGCCTGCAAATGGTATTGTTGGTGGGGGTGCTCCTCCTTCTATTGGGTGTTTTGTGGGGAAGGCAAAATCCTTTTATGAAGCTGCTAGAGTTTGTACTCAGCCTCCTCGGAGGTCTATTCCTTATGCCTGGGACTCCCCGGTGGTGGTTTGTGGTCCTGAAATAGTAGAAAATGGGGAGTATTATCTGAAAATGGGTGTGGTCTGTAGATTCAATGGTCTGTGGCCATCCCTCCCAGGGAAATTGAGATCTACCCTAGTGCTAGGGGATTTTTTATTGCTACATGTTGATGCAATATTTTGCATGTAGTAGCAGCCTTATGGGAAACTTAGCTAATGGGGGACGTTATGTGCTAGCTAAGTAACCTTTGGGATTTTATCGAAGTCGGCTCTTCATTTTAATGGTTGAAGAAAAAGGTAGAAGAGATTGCAGGAATATAAAAATTACACTACAGGCGATGCGCCAAAGTCTTAGACAAATTTCAACAAAGCACAGTGCGAAAATGCAAAGGCACGAACCACAAAATTGTTGTTAGCTAAGTTAATTTTTCCCACAAGCATTTATTATGCAAAAATACCCTCTAATTTGTATAATGTAACCAAGTATAACTTTATCTTTAACACAAAAGAGTCAGAGAAACATGATCTGCATTTTATTTCGGCTATAAAAGGTTACAAAAACTGAAGAACAGGCATTCATACAAAATAAAGAGAAAAAGCACAGGTCAATAGTTCCAACAAATGCATTGAGACAGAAAGGCCGAATTTATTTGGCATAGTCCGAAACTTTTAATTGAAAGCAACTATTACAAAAGGCCCACTTCTCAGTGCCTGAGCGTTTTTCTTAGACTTAATCCACCATCTATAAAGAAAACAAGGCCCAAATTATATGGCCATTCCACCGCCTGAAGACGCATCATGAAAGAGCAGACCATGCGCGGTGATCCTCAGTCTAGATCATCTCGAGTCGCCACAACAAACATCATCCAGCTAACAATATGCCAACGAGACCACGACACACAATGGAAAACCATGTAGCAATAGGAGAGGACATGCGGCAACAGGAAAGTACAGAAGATCCAGCAGCATTTCCAAGGTAGCTGGCGTAGAAACAAAAATGCCACGTGTCACTCAGACAGAGCCTGACAGAAAGTAGCAAAGGCACCTAGCAGACAGCTGCGAGGGAGATCCACGTGGAGAGCTCCAAGCAAAAGTAAAGAACGAAGCAGGCCAGACTCGAAAAAGCAGCCAATATGAGCCACACAACACGCAGATGGTGACTGCTGAAAAGCGAAGCAAAGCAGAAACTAAAAGCTTCACGAGGAAGCCACGTGGCGAGCACCGAGGATAGTGAGCATACAAAATTAAGGCACAACCACAGAGGAAAAGAAAACTGCTAAGGCCTCGACAGTTTTTGTTGAACAGTTTGGCGACTCATAGGGGCTTTTCACTCACAAAAAGGAGAACCCCAGAAACCTTTGGCTCAGCAACAAAATGCTCACAACTTCGAGAGGATGGCCTGTAGATTGGTCCATACTTCATTTGTTGGTGCAGAGAGAGTTCGCAGATGCTCGTGAGCCAATCTGAGATCAATGTTTACTTTGAAGGGAAATCCGATTGATACTTTTGTTTCCAATTCCAATTGGAAGAAAAGTTGTGGTACTTGATACATGATTGCCTCGATCTCTTCGGCAGTTGGAGATTGATCAAAATTCTGGAAGACAGAAAGGTCCTGCTTCTTTTTTTCGATCATTTCAACAACATGCTCCACTCCTGCTACTGCATGGTCCGTAATGAAAGGCGAGGGGAGGCCTCTCTGAGTCAAACAAGAAAACTTTGCCCACATGTCGTTGGTAACTTGGTTTAACTGAGCTCTACAATCTGCTACCTGTTGAACAGCCTCGTGCATGGAGATGAGGCTACTTGCACCTAATGCCACTGTTGTTCGGTCGTTGATGCCCACGCTACTCAATGCTTCATCTGAAGTGGTATATAACTTACCCAATAAAATTCTAGCCTTAGGAACCTTGTCGGAGGTTAACTCCTGGACCTACTATATTGATTCACTAATCGTTCTGCAGAGGCTAGCCGCTTGCACCATAAACTTTAAGGTGGGCTACAAAGTAAGGCACAAAACCTTCACCTTGTCCCAGTATGATGCATGCAAATCTTTAGCAATTTCCAACGAGCTCATCTGGGGCGCAAGGGGTTGGGTCCTTAGGGTAGCCAATTCTACCTCTTTGCTACTTAAACCTACCACTGCTTCTGCCAAAATTTTGTCCAATGCGGACATCTGCTCCCTCAGGGCAAGAACTTCCCTTTCCCTTTCTGCCAGGGCCAATTCGGCCCGCTTGGTCTTTTGGACCTCCAACTCTAAGTTGGCACTTATTTCGGCAATCTCAACAGTGGTGTTTTGTCGGAGCTCTCTCATCCCTTCTTTTAGCAGGTTAGACTGAGCTTGGAGTTCTTTCTCTTTTGCTTGGAGATTTTCCTCACTTTTCTGGAGTAGCTCAACCTGCTTCTCGAGAGTCAGAATGACCTCTTCACCTAAACCCTGCAACTCTTTAATTTTAATTTCGAAGGTACCCCTCTCCTTCTCCAGCCAACCTATTTTGTTCTCTTGGGCTTTAAATTTGTTTACCCAGATGTTGAATTTCCTTTTTCGCTCCGCAATCTAATCATCCTTCTTCTTTTCCTGCCAACTGAGCTTGAGAAAATCAGTAGTCACTATTTTTTGGGTCTCCTCCATCAGCTCAACTTTATCTCACGGGCGGGCCTACTACAAGTCTAACTCGACAACATTCACAGAATAGTCATTGGGTTGCATCGCACCTACTGCCTTGATCACATTATGAGTGATCTTTGCAAACATCAAGGAATTCTGGCTTTCATTGAAAGTGGTTTGCAAGTGTGGTTCTGCCTGCCTGGTTGCGTCCTTCGCCCTTCGCTTGTTAATTTGGTAAGCATGGGCGCTTTTATTTGCATCAACCTGCGAGAAATATTTCTGGGTTAGAATACCCAGTTCGCCAGTGAATGGATACTCCTGAGGGACAGCCAGCGGGAAAGACAGTGTAGCTGATGCATCAGAAGTCTTGCTGGGTCGCATTATAATAGCTGGGGAGAATGGCGGGATGAATTGGCCACTCGGAGGGGATGAAAATGGGGTGACAGTGTAAGGGAAAACTGGAGACACACCAATCGCAGGGCTGGGTCTTAGGGATAAAAATTGTTGGCCCACGAGCCCAGTGCTGACACCAAATTGTGTTTTAGGTAAGGTATGAAAAGTGGAGGACACAGAAGGGAAAACTGGAGGTGCGAGATTGGAATGTTTGGCAAATCTAGTGGTGGAGGGGACAGGCGCGGATGAAACAGCAGGGGCAGATTGTGGCGAGACCAAAGACATAGAGGAGAGAGAAGAGGGAGGAAAAATTACCTGATGCTCGGTTTGAGCTGCAGACACTTCAGCCGCTCCCTTCATCGACAGTTCCTCCTCTTCACCGACCTCTTTGGTTCGTTGTCGCTTCTCTTCTGGGAAATCATCGAGGTCAAGAATGACCCGTTTCTTTCCACTGGTGGTCCTTGTCCACTTCCATTTTGATTTAGAGGGGGCAACTGGCTCTGATGTTTGTTCGCGTGGCACTTCCTTCTGCACAAGTTGTTTGCCAGTATTCTTCTCAAGAATTGGACTCTCGGCAATGGCAGGGGGATTCTTGGTTACTTCCTCCTCCGATTCCGCGGTAGCCTCCTCTCTTCTATATTGTTGCACGGATGTTGAGTGGTTTGAAGAAAATTCAACATCCAGATGTTCATTTTCCCAAATGTCATCAAATCTGTCATCAAGGGCTACCTCGTTATAAATTTTGCCAGTTGCCAAAATTTCCTGCCGGTATATCCGTAAGGCTTGCATCTTCTTGGGTACCTAGTTTAGCTTCTTTAATTGGGTGACCAGGGAGGAGTCGATCATCAGCTTTGGGTTGGCCCTCCCCACAATGTGATAAAAATTTAGCCATGGCGGTCGACCATCCGGTGTAGGCAAATACTCAAGGCCTGCATATCTTCTTAAATCTCCCTTATGGGGATCCCTCCGAAAGTCCCAGAATGGCTGAGACGAATGCAGGATCTTGATGTTGATTCCTAGTAAATTATTGTCGGGGTTGTAATCTCATAGATCATCTATTAGTACTAGCCCGAGGTGACCCAACTTTGAAAGCAGAACCACTGACGTATCAATCTGTGGGGTCCTCTTTTTTACCAGTGACACGGAACCAAACATTATCGGTAGCAGCAAATAGGAGGTTAAGTGATTTCCTCCCCAGTAATCATTGTCAAGGGTACATAGCTACCTCATTGCCTCCAAGGCCAACACTCGATCGGAGAGAAAATGGGGAAGTCAGAAAGGCTCCCGGACGAAACCTGGCAAGCAGAGCATGGTGAAATCAACGCCAAAGAACCAGTTGCAGGGCGGAGTTAACTTCCCCAACCAGGATCTTTGTCGGGGTGATATGCGTTCGGACATATTTAGGCCAGCCCGATCCAAAACCCTTATAGCTAGGGCTATGAATGAATTTGAGAATGCATAATAATCATAGGTTTTTGACATGAAGGGGGTCCATGTCGAAATCGGCTTCCTTAAACCACCCTCGTCAAAAATAGACAGGGACATAAACATTGAAAAGTACTCTGGGTTTTGGTGCAAAATTAAGTAAGCTAGGAAATACGAATACCTGAACTTAGAGCCAGCTCCAAATTTTTGCAACTGCCGCCAAATTCCATCGCTAATAGCTCTTGCAAAATCAAAAAGTTGGCCCTAGCAATTCTTTTTTAGCATAAAGTAGAGGGACATTTGAAATTGATGAACGTCTTTGTCCGAGTCCAAACCACACACCATCGCCAGCATAGAAGCGGCAGATGAAGCGACACCTTTCAGAGCTTTCAAACTGAAAGGGAATTTGGGCGGGACCGAGCTACTCACTTGTTGAAGCTCGGAACGATAATACTACGGCCTCGATTGGAGCTCTCCCCACTTTTGCTGCATTTTTTCCATATCAAAATTGTCAACCTCTTTACCCAAAGGAAATGGGATGCACAATATATCTTGAATAGCCATGGGGCTAATGACTACCCAAAAATCCTTGCCATTGATAACCCCTGTGTTTGGACCAAACCATGCTGCGCATGCCACCACAACCTCTAGACAATGGTGCATCAAGGGAACCATGTACTGCGCAAGCCTACAGTACCATAGCCGTTTGGGGAATGGGTCCCACATATGCTTCATTCTTTTGCATGCAGCCTCCCGAAGGCTCTTAGGATTGCTAGACAACTCGGGGTCAAAGAAGTTATCCCAATCTTCCAAGACCATCACCTGGTCCCTGTGGGGAACCACGCTTAATAACTTCTGGTTCACTAGGTGAGTGAAAGGCCAACTAGGCTTCGCAGGTATGCCTGGAGTTGCATAAGACTCTCCATCATAAAGCTGTACGCAGGGTACATTCCTCATCTGCTCACTTAGACTTACTTGAGCTAAAGTCTACGCAGGGTTTTCTGTAATTTCAGCCATTTTTTGCATTCACAAGAGTCTTTCTGCAAATCTTTTCGCAAACGGCTTAGCTTTTATAAACACTTTTCTCCTCTTGCGAATGCCTTACCTGCTTAACTCTTGGCAATTTTTGCAATAAATATGTTTCTCTGCATGCCATAACTTGCCTTTTTGCTTTCCTGAGAAAGGCGGCCGAAACAGGTACATGCCAGCCGTTTTCGCCAAGTTGCTTATTATGCGCTAGTAGTTTTACTCTTTTGAAAAGGTTGCCAAACAACCAAAATGCTCAAACATTACTTGACAATCTTTCGCATGTGATGGGAATGGATTCCTATCTCGAAAGACGAACCCAGGTGCTCCCGTGAGCATTTCCTTGCAGGCTATTTGTATTGATTGCCATCAATACTCGTAGACTTACTTGAGCTGAAGTCTACGCAGGGTTTTCTGTAATTTCAGCCATTTTTTGCATTCACAAGAGTCTTTTTGCAAATCTTTTCGCAAACGGCTTAGCTTCTATAAACACTTTTCTCCTCTTGCGAATGCCTTAACTGCTTAACTCTTGGCAATTTTTGCAATAAATATGTTTCTCTGCATGCCATAACTTGCCTTTTTGCTTTCCCGAGAAAGGCGGCCGAAACAGGTACATGCCAGCCGTTTTCGCCAAGTTGCTTATTATGCGCTAGCAGTTTTACTCTTTTGAAAGGTTGCCAAACAACCAAAATGCTCAAACATTACTTGACAATCTTTCGCATGTGATGGGAACGGATTCCTATCTCGAAAGACAAACCCAGGTGCTCCCGTGAGCATTTCCTTGCAGGCTATTTGTATTGATTGCCATCAATACTCGTATAGGGCACATTTCCCAACAACCTTTTCTCTATACCTTCACCCGATTCGGATGAGACGGGGGCGCTTCAAATCATTTACACCTGGCCGATTAGTGAATAATGTGGCAGGTCAGCGGAGCAAGTTGCAAGCTGCTCCTGTACCTTCCTGTCACCTCGCATGCTGCAATGCCAAAAATCGAGGCAAAGTGACATAGTTGGTATAATTGTTAATCATGATTTCTTCGGCAAGCAAACCTTAGCTAGTCTATAAATCAACTCCTTATGTAGCATTGCAAACCATGATATCGGCTAGCCTTTCAGCTTAGCAATCTCTTGCTACCTTAGTAGTTTTAATCCTTTAGCTAGAAAAGTAGAAATCATGGAAACACTAGTGAGGCTCACCTGTAAAAAGACCCAGGCTGCCTTTCTTGGAAAGATTACTTGCAGGCACCTAAAACATATGACAGGTGCGAAAAACCTGTTATACATGAAAGCGATTAAGTGGATCCTTGGAAAGGACTGCGTGCGTTATGAAGAGCAATATCGGGTGAACACCAGCATCTGCTCCCACTTCGTCGCGTCTCTGCTGGATATTAGCGTTTCAAAACGCAAGATTTTAAAGCTGACGAGGCTAGTCTTCCCTCAGTGTTACCTCAGACGTCTGGAGCAGATTATACACATAGCCCAATTGGGTTGTGGGATTTGCTCGGTTCGAAACATCCGCTTGCAGCAGCTGCATGGAGACATCGTTCCAACTAGGCCTTTTCTGTTCGGCTTTGAGTTGGAGACACACGAGGAGCACCGTGCAAAGGTTCACGTGGGTTGCTATTTCCTCATACGCATACACTATCTTGAGCCATTTTCTAGCTTCCAGTGGTATGAGGATTTCAAGAGAATGGTATTTCCGAAGCCCGAGCCACCTACTGCTATAATCGTCGGTCCTTCTCACTATTATCTTGAAGATGAAGATGATTGCAAATTTTTCTTCTTATGTTTACAAGCCCCACACTATAGCGGGCATATGTAAATGTTACCATAAGGCATCCGGCCTTAATATATTGTAAATTTCTGACTTTTTGATGAATATAATATGTCGTTTCTAGACAATCCAGCCCATTTGTAAATTTCTTTCAATTGCTTGCATCATTGCTGTGTTTTACTTCAATTCTTGTGCTGAGAGGATCCAAAATTTAAAACAGCGAAGAATAATTACATATATACAAATATACAAAACTAACACATGCGCAGAATTAATAGAATCTTTTAAGATGTATTCCATTAACTGGAATACTCAGGGCGTTGCCTTCCATATCTTCCAACTCAAAAGAGTTGAACTGTTTACACTTATAGATCTTGAATGGCCCTTCCCAAAGGCTGTCAAATTTGTTGTGCTATCCAGGTTTTACTCCGCATTGTAAACCCTGATCAGAAGCCCTTTTGTTGAACCATTTCTTCACTACCTGCTGGTGGCTATTTATTGCTTCCAGGGCATGTTCTCTTTTCTCTTGCACTTCGAGCAACTCATAAAATCGCACCTTCATTGCCTCATTCTATTCAATTTCCAGGAACTTGAGCAACTGCAGGGCGGGAATTTCTGTGGCGATGGGAAACAATGCCTCTTTCCCGTACACCATCTCATAAGGAGATGTTTTCAATATCTACTTGGGCATAATTCGATCTGCCTAGAGCGTTGTCCATAGGTTTTTATGCCACTCTTTTTGATGTTCTAAGCCTATCTTTTTGACCAACTTGATGAGGTTTTTGTTAGTAGACTCTGCAAGACCATTTCCCTGGGGATAATAATTAGAGGAAGTCTTCAAGAAAACTCTATATTTTAGTGCAAACTGGCTCATCTTTGAACCTAGAAAAGCCTTAGCATTATCAGAGATGATTGTTTTAGGCGGGCCAAATCTGGCCACCAGCTCTTCGAGGAAATTAACAATCTCTGATTCAGTTGCATTTTTTAATGGCACTGCCTCAGCCCACCTGGTAAAATAATCAGTTGTTGTTAATACCCATCTATGTCCAGCCAAAGAGAAAGGGTTGATCATCCCAATGAAGTCCAAACCCCATTGAGCAAAAGGTTCTTCTACCACTATTGGCCTTAAAGGCATAGCAACATTCTGTCTCTTTCCGACATAGAACTGACATTCCTTACAAGACCTAATTATTGAAAATGTATCATTAAAAAGTGCTGGCCAAAAGTAACCAACACATATAATTTTGATCGCCGTGGTTCTTGCAAAAAAATGCCCTCTGGTAGGGCTATTATGGTATTGATCTAAAATCTTCTTGGCTTGTTCCTCATTTACGCACCTTAGCAGAATGCCATTGAAATTTCTTTTAAACGGGACACCCTCCAAAAGGACATAATTGCTATTCTGTAGGCGATAGAAATGTCTTTTAAAGGATGGGAGATCATTCGGATACCTTCCTGTCTACATAAAATTTATCCTATCATCAAGCCAGTTGCTCTTAGAATTTTCTTCGTTTATTAACACAGTTTTTGGAGCTCCAAACTCTGTCGCTGCTTCACTTTTTTCAGTGATGTATTCACACAGTCCTTTTCCCTTAACGGTCTTGATAGGTCTGACTTCAATGTCATATTCTAGGATCTTGGTGATCCAGTTAGCTCTTTCTTCGGTGATTTCCCCCTCCATGATATATTCTCGCACACTAGGATGCGGAACACAAACAATCACCTTATTATATGATATCAAATGTCAAATTTTTTTAAGCCCCTTAACAATAGCGAAGGCCTGCTTCTCTACAAAGTTATACTTTACTTCGTACTCCTTCAAAGTTCATGAGTAGAAAGCAACAGGGGACTCCCTTGTGTTTCCATCATTCTTCTGCATAAACACCGTGGCAATACTGTTCCCACCACCAAAAACATACATAATAAAATCTTTTGACAGGTCTAGGTTAACCAACACAGGGGCGGAAGAAATAGCCTTCTTCACAAGCTCGAAAGCTTTTCTGGCCTCTGTCGTCCATTTGAAAATCTAATCTTTCTTCAGCATTAAGGTAATAGGACGAACAATGCTTGCAAAATCTGCAATAAACTGGCTAATAAAATTAACCTTACCTAGGAAAGATTGCATGCCCTTTTTGTTAACAGGTAATGGAAGTCCCCAGATTGCATCAACTCTTTCTGGGTCAATAGCAATGCCTTCCTTAGAGATGACATATCCCAATAGTTTTCCCTAGGGAACTCTGAACACACACTTCTTTGGATTCAAAGAGATTCCGAATTTTTGGCATTTCTGAAAAACGAGCTCTAGATGTTCAAAATGATCATCGACAGATTTTGAGAATACTGTTAAATCATCTAGATAGATGAGTATAATCTTGTGGATCAAATATTTAAAAGCAATGTCCATAGCTCTCTGGAAGGTGGCTCTAATGTTTGAGAGTCCGAAAGACATTTTAGCATATGCATACGTTCCCCACTTTGTGGCGAACGCTGTCTTGTATTGATCCTCTTCTTTTACCCGAATTTGGTTATAGCCTGAAAAACCATCCAGCATTGAGAACATTTCAGAGCCAGCTACAGTCTGCAGAATTACTTCCATTGAAGGCAAGGGGTAATGATCCTTTAAGGATGCTCTATTTAAGTCTCGAAAGTCTACGCATAGGTGCATATCCCCATTTTTCTTCCGGACTGGCACCAGGTTTGACACCCAGGTGCTATGTTTGATCGAAAACACTATCCGAGATGCGATCAACTTGTTTAGCTCTTGTGACATTAGGGATTCTATCTTTGGGTTCACAGGTCTCTGTTTTTGGCGAACTGGCTTTGCCCCTTCAGACAGCTCAATAGTATGCTCGATGATTCCGAGATCATGTCCCTTAAGATCATCATATGACCAAGCTACTATGCCTGGGTATTCTTCGCAAAAGTGTTTTAGTCTGTCTTTATTCTCTTGCGAGACTTCTTTCCCAACTTTGAGCTTTCGATCTTCCTTGATATGCAAATCGGTGTAATCACTTTTATCCACCACTAGCTTTCTTTTGTCTCTTGTCACATCATCACAATAAAAAAGGCTCTCGAGAGTGACTAGGCCTCTCAGAAGTTTGTTGGATTTCAACTAGATGATTTGATCTCCGTAAGCTTTGACAATCTTCGGTTGCAACTGATCGGCGAATTCTCCAGATGACTGAAGGAATGATGCAATATGAGCATCGCTATCAAATACCTGCCAATCTTGATTATTATCGGGGACAACGGGTCTTACAATTACCTTCACCGTATGTTTATTCTTTAGCAACTTGGATGCCGGCTCGAACTGAGCTCCAATAGTTGCCATCTTGTCAGCCTCGAAATTTATTTCCCTCGGAATAGCCTGAATATTGAATGTCTCAAAGTTGTCGATCAAATCCTAGACCCTATGTCGATAAGATCACATACGGATATTCTTGGCGGCTGAAGTTCTACGGATTTGGTTAACCACAAGCTCAGAATCTCCAAAGACACTTATCTGTTTTGCACCCATTTGCTCTGCAAGGCTTAAACCATAGATGAGACCTTCATATTCGACTTCATTTTTTGAACACACAAACTGAAAATGGTAAGACCTCAACATCTTTTTGTCAGATGGAGATACCAAACAAATCCCCGCTCCAGCTCCTACTTTACATCTGGCTCCATCGAAATATAACATCCATATTTCTGGAGACTCTTCCCCTTCGGGTTCTTTAGTAACCTTGGGCATGATCTACCCTTCTTCATGAATAACATAGGTTCCGAGGCCAGTTGAGTGGTAATTCCCTAAAGGGTCTATATCGATAAATTCCTTCAACAAATTGTCTTCATTTGCTGTCCGAGAGCCAGTAACCTCCTCCTCTTCAAGGAATTCCACATTGTACCTTTCCTCTTGAGAAATTGAAGTGTGTGCCGCTTCTTCAAAATTTAGCAAAGCCTCGTCAGCAATGTGCTCAGGATGTAAAGTCTCTGATAGCAGTTTCATCTTAACCCCATGCTTGGTCCTTAGAATCAAGTGCGGCCAGTCTAGCACCAGATATCCTCCTACATTTGCAGTGAACTCCCGGGACAAACAAATCCCAAATAAAGGAGGGATATCGATGAGTATGGTATCCTGCTTTACAGTAATACTGGGGCAGGTGAATAAAGTCATGGGTAATCCCTTGATTATCCCAACAGTATCGACCTTGTTTCCATCAAGTTGCATGACTCCTTTATTCAGAGGCTCATATTTTAGACCTAAAGCATCAACTACTTGTTTTGGCATGATAGTGGTGCTAGCACCAGAGTCGATCATATAGTTATGCAGCAGCTTATCACCAATAATTAATGTTAGAAAGAAAGGCTTAGGTTTAGGCCTACTTTCCTTTGCAGACTCGAGTTTCTCCTCTGGTTGAATCATTAGCACTTTATCCAGGTTGGACCTGGATGCATCCTCTCTATTGGGTAGAGCGGGAACTTTAGAATCTTCTTCAACTGACAGCGCCTTTTGTAGCAGTACCTTCTGCTCCGAAATAGCCAGGACGTCCCATAGAGAAGCGTTGGCAGATGAATTCTTCAGTTGTTCTACCACGTTGAATTGTGCCTTTGGCTGGTGAGTTGTGATTGCATGTTCTTTATGTCTTGCAATCGCCACTAGTTTCACAGTCGGTACATCCGGCAGTTTGGTAACAGTATAAGTAACCAGCGGAGCCTTTGTCTTCGGAGGAAGTGGATTCAGAGGGCTACGAACAACCATCTTTGACTGTGGTGGAGTTGGCAATAGGCCTGCCACTAGGCTGGGCATTGGTTGTGATGTAGCTTTGGTAGGTAAGGCTGTAAACTCTCTGGTAAATCTACGCTTAGAACGTGTATTATAGTCAGATTGTACTCGGGGTACTTTATCAATAGGGATGTTGTTCGGAAATGCTGACTCTTCTCCTTCCATCCAAGAAAAGAGAGCCTAGTTTGGGACAATGTCTGACTCTTGCTGGATTGACATCCCCTGCATTTGTGCGATGAGGACTGCATTGTCCATTTGCTGAGAAGCATATGGTGAGTTGCCGAAAATGGACGCGCTGCCTTCGCTACATTGATCTGCAATTTGTTTTTGCAAATTTTTTCGCAGACAGTTTCGCGGCATGCATGCATCATTGCAGGGAAAACACCATGAGTTAGCATCTTCAACCAAATTGTTTTGTCCTGCCACCAGCTCCTTATTCGAACTAGGATGAACAGTCTGCATGGGTAGGGTTACCAGAACTATCTGGTTACTTGATTGAGCCGAAGTATTCCCACATGACCTATCCTGCCATTGGTTTGATTGGTATGGAGGTTTTTCGCCTTGGTAATTTTGGTATGTAGGCTTTTGATAGTTGTATTGCTGTCACTTCAAAGTAGTTAATTCATTGGTCATAGTCCGCATCTGTTCTCTCATTTCGTTCATCTCGGCAGCCATAGGATTAGGCACATGAGCTACTACAGGAGTTGTCGTCGGGGCAGAGCTTAAAACATTTATGGGATAGGCGTACATAGATTGGGGAAGAGTTGTAGGAGCACTGGTAGAAGGGACTTCGGCTTCTGGAGCATTACACTCGGGGAACAATGGCATGATGGGTCTCAGCACCAACTTTCCTGCAACGATCAAATTATTCTCTGCAGTGACAACTAAGGTGTAAGCAGCAGGAAGAGTGTCTCTGCCCAAAGCTTGCAACATCATAGAGAAGTCGGCATTGATCGACTTCAAGTAGAACATAAATGCTAGATTTGGAGGTGGTCAGCTGCCCACAGGCACTCTCTGCTAGGTCAAATGGAACCTCACATTGAAGTCAGGTAGAGCTTCATGAGGGGCTCACTTTATATTTTCCAGTTGATGATACAATGAAGATTTGTCACTAGCATTTGAAAATCGCTCATAAAATAGGGTCTTGAGCTCATCCCAGGTAGCAATAGTACCAGCTTATAGAGTTTTGTACCAGTTTAGCGCCTTTCCTCGGAAGGAGGCGGCCAGCAATCTAAGGGCTACATTTTCATTGGATACACCATGTACTAGACATATGTCTGCTACATCTTGCAGATGTTTTGTTGGTGTCTTTGATTCGTCTCTGAAATATTTAGGGATAACTTTTAGAGCAGAAATCGGGATGGGGGCCCAAGCTGCAGGAGGCACAGGTGCTACTAATGGGCAGTCGGAGTCCCAGGCAACGTAGTTTCTAGCAACCATAGGTGCGGGTGGATTAGATGACGTCAGAGAAGGAGGAGATGGAGGAGGTGAGGGACTACTTCGGCAACCCCTCGGGTGCACGAAAACTAAAGGCGGAACAAGTTGGCCAGGGACTCTCGTAGTTTGTGACCTAGTCACAGGTCGATGACTCATACACACCTATGACAAACAGGTGAATGTGCTAGTTCGCGGTCCCACCGGGCGTGCCAGAAAAAGAACTGTTGACGCAATATTTTGCATGTAGCAGTAGCCTTATGGGAAACTTAGCTAATGGGGGATGTTATGCGCTAGCTAAGTAACCTCCGGGATTTTATCGAAGCAGGCTCTTTGTTTTAATGGTTGAAGAAAAAGGTAGAAGAGATTGCAGGAATGTAAAAATTACACTACAGGCGATGCACCAAAGTCTTAGATGAATTTCAACAAAGCACAATGCGAAAATGCAAAGGCCCGAACCACTAAATTGCTGTTAGCTAAGTTAATTTTTTTTACAAGCATTTATTATGCAAAAATACCCTCTAATTTGTATAATGTAACCAAGTATAACTTTATCTTTAACACAGAAGAGTCAGAGAAACATGATCTGCATTTTATTTCGGCTATAAAAGGTTACAAAAACTGAAGAACATGCATTCATACAAAATAAAGAGAAAAAGCACAGGTCAATAGTTCCAACAAATGCATTGAGACAGAAAGGCTGAATTTATTTGGCACAGTCTGAAACTTTTAATTGAAAGCAACTATTACAAAAGGCTCACTTCTCAGTGCCTGAGCATTTTTCTTAGACTTAATCCACCATCTATAAAGAAAACAAGGCCCAAATTATATGGCCATTCCACTGCCTGAAGACGCATCATGAAAGAGTAGACCACACGCGGCGATCCTCAGCCCAGATCATCTCGAGCCGCCACAACAAACATCGGCTGACTAATAATATGCCAACGAGACTAGGACACATAACGGAAAACCATGCAGCAACAAGAGAGGACACGCGACAATAGGAAAGTACAGAAGATCTGGCAGCATTTCCAAGGTAGCCAACGCAGAAACAAAAATGCCATGTGTCACTCGGACGGAGCCCGACAGAAAGTAGCAAAGGCGCCTAGCAGAAAGCCGCGAGGGAGGTCCACATGGAGAGCTCTGAGCAAAAGTAAAGAACGAAGCGGGCCAGACTCAGAAAAGCAGCCAGTACGAGCCATGCGGCACGCAGACGGAGACTGTTGAAAATCGAAGCAAAGAAGAAATGAAAAGCTTCGCGAGGAAGCTACGTGGCGAGCACCGAGGATAGTGAGCATACAAAATTAAGGTGCAGCCGCAGAGGAAAAGAAAACTGCTAAGGCCTCAGCAGTTTTTGTTGAACACTACCTTTGGCTCCCCTCGTGAGCAAAGTTGTGTTCTGGACAGAGGATGGATGTGGGGTATTCATTCTTTGTCCATCAGGCCCTGGTCTCATTCTTTCAACCCCCTTACGGAGCCGTTGAACACTAGACCTATTTGGGTCCGACTGCCAAATCTTCCACTCCAGTTCTGGGAGGAATTATGCTTTGAGGCCATTGGCAATACCATTGGTCGATTCTTAATGGTGGATTCTACAACTAGGGATTTTGGGCACACCACAGTTGCTCAGATGTTAGTTGATCTAGACATCTCTAAACCTCTCCATGGGAATGTTGTTTTGTTGGTGGAGGACAGACCTTGGAAGCAGCTCTTAGACTACGAGGGTCTCCCCTTTCGGTGTAGGAGATGCTTTTCGGTGGGCCACTTTGCCTTTGCTTTCCCTCATGCTCGCCGCAAGGGTGTTGTGACTTGGTGGAAAGATGCTCTTCTGGATCACCTCACGATGGGTTCTTCTTCAGAGTTTTCTTCTGAGGAGGTCGACCCTCATGTTGTTGCTCCTCTCCTGGACCTCTCTTCATTGGAACCTCCTTTGGACCGCTCTACTGACACTGTTGTGCCTGACCCTGCACCTGTTGTCACTGCTCTGTCAGACCCTATCAGCACTTTTTTGGGAGCCTCTACTGTTCCGCTTGTTGATTCAGTCTCGGATGCCTTGCTACCAGCTCACCCGCTGCTTGGTGGTCCTGTGGTGGCTGAGGCGGAGTCACTCCTCTCACCGTTCTCTTTGTTTCCTGTTTTAGAGCCTCCCTGTTCGGTTGTTCTTCGAAAGAAGAAATTTGTGTCTACTTCTCAGACTTGGGCTCATGGAACCAACTTTGAACCCTCTGTGTCTGGGGTTGCTTAATTTATTTGTTTTTCCATAGTTGTCAATCAACAATTTCTGGTTGTACCTATAGTTCAAACTATATTTTGAACTATGTTTTTTTTTGGCCCCTTGGGCCCTTTGTGAAGGGTACGACACCCTGAAAATGTTGCTTAACATTTCAAAAACATGTTAATCTACATATAATTTTCTATCGGTGTACCCCTTGCACCCCCTTCTGGTGCAAGTGCTAGTTAGATAAATGGATGACAAGTCTCACAGCAGTATGGCACTTGTTATTGAGAAGATACAAGCATAAAAACATACATTAACTAACAGAGAATGCGATAGATTTTAGATTATTACACAACAATTGTGGACATTTTACTATTGGTAAACTAGACAGGATGGATTGTAATCGACCTTCACACTAGAAGCAGTTGAACAATTGGCTAGAGTGCAGTGATCAACTACCTAGGCTCCTCTCCACCAATCTAAATTTTGTGTTTCTTTTAGTTGTAGTGCAAAATAACATAAAACACCCAAGAATGCAACCCCTGCATAAAAAATGTAGTTATGCTTACTCCACCACTGTTTATGTCTCTTGAAGATGATGTAGTTGATAATGAAACCCGTTGTGCCCCATGAGATGTAATTGACAGCATGTGCTGGTGGCATATTTGTAGTGGATCCAATTAGAATTTCCATGTTGATTAATTGAATCCATTTGACAAGTTGGGGAACGTTTTGGAAAGATACCAAACAAGCACTGGTGCAAGTGCACCGATAAGGAAGAACTAGTTGCAATTTTGGTACAGTCCAAAGTTACCAAACATTATTTTTGGTACAATTAACCCCCATATTATGGACACACTGTACAAAACACTGTCATTGGAGCATGTCCAAAGATTTCTTGTTTTGTTTACATCACACAAGCCATCCACCCCTTATATCATCCACCATGTTGTTCCAAAGTATACAATGGTTGCAATTACAGTTCCTACAACCTTCACAAAGCATGAGCTAAAGGTTATTTCTTAAGGTCATTTCCAATCCAAACATCAATTAAGTGTGAGAGGCTACCCAGTGAAGACCCACAATATCAAGATTTCTTTTCCATTAATGTTATATCTAAATCAACATACTGCAAAATCAGGAACAACCAATCTTTTTTTTAAAAACAATTTATAGTCTAAATCTAAGATTGGTATGGAAAGCTCAATGTTTTGTATTTAGGGATATGATTTTATAATGTCCATACACATCTATTATGATGTCAACATCTCCATCAATCTATATAGAGTATAATATTATATCCTTTAAGTATATAAAACTGGAAGGAAACTGTTCATAGGTTATTTGAGGTTTTGGATATCCTTATTAATAAATAGCTTGTTGATTGTTTAAACTAGTCTAGAAAATTAAGTATGTTTTATTTTGAAATTTTAATATATAAACCTAAACGAAGAACATTGATCATGGAGGAATTTTTATGTAATGCTCCAATTTGAAATTGTGAAGAAATGTAAGAGCTTGTATCATGTTGAGATATATTATATGTCTTGAATGTTACATTGGCAAATGGTCTGCCCTGATATATGTATCTAATTATTTACTCTATTATTATATTCAACCTTGGTTGCTATAGACAAAATGTGAATAATTGATGATTTTAAACCAAACCCAAGATTCATTGTAGCTAAAAGTAAATAGTCTGTAAATTATTTTTTGTTATTTGTTGTAGATACACCAAATAGCAAGTAATATGCTGGTTGTTTAAGCTCATCATACATTGTGTGTTAATTTATTCTTTACTTAACGTATTAGTAGTGACCCAAATGATTCCCACGAGAAGGGTAAATGAAAAATCAAGGCCACATACATATATACAAATATACATACATACATATATACAAGCATACATTCACACATACAAAAATACATGTACATTCATTCATTCAATCGTATAAACATACATACATACACACATACAAGAATATATACAAACATACATGCATACAAACATATATACAAACATACATACAAACAAACATACATTGAATCCAAACATACATTCATACATAGATACAAATTAAAACAAGGCATAATGCGAGTGTGTTATAATGTGCTCACATTATTGCCTACTTTGAGAATTTCCAAGCCTTTGGCTTGGATTTATTTTCTAACAACTAAAACATGTTTTTCCAAACTATAGAAATATTCACATAATCTCGAGTGTGGTCCCCATCAGGTTTGCACATGTTTCAAGGTCAAGTAAAAAATACCTAGGTAATGTTAATTTATCTCTTAGCTATCTAACCATACATTTTTTTTCACATTTTGACTACGTTAAGGCTTTCATTAATTTCTTTTGTTGGTGTATCCATTTTTTTGTCAAAAACCAATGTTTGGCCTTTTTTAGTTTATTTTTTTACCATTCATGAAATTTAAAATAAATTATAGTTTTAGAAATTAGACTCCATTCTACACATATTTGAAAAGAAAAATATTTTTGATTAGTTTTAAAAAAAATTAGGGGGGATCATGTTCAAATTTCTATTTTTTAGGATGTGTCTATTTTGAAAATTAGTAAAAAAATATATATTCATTAAAATATTATCAAAAAAATCGGAGTTAAAATACATGGTGTTAGCTAATTTCTCACTAGAGCGATTTTAAAAATACTAAAAAATAGTTAAAACAAAACCGATTTGTGTGGCCTCCCTTTTTGAATCCCTTAATCTCTACCATTTAAAAAAACTAAATAGTAGTTTAGAAAGTAGATTCAGAGCAATATGACTCTTGTTTTTGTTGTATATTAAATTTTTGAGTGTAACTATCATCAATTTCTCATCCAAGGTCAATATTTCTTGATTCTAGAAAAAAAAAAGTGACCACTTAAGACCCCTTTTTGGCCCCCCATATTTGTGCATTTACCCAACATTGTCCTACTAGACCCAACTAACAAAGAAGTTTCTAAGAATCCTTTTCCAAGGTTTCCAAGAATAATCACAATGGATTAGGATGATCGATACTTTCCTCTTTTTGTTCAAATAAGAAGAAACTGTTCAACAATTGCATAACTCTTCTTTGAAGATTATCAATGGTTGGACCGTACAGTGATAGATAGTCCACCAAAAGAAGCCAATTTTGGGAATGGTTTAATTATTTCATAGTTTTATCCTATTGAAAGGAGTACATATTGTTGGACTAACCACCAGCATCTCCCTTTGGGTTCGAACACCCTCAGCGTCACTTGAGGGGTTTGAACCCATGATCGACTCTGATACCAATTGTTGGCCTTGTCTTTGCACCAAAAGATCAACCTGTCAATGCTCAATACAAGCGTCGGTTAAGATCCACGGTAGGCAGTTAAACCATGTTGCAAACCCGAAGGGAGATGTTGGCAATTAGTCCAACACATATAATTTAGGAATAATCGAATTGTACCTAGACTTAATAGAAAAATCCCCAACTTGAGATTCTATCCACACAAAGTTAGCAATTAAATGAAGCCTATAGAATCTTTGATTAGAGATAATTATAAGTTTTTCAACAACAAGATTAAAAGAAGGATTTTACTAATTGGGGTCAAAACTCCAAGAAGGTTTGGAATCAAAATTCTAATCTAGTCTTTTACTAGACATCATAATCATCTTTTCAAGTCAATTTGAATAGTAGAACATATAGGGCGGAGCTCCAAGGGGACAACTGAAATCCATGGGTCTTCCCAGAATCTAACCTTCTCGCCATTTCCAATATGTCACTTTAATCATATACTCAAAGTCTCTTTAGTCTTGAGAAGATTATTCCAAATGTTCAAGCCTCTTGGCAACTATTGATTTGGACAAAGGTAATACCATATCTCCCATTTAGATATTTAGGTTTTATGATATTACCCCATTTAGATTATTTCTTGAGAAGTCTAGAAATACTTTAGTTAAGAGGGCCTTATTCATCAATCTAGTTTATCTTATATCAAGGCCTCCAGATTACTTGTGAGAAAAAAATGTGTTCGAATAAACCATAGAGATCCTTTATTTTTGTTTAGTACCTAACCATAGAAATCTTCTTTAAATTTGTTTTAGCTTATCAACCATAATCTTGGGGATATTGAAGAGGGAAAGTAGATAAAAAAAGGTGCTCTAAAGAGAGGCTTTTAGAAGTTGGATTTTTCTTGTATTGCTTGAAAGAACACACTTTCAAGCATTGTTTCTTATGCTAATTTTAAATCAATGTTAGTGTGACTCATTAGAATCTACTAAGTTTGCAAGTCTCAATATGGAGTACTCATTATGAAAAATGTTTCAAGTCATTATTATCCACATTCTTTTATGAATGTTTAAATATTTACTTTCATATTTATTGTTTATTTTAATTTGGCGTGTATCTTCATAATATTTCACACGCAAGTCAAAGTGGAAGCAAAATGAAGGTGTCCCATTCATTTTGGACTCATTCTGACCAAATTATCCCTAATGCAATGATTAGTGTACAAATGACATATTTCTACATAGAAATTGACAATTGACTTGAACCTAACTATTGCAAGAGTTTTTCCCTTGGTCTCCTTGTGTTGTGCAGTGTTGTGCTTGGGTTTGTGGCATGAAATAACTACCTCATGTGGATCTTGGTTCTTGTATAAATCTGACGGTTGTATCGGGCATTGAAAGGTTGATCTTTTGGTGCAACGACAACTTCCTGTGAAACAATTGGTATCAGAGTCGAGATCACAGGTTCAAAACCCTTGCTTGCGATAGGGGATTGTTGCAAGATTTTTTCCCTTGGTCTCCTTGTGTTGTGCAGTGCGACACTTGGGTTTGTGACATGGCTTAACCACCTCTTGTGGATCATGGATCTTGTATAAGTCTAATAGTTGTATTGGGCATTGAAAGGTCGATCTTTTGGTGCAATGTTAGCAACTTGTGCAACACTCACATAGTCCTATATGCACACATCCCTAAGGATCAACCTTGATTTGTATTTTATCTATTTCTCATCCCAAATTAAATATGTGGACATAGAAATAAACAAGTTTCATTTTTAAGGCATGGAAATCATCCTCTATTTCCAGATTAAAATTTATTTTGGGTCCAATCTAACTCCATTCATACCAACCATTAATTGCCAACATATAAGTGTAAAATGTGTTATTGTGTGTGCTATGGTGTTTGTATCAAAAGGAAAAAACCTAATACACTTTTGTATCCATCCATTAAATACCTCTACGATCCATCATCCAAAGTCCAAGATAACATTATAGGGTGAACCCACAATAATGGGTTGCAAATATTTGCATGAACAAAAAATAGAGCCGCCCATCAAAAACTTTGGAAAGGCTTTGAACAAAGGAAACCCTTCAAATGAAGGAGCTTCGTATGAACACCCCACCCTTCGAATGAACCGCCCCTTCATATATTAGCATTACATTGACTTACGACAACACCTAGATTTAGCAATAGATTAGGGTATATTGCATAGTTACTTGTGTCATCTATCTTTGTTGCAAATGAAGATCCAAAGGTTTGGTATGAAAAGAAGATCCTCACTTAGCAAACTCCCAAAGATGTTTACATGCTTATTCGTAGACATAGATACTAAACAATGAGGTAAATAAATTCCAAACATTTAAGACAATTGATTTTCATGGACTAGGTTCACTTCTTGGACATGGAGATCAGCTCAATTGACATGGATTTGAATCACAATAGAAAACAATATATTTATTCATCTATCAAAAACTATTATTCATAAATCTCATACTTAAACAATGTTTCTAATTGTAAAGAATAGTCTACAATATAATATCTTCCTACAAATTTTAAATCTTAATCCCTCATCCCTCTTTAATCATATTCAAAAAATATCATTATTATTGATACTATATAAACTCATAATTCTAAAATATTATTTATTACGCAATTGTTTAAAGCTCTATTTTATATAGAATGTTTTTTCTCAAAGTTTAAGCAAATAATTTACAAAGCAATTATAAATACAATTGCAAATGGAATATGGAGAGAAAAGGAGCAAAGAAAATCAAATCACTATCACGAATCTCATATAAATGGATGACAAGTCTCACAACTGTATGGCACCCATTATTGAGAAGAAACAAGCATAAAAACATACATCGAGAGTCACATGGGCAGAACCCAGAATATCAAAGAGTCTTGGGCCAAGCCCAGAAACCAGAAAATATCACAATAACATTACCATCCACTTTTTTTGTAAATATATGTATTTCCATCTTTTATTAATATAAATATAGATGCTTATTCATAAAAAAAACATGCATTGACCAATAGAGAATGGGATAGATTTTAGATTATTACACAACAATTGTGAACATCTGACTATTGGTAAACTGGACAAGATGGGTTGTAATTGACCTTCACACTAGGAGCAATTGGACAATTTGCAAGAGAGCAATGATCATCTCCCAAGGCTCCTCCCCACCAATCTAAATTTTAATTGTCATATAGTTGTATTGCAAAATAAACTAGAACGCCCAAGAATGCAACCCCTGCATCAAGTGCCCCTGACAAAATATAGTTATTCCTACTCCACCACTGTTTATGTCTCCTGAAGATGATGTAGTTGAAAATGAAACCAACTGTGCCCCATGAGATGTAAGTGGAAGCATATGCTGGTGGCATATTTGCAGTTGCTCCAATTAGAACTGGCATGTTGATTAATTGAATCCATTTGATCTTGGGGAACTTTTTCGAAAGATACCAAATAGGCACTGGTGCAAGTGCACCAGCAAGGAAGA
Organism: Sequoiadendron giganteum; assembly: GCA_007115665.2. NCBI lineage: Eukaryota > Viridiplantae > Streptophyta > Pinopsida > Cupressales > Cupressaceae > Sequoiadendron > Sequoiadendron giganteum. The sequence continues at coordinate 450,208,893 of CM021102.1, forward strand.
ACCAATTGCAATTTTGGTACAGTCCCCAAGTTACCGAACATTCTTTGTGGTCCAATTAAGCCCCATATTATGGACGCACCGTAGAAAACACTATCATTGGGGCACGTCCAAAGATTGCCTGTTTTGTCTGCATCACACAAGCCGTCCACCGATTCTATCATCCACCATGCTGTTCCAAAGTATACAGTGGCTGAAATTGCAGTTCCTACAACCTTCACAAAGCATAAGCTAAAGGTTATTTCTTAAGGTCATTGCCAATCTAGACACCAATTAAGTGTGAGAGGCTACCGAGTGAATACCCACAATATCAGGACTCCTTTTCCATTAATGTTATATCTAAACCAACATATTCTATCCCTGTTTTTCAAAATTAGGAATAACCAATGCTCGATAAAAATACTTTATAGTCCAGATCTAAGATTGATATGGAAAGATACGATTTTATAATGTGCATAGATTTGACGAAGATGTCAACCGTATATAATATGATGTAAACAACTCCATCAATCGACATACAGTATAATATTATATCCTTAAGTATACAATACTGAAAGGAAACATTTCATAGGCTATTTGGGGTTTTGGGTATCCTTAATAATAAATAGCTTGTGGACTGTTTAAACTAGTATAGAACATTAAGTAAACTATATTGTATTTTGAAATCTTAATATAGAAACCTGAACGAGGAACATTGACCATGCTGGAATTTTCATGTAATGCCCCAGTTTGAAATCTAGAAGAAATGTAAGAGCCTGTTGCATGCTGACATATCCATGTCTTGAATGCTAGATTAGCCAATGGTCTGCCCTGATATAGGTATCCAATTATGTACTCTGTTATTATATTCAGCCCAGGTTGCTGCAGACAAAATGTGAATAATTAATGAATTTAAACCGAACCCAAGATGCATTGTAGCTAAAAGTAAACAGTCAGTAAATTATGTTTTGTTATTTGTTCTTCATACATTGTGTGCTAATTTATTATTTACTTACCGAATTAGTAGTGGCCTGAATGATTCCTACGGGGAGGGTAAATGAAAAAGCAATGCCAGAAGCAAGGAGGACTCCCCACCATGGGAGTTGCAGCATTCCTCCAAAACCCTCGCAAGTGAAAATTGCCAGCGCCATAACAATTACCAATATAATCAGGAACCAGTATTGGGGAACAGGATTGTAATTTTTCTTCATTAACCTAGTGTGGACATCCACATTTTCGTTGGTCATGGAAGCCTTTGTTTGTCTCCATATTTTCCTGGAGTACATCCATGCTTATCAATTTAAAATTGGTCGAGTAATCATCTAAAAGAAAAAATTACTTTCAAGACAATATACTTCCAAAAATAAAAGCCATAATTACAAGATCTAAACAAGAAAAAAAATTAAATTTATATTCAATCATTTTCCTTTATGTAATGTTGTTCACACATTCTTGTACTTACTTGCCATGGAAAAGTAGGACATGAGAGAGGGTTGCTGCCAGTGTTGCAAAGCCTACACCATAGGTAATGGCAAAGAAAGTGCTCAAGTGTAGTTTGCTGTAATCTCCATAACCAGGATTGTAAAATTTAGAATTTTGTAGTACCCTAGTTATGTTGTATATGTTCCCAGTTATCTCATAGGTCCCTTTTGAGTATATGGGAAATTTCTTGGCGTTGTAAACATTTCCCCAATATGTAATTGGAGTGATGATATATACAATGATGAAGAAACCCACCATGGTGTTGGCTATGGCGAACCAGGGAGTGGCTAGAGGACTTCCCAAAAAAGCTGATATTGCTGCCCAATCAAAGGCAAAGGATCCAATGCCAAGCCCATTCAGCCCTGATCCAATCTGGTGAGCTACCACTGAGACTTTCCAAATGAAGCAAGCAATTGACACGGTAGATAGTGTGCCAAACAAATAACTTGTTATTATAAAATATGCAAAGCTGCATGTTAAAGCTAGCAGGAAAAATTGCAGTCTTGTCAAGCCACTCTTTTGTCTCTTCTCCTCTTCATGCAGTGCCCTGAGTGTAAACATTACAATCAATATGCAACTCACAAGCTAGAAACAACATTCAAAAGAAGAGTTACTTTAGTTAATATTATCCGTGAAAACAATTTACAATATTTATTTTATAAATGATAATTCAAAAAATCTCTTTCACAATTATAAATAATCTATTTAACAAGATAATTATTCAAAATCATAAATAATACATTTTTATTATTATCAATTATAAAAATTAATTCAAACCATACAATTAAATCCCTATTCCGTTGCACAAGCAATCTAAACAATTTTGGAACTATGTTGTAAAATTGTCACAATTCTAAATGATATTTCGAATAACAAGCAAATATATTTGTAACATGCCTAAAAAGGGAGACTTGGACGAGGTTTGCTGGCCACCACATGTAAGCTGATTCTACCAGGAATTTTCGAAAAAGCCCAGCCCATCCAAAGCCAAGCATCTGCATAACCAATCACATGTTTGTCAGGTGTATGATGCATAAGACTTTCTTAGCATTTTTTAATTCTTCTTGTGTCTCGTACCAAATGGAAAGCAGTACCTGCGTAGTCAGTGCTAGCAGCCAACCTGCTAAAGGATTCAGTTTTAGGTTGTAGAAATGCTGGTTTTTCATGATAGTCACAATAAGAATAGCGTACACCCCTCAACTTCCTGCTGAGGCCAGTATTGTTATGAGTACATGCTCTTTCAAGTTAAACTTTCCTGGATTAAGGGTAAAATGCCATTTTGTTTCTGGAAGCCGAAAATGTTTTCTAGGCAAGGTGGCGGCCATAAATTGACCCAAAGGTTGAGTTACAATCTGAGCAGTGATTGTTGTTACCGTTAAAGGATTATCTCTATAGTAGAAGAACTGATTCAGAAATGCTAACAACACACAGATAACAATCCCTAGTACCCACATGCGAAATGTTAGGACTGGTAGATCTGGATCATCAGTTGTGGGCACGGTGAGGGCCACCTGTTCTATTGGAGACTGGTCCTCAACTTCATCTTCTAACTCATCTGTCTTCAAAGATCCTTCGTCTCCTGAAATAGATAATATAAATTTTCAGTATGCAAATTTTTTTCCTACATTATTGTCAGAATGTTCTTATGGAGACAATGATAGTGACAACAGCATGATGTGTCTCAGATTTGGGGAAACAATGTTAAAATATCCATATGTATGTACATCATATAGTTTTGTTGAATTCAATCTATAAATACAAACTTAAAATAATTTTTGGCTCTCAAAAAAAGATTGCCTTAAGCCGAGACACAGTACTATTAGATACAGTTAACTTTCAAAAAGAAATATATACATCTATATAGAGAGAGAGATGTTTGTGAGAAATTCTAGAATTACCTGTTCTTGTAACTTCTAAATCAGGAGCATCGATTCCCATCGAAGAGGATCAAAGAGCAACTGGCCCCCCAATAAAATGCTCTGTTTCGTGGTCCCTCGAGAAAAAGAAACTGCCGAATCTTCAGCCTACAGCAAGTTCTGGCATAGAAATAAGATGTTCAGAAACTCTGTGCAGCAGCAATCTTAACATATAAACACTGTGATAACGCAAAGTGACTGTTGGATTGTTAACCCCAACCGCAGTTTTTTCACTGGCTTACCTCGGCTTCCTGTTCGGTCTCCTGCAGTAGTGCGGTGACTACCTCCTTACCGTCGGGTTGTCTTCCAAGCTCCGCGGTTGTACGGTCTACTGTCATACTGCAGCCCTCCCTCTTGCCTCCCGCAGTATGCTGTTTCCCAACCATACCGCTGTCCTTTCTCTCTCCTCTCGCGGTAGAGCGGTTAAGGGCTCTTTGGGTGCACGTTTTTGTTAGTTTACGGTTTAGCATTAATTTTGTTTTTAATATGCAAAGACTCCTTTTAATGTGATACTATGGCAATATCAGGGAATATTTTCATATCTTAATGGTTGTATTAATGTCTTTTATTACTCTTATCTGAAATTGATCTTTCAGGTTAATATAGGTGATTTGAACTTTGGAATTCGTAAGAAAAGAAGAAGTTAATTTTTTTGTTCCGTAGTAGCAAAGAGTGTGAATTAAAGCAGCAACTCAATTTGAATGGAATATATATGATAATAGAATTTTTCAATATTTTTCTGAGTAAATTATCTTTCAAATATTTTTTGTGTGTTATTTTCTGCCTCTGGTCTTCACGTGGTATCAAAGTAGGTTCTTCACAACAAACTGTTGTCTTAAGAGTTCTAGTGAAAGTATGGCAACCAGCTCAAGTCTGACAAACCCACAAATTTCATAGTTTAATGGAAAGAATTATGATTATTGGGCAATTACTATGAGAGCACTGTTTTGTTCACAAGATTTATGGGAGTTAGAAGAGAATGGTTTTCCAGAACTAGTTGATGCAGCAGCATACAATGTTTTGACACAAGTAGAAAATGACTTATTGAAAGACAATATAAAAAAAGATTCAAAAGCTTTTTTCTTTATCCTCCAAAGAGTGCATGAGAGCATTTTTCCAAGAATATCAACGGTAACAAGGTCCAAACAAGAATGGGATATACTTCAAACAACTTATCAAGGAATGAAGAAAGTCAAAACAGCTAAGTTGCAAATATTAAGAAGGGAGTTTGAAACTTTTTATATGAAGGACAATGAATCAGTAGATTCATTCTTTATCCAAATTATTGGATCGGTAAACCAAATTAGATCACATGGTGAGACACTTGAAGATGTCAGAGTTGTTGAGAAGATTTTAAGAAGTTTACCCACAAGATTTGAAACAATTGTTGTAACCATAGAGGAAACAAAGGACCTCACCAGATGATCCCACAATATTGGTTTACAATTTTTGGGTAAACTGGATACCAAACTAATTTTTTTTAACTAAATTTTCACTTTCGGACTCTTATAGCGGTTGAACTGTGAGGAATTTGAAGATGATGAAAATTAGTGATTTGTGATGTTTTGTCTATAGATTCTAATTTTATTTTTTTTCAATTTTTTTGGAATCAGATTGCATTTATTATGCCATCTTTTTCGAAAACTAGTTTTTAGAAAAAACAACATTTTTAAGGAGTGATGTTCACCATATACAACATAATTTTTTTTGTATGAAGGATAACATTCTTTTTTTTTTGAATTTAGATTTGTAACTATGATATCTAACACTTTCATTTGGTTTTATAGTGTTTTATTAAATATTTTTTTCTCAATCAAATTTCGAAGTCAGACCAATTACAATTCAGACATAGGCGGATTGCATACAACATAACTTTTTCTATGTGTATCGAAATTCAATTTATTTTTTAAGGGATCAAGGACATCAATACCCAACACAGACATATTTTTCAAAATTTTATTTTGATAATCTGTTATTTTTCCACATGTGTAGAACAGAGAGCTTGAATTTCGGTGAAAAAACCTATGTTTAATAAAACTAAAAAAACATATACATAATAAAACCAAAATATATTAAAATTATATTTGTTGGATAGCTTGTTCTGAGGACTACCATCTTCCAGTTGGGTTTGTGAAGTCTCCTCCATTTTCGTCCTAAACACGAGCTTCGAAGGAAAAAAATATGGACATTTTTGGTGTCTGAGGGTGGGAAGGTGGGAAAAGGGGGGTTCAAGTGAACCCTCTTCCCACAATGGGAAACACAGGTTCCCACATGCAAAAGGGTTCATCTAAACCTAGAGTTCGCTCGAACCCCGCAAAATGATTTTTTTTTGAATGGGTCAGTTTTTGGAAGTTTTCCTTCCTCATTCGAATTGTAAACCACTTTTGTGGGTTCACCCCACCTAGTATTTTTTTGATGATCTCTTTGCATCTCTCATTTCTCATGAGCATAGGCTAAGTAGATCAACAAATATATCATTGGAGCATGCTTTCAAATCACAAGTTTCAATCAACCAAGAAAGAGGCAAAGGAAGAACAAATTTTAGAGGAAGAGGTGGAAGAAGTAGCCCATCAAGCTCAAGTGGAAGAGGCAACGGTCAAAACCCATCTTAGAATCAACCCCAAGGTCAAAGGTAGGATAAGTCACAAATCTAATGTCATTGCTGTAAAAAGTTTGGGCATTACATGAATGAGTGTAGGAAGAAACAGTATGATCTTGGTAAACAGAATGCAAATTTTACAAAAGAAATTCAAAACCAAAAACCAAAAAAGAGCACAATGTTTTTGGCATGTAATGTTGCACAAGCAAGTGAAAAAGATGTTTGGTTTTTAGATTCAGGCTGTAGCAACCATATGACAGGAAATCTAGAAATGTTTTCAAGTTTAGATGAAAATGTAAAGTCTGATGTCACTTTAGGTAATGACAACAAAGTGTCAGTTAAAGGAAAGGGAAATATTAACATTCTAACTGAACAGGGGGAGCAAAAGTATATTTCAAATGTGTATTTTGTGCTGGTCTAAACCACAATTTAATGAGTGTTGGTCAACTAGTTCAAAAGGGATACAAAGTAACTTTCAAGAATAGATTGTGCATAATTTTAGACAAATATCCTAGCAACCAGCTCATTGTTAAGGTTAAAATGACAAATAACATAATGTTTCCCTTGAAAACTTAGCCAGATTTGAATACAAATTATGTACAAGCACAAGAAATTACAACTGCCATGCAAACTATTTTTCAAGCAAAAGTAAAAGATGAAAACTGGTTATGGCACTTAAGATTTGGTCATCTAAATTTTGGAAGTTTAAATTTGCTTCATAGGAAAAGCATGGTCAAGGGATTACCTTTAATAGAAAAACCTAAAAGAGTATGTGAATGATGCATTTTAGGAAAGCAACATAGAGAATCTTTTCCAATAGGGAAGTCAACTAGAGCAAAAGCCCCTTTGGAAATTGTACATTCAAATTTGTGTGGGTCAATGCAAACACCTTCAATAGGTGGCAGTTTTCATTTTCTGACTGTTATTGATGATTATTCAAGGAAAACTTGGGTTTACTTTCTAAAGCATAAGAATGAAGTGTTTGAACTCTTCCATCAATTCAAGTCTCTTGTTGAAAAACAAAGTGTTCATTACATTAAAATGTTGAGGACGGATAAAGGAGGTGAATATATTTCAAAAGAGTTCTTAAATTTCTTCAAAGATCATGGGATTCACAAATAGTTTACTACAAGATATACACCTCAGCAAAATGGGAAAAACAGAACAATCATGGAAATGACTAGAAGCATACATTGAAATCCAAACATTTTTCAAATGAATATTGGGTTGAAGCTGTATCATGTGCAACATATATAATGAACAGATGTCCAACAAAAAGTGTTATGAATATGGTTCCTGAAGAAGCATGGACTGGAAGAAAACACAATGTTTCACACATGAGAGTTTTTGGATGTGTAGCATATGCACATGTGCCCGATGAATTAAGAAGAAAGTTAGAAAACAAAAGAGATAAATTTATATTTGTTGGATATAGTGATGAATCTAAGGGATACAAGATTTATAATCCAACAACCAAGAAAGTTATAATCAACAGAGATGTAGAATTTGTTGAAGATGAAGCATGGGATAGAAGAAGAGAAAAAATAGTTAATATATCAGCAAGTATACCTCATGAGGAAAATGAAGTTTCTATACTAGCAAATATTCCTTCTAATGTGACTCCTTCCATGCCCTTTCAACCTCAACCAACTGATCCACAAGTGATGCCATCATCGAATGTAAGAGCAACAACAAGAGGACTACAATCACCATCTACAACAAGAAGTTCTGGTGTTGGACCATCAAGTCCACATTCAACAAGTTCAAGTGATTTATCAAATCTTACATTGGCAAGCATGAGAAGACAAAAAATCAGAAGTATAAGGGACATATATGATCAAAATGAAGGGGAAAATAATACAGATCAGTTTTCTCTTTTTGCATTTTATTCTCAAGTTGAAGATCTGATTCACTTTGAAGATGCAATTAAAGAAAGTAAATGGATATGTGCAATGGATGAAGAGATTGATGCAATTGAAAAGAATCAGACATGGGAGTTGATAAGTCTTCCAAAAGACAAGGACGTAATTGGAGTTAAATGGGTTTACAAAACCAAACTAAATGCTAATGGTGAAGTGCAAAAGCATAAAGCAAGATTAGTGGCAAAAGGTTATTCACAACAGCCATGAATTGATTATGATGAGACTTTTGCACCTGTAGCTCGTCTTGACACAGTAAGAATGATACTGACCATAGCAACACAAAACAAATGGTTAGTTCATCAAATGGATGTGAAATCAACATTTTTAAATGGCTATCTTGAAGAAGAAGTTTATGTAGAACAAACGCTTGGGTATGAGATTTTGGGTCAAGAAGACAAAGTTTACAAGATGAAGAAAGCGATGTATGGTCTCAAGCAAGCCCCAAGATCTTGGTACAACATGATTAACAATTATCTTATACATAATGGTTTTAACAGGTGCAACAATGAACCAACTTTGTAAAGCAAACATAATGAAAAAGGTGAAATTCTAATTGTATGTCTGTATGTTGATGATTTAATATTCACTGGTGATTTGTCAATTGATCTGTCTAAAGGAGCTATGAAGAAAGAATTTGAAATGATAGATTTGGGTCTCATGAAATATTTTTTAGGCATTGAAGTGAACCAAGATGAAAATGGTATTTTTATTTCTCAAAAAAAGTATGCAAATGATGTTTTGAAAAGATTTCATATGCTGAATTGCAAATCATCACCCACACCAATTGTCACAGGTTTGAAGCTAAGTAAGGAGGACATAGGCTCAAATGTTGATTCAACCTTATATAAGAGACTTGTTGGAAGTATCATGTATTTAACTACCACAAGACCAAACATAATGTATGTTGTAAGTTTGATTTCCAAATTTATGGAAACTCCTAAAGACACACATTGGAAAGCTGAGAAAATAATTCTAAGATATATAAGTGGAACAAAGAATTTTGGGATTCAATATTCAAGTTCAGACAAGTTCAATCTCACAGGATACATGGATAGTGACTGTGTTGGGAGTATTGATGACATAAAAATCACATCAGGTTATGTTTTTCATTTTGGCACCGATGTAGTTTCATGGGCTTCAAAAAAGTAGCCAATTGTCACTCTTTCGTCAGTTGAAGCTGAATATGTAGCGGCAACAAGTGCATCATGCCAAGCAATGTGGATAAGAAGAGTGTAGAAAGAATTAGAGCATGAAGAAGCAGATGCAACAATAATATTTTGTGATAATAATTCTGCAATTGCATTCTTAAAGAATCCAGGTTTTCACAAAAGGAGTAAACACATTGATACCAAATATCATTTCATTAGAGAGCTGATCAACAATGGAAAAAATATTTTGGATTTTTGCAGGTTTGAGGATCAATGCGCAGACATCTTCATGAAGGCACTTGGAAAAGAGAGTTACATCTTTCAAAGAGATCATTTGAGCATAAGAAATTGTTGCAGTTGTGTTTAAGGGGGATTGTTGTCTTTTTAACCCCAACCGCAACTTTTTCCCTGGCTTACCTCGTTACCTCAGCTTCCTGTTCGGTCTCCTGTAGTAGTGTGGTGACTACCTCCTTACCACCGAGTTGTCTTCCAAGCTCCGCAGTAGTGCGATCTACCGCCATACCGCAACCCTCTGTCTTGCCTCTTGTGGTACTTGGTTTCCCTGCCATACGCTATCCTTTCTCTCTCCTCTCACAGTAGAGCGGTATCTATCGCGGACCCACATCTCTCTCATCAACCTCTCGCGGTGGAGTGGTACCCTCGTGGTATCACATGCTCTTCTTTTGTCGCCCACAGTAGAGCAGTTAAGGGCTCTCTGGCTACATTTTTTTGTTAGTTTACGATCTAGCATTAATTTTGTTTTTAATATGCAAGGACTCCTTTTAATGTGATATGATGGCAATATCAGGGAATATTTTCATATCTTAATTTTTGCATTAATGTCTTTTATTACTCTTATCTGGAATTCGTCCTTTGGGCTAATATAGGTGATTTGAACTTTGGAATTCGTAAGAGAAGAAGAAGAGGTTAATTTTTTTTTCTCTATAGTAGAAAAGAGTAGTGAATTAGAGCAACAACTCAGTTTGAATGGAATATATATTTTTCTAGAAGTAAATTATCTTTCAGTTATTTTTTGTGTCTGTTATTCTTTGCCTCTGGCCTTCAATGACAACCATATTGGCTTTGAAGATGGGATCAGTCAAAGACATAAATGAACATAATCTATTCCATTACAAATGTCTTGCCAAATACTCTAGTAGCTCTAACACATATGCATTAACAAAACTATCTTTCTCCATAAAGATAATTATATTAATGTTTATGAAAGATTAAACTGAATAATTTTTTTTTAAACAAGTAAACAAATATAAACCTTATAGATTTTTAAAATATTTCAGAAAAAAAAGAAGCATAATTATAGGGGAAGGTCTTCTGGATTGTAAGCAATGCTTCAACACATTGTAACTCCACATTACCTATGAAGTTGTTAATACAACCCACAGTAAACTTAATTATTTCCAACCAAAATATCCACTTACAAGTTGGAGAAAAATGACCTTATGACAAAAAAGGAAACTACTTCATGCCCTTTTAAAAGGGCAAACCGGTTCAATCAATCTCCAACGATGATAATAAAAAAGAGAGATCCTTTGTTTCACATTGACTGTTCACATGCATTACAAATAGTAAGCGATGTTTGCAATTATAAGAGCCAACTACTCTGCACCATTCCATACAATTACGGGCATTCCAATTCTTCTTGTGGACAACATAAATTAATCTTGGTGGACCAAAACAAAGTTCTAGAAACAAAACACTCATTTTTTAAATATGATATGTAGAAGCATAGCCGTTATGGTATATTCATGTATTGAAGATGACAAGGGAATGGGACTACCATTAAAGGTTCAAATTTGAGTGACAATTTTTTTCATATTTTGTTGATTATATTTTAAAATAGCGATTTAATGGAATGGAATGGAATGAAATATTTTTATAGTCATGATGTCTCACAACATATTTCAATGAGGTCATCACATCTAACAATGAATGTTCTCAATCTCATTATAATAGGAAGGTGTTGGAAACTACTAGAAGAGGCCACATTGGTAAGATTGGTGGTTCATGCAAGGTTAAAAGAAAACTCAAAGCTGTGAATGAGTCCTTTGGTTGTGATTCCTCCATCAAATAATGGCTGGAATTTCCATTCCCATCTTGCCCCTTTTTTGAGGCCTTTGGTGAACTTTGGTTTCAAACTGCCTTGATTGTTTGCTAGGTTTTGTTGTTGATTTTCATTTATGTCTAATAGCAGCCCTTGGTTCCTTGCTTCGGTCAAAATAATTTGTTGGTCCTCATTATCCTTTATGTAGCTTGTTGGTTGGAGTGTGTTTGACTAGTTTGCCTATTGCTTGTTGCTCCATATTCTTGTTGTTGTTCTTCTTGTAAAAGGTTTTTGGGTCCTTCCAAAATCCATTTCCAATTCATACCTTTGGTAAAAAGCGCTTACATTAATCAAAACTTAATTTATAGGTGGTTTGTAGCATATAAGAGTAGCTCATATTCTTATTGGTGCTAGAGGAGGCACCTACTTATTGCAATATGAGGCAGAAATATCCCATCCCTATAAGATTTGAACTTGTAACCTCTCTTTTAAGAGGAAGAATTTTTCAACAATATTTCAACTCAAAATTTATTTAACCATCCCTACACCAAATAGTTAAAATTGTAATAATTCTAAGGAAAGAAAATAATTGTCTTTAATAAAACTAGATTTTAATAAATGTAGCTAGCAATTCAATTTAATCAATTTAATTTAGAGTCATGAAAAATTATATTATAGAATTAACACATCTATAAATCAAGAGTAAAAGTGTTAATTTATTTTGATGACTTTGATAGGTATTTATCAATTTTTATGATCATAATTGTTGTGCTTTTTGCACACACGCCCTATTTGGAACGGGGACCCTCTTTCCCTCTTTGCTTTTTGGTTCCTTTCATTTTGCCTCGTTGTGCGTACCCATTTTGTGCCCTGAAGCAGGGGGTAGCACGTTTCCCAATGCCATATTTTAAGTCTCAGGTTATTCGGGTTTTCCTTGTCGAAATTTTGCAATCTGTGGCAATTTTCGGGTTTCCCCTTCTGGGTTTCCTGTCGGTCTTCGCTGTTTTCGACGGCTACCCCGGGACGTCTTTCCGGACCCCGAACCTCGGACCTCCCACTGCCTTTGCGTTTTCCGAGCTCACCAACCAAACCTGCAACCATACGGAAGAGTTAATATTGCATTAATGGCAGTCTTGCTATAAAAACGAATTTTTCGGCCGCCATTAGCATTTCCGCGAGTGATAGAGAAAGTTGAAGAACTCCCGGCGAATTTGGTTTTCCTCCTGTCTCGAATTTCAAAGTTTTTTCCCAACGACCTCCACGCATCCGGCAGCTTGTTCTTCGGATTCTTGAGGTAGGTTTTTCGTCTGTGCGCCCTTGCTTTTTGTTTTGTGAATTTTTCGATTTTCTTAAAGGTAAAATGTAAAATGAAACCCAAACTAGGTAAATCTGCACCCTCCGCACATAACCCATGTTTTAAAAATCTGAAAATCAGCCGTTAGATCACCCAAAATTCGATCTGGAACCTTCCTGCGTCGCAGCTGTTCTTCGGAACGGCGCTGGCGCCTTCCGAGCTCGGGTCTTCCTGCGGTCGTCTGTACCCCCCTTCGTTTTTTAAACTTGCTTTTTCTTCTTCGGATTTCCATTTCCGAAATTCCCTTCTCAGGATTCTGTTGTGTCTCCATCGTTCCAAACGGCCCTACCTGAGCATCTTCCCGACCCTTGGACCCCAGACCCTCAAGGTCTGTCCAAATTTCAAACTTCGCAATTCTCTTCAAATCTGCCCTCGGAATTCGGTTTTTGGAATTCCGTTCTTAGAATTCCGTCCCTCTTTCACCGTTTCAAATGGCTTCCACCTTGCGGCTTTCCGGAATTCGCTTCCCAGCCGCAAAACCTTCCATCTCCCGGTCGAAACTCTCGACACTTTTTCCCATCTCGGACTTCTGCCTTCGGAATTCCCTTCCCGGGATTTTGTTGTGTCTTCGCCGTTTCAAACAGCCCCGTCCCAGCATCTCCTCGGATACCGGACCCCGGTCCTCTGTCCACCGCAACCCGAAACCTTGGTTTTATTTTCCTCCGAGCTTCCTCCAGATTCTAGACACCGTAATTCCCTTCTCAGAATTCCGTTCCTCCTGCGTCATTTCAGACGGCCCCGTCCGAGCGTCTTCCCGACCTCCGGGTCCCGGCGCTCCGTTCGCTGCCCGGTTGTTTTGAATCCTCTAACTGCTTCCGGAAACCTCGTCCCGGGTTTCCTCCCCCAGATTTCCTTTTTCATTCAGCCATTTCGCATGGTCGACCTGTGACCGCTTCCCGGCGACGACAATCTGAGACCCGGATTCCGTCGCCCAGAATTTTGTTTCCTCTGCGCCGTTTCAGACGGCTTTCCTGTAGATGATGCCCGAACCTCCAAATGGGGCATCAAATGACCTCCAAATCCAAAATGGATTTCGACCCACTTGCTAGAATTTGGTTTTCTTCCATTTCCAAACTCAAATCTTCAAATCCAATCTCGGGAAATGCATATGGGAAATGCATTCTCATTTTGCCCTTTCAAACAGTATTCTTCCAAGGGATTTCTGGCCCAGGAACTCCGGATTATTTGCACTACCTTCTAAATGGTGAAGTATCTAGCTTCCATGATTATTAAGTATGAATTGTGATTGCCAGACTAATCTTGATATGCAGGTATTTGTCGTTGGCCATTTTGTCAAGTTCATCGTTACTAATTCTCGTCTGTTGTGCACGATTTATGGAATCCGGTCTAGAGACTTCCGGTGCTTCCAGGAAAGGAAAAGGAACAACCAAGCCACCAAGGGGCAAGGAAGACTAAGACTTGATGAAGTACAAATTCCAAGGGGTCCCTATTCAATCCAGGATCACTACCCTTTGGAGGGATGTTTCAGATACCAACATCGGACAAGTCGATGTTGATGAATTCACGCAGAGGGTCAGAATGAACCCGAAAACAACAAATGCAAAATTGATAAAGAGTAGTGGACTTGCTAAGGCTGCAGGTTTCCCGTCGGCCCTAGTGGCCCCGGAGCTGGTGATGGCATGCGTGGAGGCATACCAATCTGATACCAAAACGATTGTGGATCATGAGGGGAATATCCTTGCAGATATGTCTCCGTCGGGTATAACTGATACCTTCCACATTCCCGCCTTCGAGAGCATGGAGGTCCCCACCATGGAAGACTGTAAAGAGGTGTGGGGACAGGACCCATTGGATTGTAAAAGGCTCATTAACCAGTGTTGGTTGAAGGACAAACGGGCTAGTGCTGGGAAGCTCCCTCAGGAGCTCTACCGCAGCGATTTCTTCGAAGACTACCATGACCTTGTAACGCTGCTCAGCCGAGTCATGGGCCTTCCCAGCGCGGTGTTCTTCCAAGAGTGGATGTTCTATTTCATAGAATAGATTCTCCGAGGTAAGGGCTTTGCCTTCTATTGGGGCGAGATCATCAGCGACTACTTCCACGAGTAGTTTACCACTGTGAAGAAAACTAACAAATTCTTCATGACCTCTTACTTGGTGTATTCCCTCGCTAATCGGCGGCATTATCAAGGGTTGACAATGATGCCTAGTGATCCATCAGGGCCAGAGCTCAAACCTTATGACAAGTACCCTCAGTTGTAGTTTAGGAATTTCAAAAGGAACTACTGCAGGGTGAATGACGTGTTCATTGCCCACATAATCCAGGTGGTAGGAGGGGATTTTCATAGAAGGACATCCCATAGTGCCAGGGTCCTCCTCAGATAGTACGCCTTCTGGTACATTCAGTTCCCATGGTTCACATACATCTGTGCCGAAGGTTTCTTGGATAAACCAAACAAGCTGCCCTGGTACCCAAATGACTGGATCGTTCTCTTGGAACTGACTCGGCAGCTGCGACACATTCATAGTGTCTTGAGTGAAAAACATCTGGCGGGCCCCGTCTACCCCATGAACCTTGGTCAGGGGATGTATAAGGTCCACACTTCCCAGTGTGTGGGATATTCGAATAGGGAGCTGGCAGAGTAACACAGCGAGGCCACAAATGGATCCCTATGGCCATGTCAGAAAGGCACTGGGGCACGGATATGCCCACCTCCACAACATCAAGGACTTTTGGGCCAACTGCAAGGATGATCTTGAGGTACGGTTGCGGTACTATATGCGCATGACCGTTATCCATGTACAAAGGGTGAACTTATGCCCAGTCCCTGATCAGCTAGAAGAGGATGAGGACGCAATTGTGGATCCAGGTTATGATGCAGTTTCCAACCTACCGCTGCCTGCTATCAACTGGGATGCACCGGAGCTCAATGATATTAGTGTACCCACCAGGTCCGTTGAAGTCCGAACGAGAGCATGGATCGACAAGAAGGTGGCCCAATTGAAACAACAAGGGGTCATCCTGACATACACCAAGCTTGCAAGTGAGCATGTAAGTGAACCGAGTGGCTCCGAAGGTGGGGAAGCCACCACTGCAACTAGGGAGACATCTGAGACCCCACCATCTCTGAGGACCGGGAAAAGAAAGGAGGCTAGCCAACAACTGCCCAAACCAAAAGTCTATGCCCGTCAATCTTCCGAGCCGGAGCCCTCTAAGAAGAAAAGAAAAACAACAGGAGGCATGAAGACAATGGTGATGCCCAAGGGTTCACCCCTCGAGATCGCAAGCAAAGGATCTAGCTCATTTGGATCTCCACCCATTATAATCACCACCGCCACCTCGCTTGCCTCAATCCCAGCTTCTGCTTCCTCCCCGCTTGTGGTGGATATCTCCGTCCACCTTGCTCCTACTCCTCCAGTATCCCAGGTCATTCTCGTAGATTCATTGTCCGCCGCCACCTCGCCAACGACCTCTTCCTCCATGTCTCCTTCCCTTCCTTCCATTTCCTCTGCCATGACGCTAGCCCCAAGCCTTCCAGAGTCTTTTGTGAAGTATATGCAGAATGTGCCGTGTGAGCTTTCGGGGATGCTCACCAATCCCATAGTCCAGGCTGTGATAGCTTAGGCTATGGCCTCCGCTCCAACGACATCCCTTTCTACTGAATCACCAAAGATGGAGGCGACCATTCAGATATCAGATGAGCGTGAACGACAGTAGCTAGAGGCTGAGAAGGCGTTGGAATATGAAGAGTTTGAATATCACGAACATCCCTTGTTTGAGCGTCGAAAGATTGATAAGGTGGCCTATGAGTCTTCAAGTGAGGGCAGTGAGGACCTTGATGCTGAATTGATCTGAGAATCAAATGATCCCGAGCTCAATGCAGAATGGGGCAAACAACTTAAGGAAATTGAGGACAAGGAGGCCAAGGACCAGCTTGCACAAGAAGAGGAGACTGCTGCTCTAGAGACGGAAGGTGATAGGTCTCCAACCGAGGAACATGGCCAGACTCTAGAGCATGATAAGGAAATTTTCCTCCATGAGGACAAACAAGCAGAGTGCCCCAAGGACCATCAGGAAGCTTTAAACGAGGAGGAGGATACTGAGAAGAAGGATTCACCCAAGGAGCAGCTACATACCGAGTCCCCCGCTAGGCATGAAACATTCAAACAAGGTTCTGATGAAGGAAAGGAAGATGCAAGAACAAATGAGAAGGCTCTTGTCGTCAGAACTATTGAACTTGAAAAGGAGGACAGCGGGACTCAAAGTGAAGCACCAGGGAAAGAACCCCAAATGCCTGATTGGATGCAAAGACAACTCAAGCAAAATACTCCCACATCGAAGTATCCCAAGGCAAGGCTGGAAGCCATCATGGCTAGAGCATGAATAAGCACTAGAAAGGACAAGAAGCCGAGGGTTAGATCGAAGATAACCATGGATGCCTCAGGATCAAGAGCAGTGCAAATAGCAACGCCGATGGTTGGGGAACATGCAATAACTTACAACGTCTCCACCATCGACCTGGAAGTGGCCACAAGGGAGCAGAAGGTTGAGCATCTCCAAGAATCAATCGCCACAGTGGTGCACCTTATCCAGCAGGATAAGATCTCCAAAGAGGAATTAAAGGAGCAGGTGGCTGATCTAACAACTTATATTCAGCAGTGGTCATCTCCAGATGAGCAACCTACAACATCATCGGCCCTGCCTCAGTTGCTGTCCAGAGAACAAATTGACAAACTTGAAAAGAGACGGAACTTGGACAAAACTACGAAAAATTGGTTCCGGTAGGTTTTGGACATAGTGAAAATAGGTATCAACATGGCTGTCTAGGCAACAAATAGGTTCCTAGAGGTTCAGAAGATTCTCAAGGACACAAGACAGGTCTGTGAGAAGTTCCCAAGGAAATACGATGCAACCTACCCGAAGATTGAGGCCATTCTCACGTTGCCGAGTGATATCTGGGAGAAGGACTTGGCCTTCAAAGACGATGACCACTGGTTGGTGGATACCTGGAAGCGAGACTATAATCACCGAAAGAGAAGGCTGGAGCAGATTTTGGAATGGATAGCTCTAGACATTGAATGGGCAAGGGAGTCTAGAGAGGAGTGTACTCAATATCTCAAACTGATGACGGGGTATGAGGTCCTCGTGGCCGAGATCAATCCCGAGAACATCAAGCCCCACTTCTTGAAGATTATGGAAGATGGGATGTCCGCCGAAATCACCACTGAGTTCATGTGTTTTGTGGCCCGAGCCTTTGCACAATCAGAAGCTTGCAAAGAGAACGATGCTAAGTATGAAGCAGATTGGAAGAAGCTTGGCAGTAATTCTCAGGAATGGAGTTACCAAATCTTGAAATCCGACATCCTGGAGGTAGATAAGCTTTAGTCCCTGGTCCTAAGTTTCATGGAGTATGCCGCATTGAAAAAGCGAGAGGGAAATCCAGTCATCGACGAAGAGTTCCTTGAAGAATAGTTATAGCAAAGGGCAAATGGCTAAAAGACAAATTTGCTACAGTGTTATCACTAGATGACGAAATAGGGAAGAGACAAGGAAGTATTTTTAAATGTAATATATTTGGGGGTAGGTGAAACCCTAATGTAAAATGAATCTTGGCCACATAATGGAATCAAATCTTGGCCACTCATTTTGTTTTTTGAAAACTATAAATAGGGCTCTCCTCCTCTCATTTTAAGAGAGTTGAGTTGTTGTAAAGGCATGCTGCAGAAATTATAAATAGCAAATACAGTCATTTCCTGGTGTATTTCTGGGTTTCTCAATATGTTTCATGATTCCTCTCCCTTTTAGTTATAGTTTTGCTTTAAGTTACTTTGCTGTTCTAGCATCTTCAGATTAGACTTGGTAAATTTAGTATGTTATTTCTGGTTTTGGAGATAGTTGTTGTGTGTATGCTTTCCTTGTCCATACTTTTGGTCATTTGCTGAAGGTAGATGACTGTGCAAAGTTAGTCTGGATTTCGATTTCATTGCTGCTCATTAAACTTTATCTTTATTCATGTTTCCATAATGAATGAATGATGAACATCTGTAGTCCCTAGAAGATAGCACAGATTTCATGATATTGTGAGAATTCTGATTAAGTGAAATCCCGTTTAAGGAAACTGTCCACAGCAGGAACCTCCATGATCACTATTCATTAGTAGTTGCAGGTCTAGGAAACATCTTTCTTCCTCGCCCTTTTCTTTTTTCCTTTTTTAGAAACAACTTGTGCCAAGGTTCGTTGCACATTGTAAAGCCAAATCTGACGAAATAATGGAGTCTAAGACTGTTGCCTGAAATAATGGAGTCTAAGACTACTGCCTGAGCCTGCAACAAAGCGTATTAATTCCAGATCTGTAGAACTCCATCCATTGACTCTTTTTTCCTACAACTTCGACCACATAAGTCCACCTTGTGATTCCAGCAAATCACATAAACAACTGAAATATTCCAAGCATTGTTAAGACCTGACATCCGAGAGACCTTGGAATAGTGTTCTGCAATTTGATTGTGGAAGATTGTCTTTCAAGAGAGGTGATGCACCTATGCATCGCCTGTGTTGTGAAGTGCATGAAAACACCATCAACAATAACTATTGAGTTATATCTTAGTATTGCATAATCTTAGACTTTTTGGAAAAAGAATAATGAAATCAAAATTGGGTTGTTTTTAGAAGTTGTCTAGGGTCAAATTTCTAAATGTAGATTTGATTTTTTCCTTGTTAATTTAAAATTCTTCCATAAAAATGAAATTTGACTACAAGATTTTATGTACACTTGCAAACAAAGATTTACTTGGATGTACAATAAGAAATTGATAGTGTTGAAACATATATTTGAGAGCTTACTAAATGAGGATTTTCTCCTTATGACAAGATCCTAAATTTGATTCAATATTTTTTGATAAAAGTAAGGATAAAATAAGCAATGAATGCATTACTTGTTATCCTCATGAGAGTGTAGTGT
The DNA here is from genome assembly GCA_007115665.2 of Sequoiadendron giganteum. NCBI lineage: Eukaryota > Viridiplantae > Streptophyta > Pinopsida > Cupressales > Cupressaceae > Sequoiadendron > Sequoiadendron giganteum. The sequence continues at coordinate 450,228,272 of CM021102.1, forward strand.
ATGAAAAGTGTCTCTCTAAATTCAATGTTTTTCCTACGCTACTCTATGATTAATCTATGTTTGAATTTGAACACATGATATTTAGAGTGTTGTTGCTACTGTTTGATAAATAGAAGAATCAAAAGAACAACTAGACTATCCTAAAAACAATCTAAAATAGAAAAATGTATTTCACTAAACTCTTAAAATAATATTATAGAAAATAGAAACAACTAATTTATTACCAATTGGAACATAAATCTAACTAACTAATACCAAAATAAAAAATAGCAAAGAAAATGAAACCTAGAGCTAAGTGTTGGAGCTCTCTAGTAAGGATGCTTGCACAATGTGTAGACATTTATGCAATATACCGTCATTTATATGACCGCCACAACAATGGATGCTAATAAACTCACTTTCAACTTCAAAACTTATGCCTAGCTACACACAAAATGAGAAACAAACACAACTTCGGGTATGATATAAATAGTAGAAAATAGTTAAACTATAAATTTAATGAAGTGAAAATAATAACTAGAGAGGGAAAAGATAATGCAAACCATTAAATGACAAAGAGCTCTAAAGAAAACCTACAAATGAGAAGAGAAAAAATGTTGGAACTATTTAGGAGCTTTCCATGAATGGCTAATCCCCAATTTTGATATTTTGACCTCCACAGGTAGCCAAGAAGGTAGAGAAAGATGTGTGCTTTTATCCTAAGTGTGTCTAGGAAGATAAGAATAATGAATGCCACTCCCATTCTACAAGGAGTGACAAACTAATGTGTGTGAGTGTATGGGATAACAAGGAATTGAAATAACTCATTGAATGGGAGGTTACTAAATGAACTATAAATAACATATTTGGCTAACTATTTATAGTTTGTGTAAGATATGTGAAAGTGATCATTTCTACACCTACATAGAGCACTTTTGAGATACTTGGACTACACTTGATCTTGGGAGACAAATTAGTTAGTTAAGTGTTACATTTTATATATGACAAAGTTACACTTGGAAGTAGGGTAAATGGGTTGATTGTGGACCAACTTAACTAGTCTGTGAGTATTACTCTAATATTTCCTTGAGTTGTATATATATTATAATTGGGTCAACTGCATATTGAAGTAGTTGATTGAGTGTTTCTTGTTGAAATTTGTATGTTGATGATCACGCGTGCAAAATATCTAATCTAGTTTATTGCTCATAAAAATTACAACAAAGCATATTCCAACAACTCATAGTCCACTAGATTAGAACCATGAAGTACATTTTAGGTCAATGCAAAAGTTCAAATCTACACTCACAAAGATCAAATCCATACTCATGTAACTAATCAAGAATGGGAGCTATCAATTCATATCTAAAATATTAAACGTGGGTTAAAAATCTACACTTTAATAAATTAATTTTCAACATCTACCATAATATATTTTTATTTTGTTTTGTTTGATATCTTAGAGGGGTATCCCCGTGAACAGTCAGGCTTCTCTTAAGTTTCTCATACCAGGCAAGACTAATTCCCTTTGGGCCACACGATTTCCAGCATCTACCCCACAACATGCGCGGCTAAGCGAGTCGAGATTCGAACCTGCATCGATCATCTTTCAACGGCTTGACCAATCAATCTACTCCCCAAAAACAAATTTTAAACTAAATATTACACTTAATTTAATTATTTTCCATATTTAATTTTAATAATCATTATCAATCTAAATAAAAAAAATTATAATAAAAATATATATTTTTCATTACAATCATACTTAAATTGACCATAGAAATTATAAATAACCCTTCATCCTAAACCCCACACATTATCTTTTAAGGGCACTATGGAAGGAAGTATCATTATTCAACATTGAAATAATCCATTCTCATCTTCTTAATCACACATTATCTTTTAAGGGCACTATGGAAGGAAGTATCATTATTCAACATTGAAATAATCCATTCTCATCTTCTTAATCACGTGGACACCATTATGGTTGTGTGGCGTGGCTGCCATGCTCACCCATCTAATTGGCCAAATTCTCATTTATATAAATGTTGAAAATGTAGTGACAAGCACAATCATCCAAAAACAATGGTGTAACAGCCAAATGAAGTGACTTCTATGAATAAATTAAATATATTAAAGTGCAGAGGTAAGAATATGAACAGTAAGAATATACTACCTTATTTTTTTGTTAAGACATGGAACGGCAAGGGAAATTGGATCTAAAAAGGAGCCAATTCCTATGTGATTAGTCACTTCAAATAAAGATCATTCATAATTAATTTCCATTTAGAATTTAATCACATCCTGTGATATTTTCTTGTTAGTGAAAGTGGATCTAATAAGGAAGGTAGTGATCACATCGTTGTCCTTTTGAGATGGACATCATAAAAACCATCTCTTTATATATTAAATTGGAGAAGTTGAATTTGATTTACATATGATTCAACATCACTATAAATTGATTAGTTGCATATTCCAAAGAAATAAAATAATTAATATAAATAAGTGATGTCTTGTTGTTTTATTTTTTTTATTGTTGTTTATAATGGTTTTTTAATATATATATATATATATATATATATATATATATATCTATGTTAGAATAATGTGTTATAGATTATGTAATAGAATTTGAAAATATAAAAATTAAAAAGAATGTAAAGATAGTTGATTTTGATGATTGATGTGTAATATTTTATTATTTTGATTATGATTTTTGAATTCTAATTATTATTGTTTAAATTTAGATGTGTTGGAAGTAAAAAATGAAATTTAAACATGGTTATTTTCAAAATTTGTGTGAGATTATTATCATATTGCGTATTTTACATTTGGTTCATGAGAATGACATTTGATTGTAGACTTGAACCTTTGATTTGTGGAAATAACCTTTGACTACAAATTTGATTGGATATTTGTAGAACTTTTGTACCTACAAATAGAAACTCACCTAATGTATTTTAGCATTTTCAATTGCACCTTTTAATATAATATAAAATGGTATAGCATGTGATTAGGTAAACCCTCTTCAAAATGTAAGGGAAAGCTCCCTAAAAAAACTAAGTTAACCCCAGACACTAAGCTATGGTGAAAGTATACAATTATTAACACTATACAAAATATTCTTTGGGGATTTACAATAATGTAAAATAGAATGATTTTATTGTCTATATATTTGTCTCAAGTATGAGCACAAAATTAGTAACAACTCTTGTCTCACACGATTTCTTTTAGACATTTACAACTTAACTCATACAACTGCATTTAACACAACACCCACATACTAACTAGATACAAAAACCAATATGCAAATACAAAATATGTTAAAGGAATAACAACTTTAACATAGATGACACATGATTCAAAAAATTAAATAGCAAATTTGTATAGAAAGATATAACCTAGGAAAAATAATAACCTCAATTAAAAGCTTGAAACTATTATCCACTTTCAATCCAACTAATGAAATCACACATAGTACTTATAGACACAAGGAACCGATTCAAATAATTTAGTTTCAACAACATAAGTGTATTGTTAATTATCATTTATGAATTTATGCTCTAATCATATTTATAAGGTTACAACAACCCAAGTTTCAGGATTTATTATAGTAAATAATTTATCACAAAAATCATTGTCTTTAAAGAAAAACACTAGGGTTAGTGCAGGATCATGGGGTCCAAACTAAGCCCTTAAGTGGCAATGAAAATTTAGAAAAACAAAGTTAAGCAACTTGACATAAAAATTTGAATAGGTTATTAACATAATTTGAAAAATATGCAAGAACATAATTTGTAGCAAATTAAATGTAGTTTCTAAGCTACTAGTTCTTTTTTGAAAAAAATGTAAATCTATTTGGTGAAATTTTGAAATTTTAATGTAGTAATACTAAATTTTTTAGAAAAAAAATTAAAAGTAGATGCCTGATGGAGAGCAAAAATAAATAAATTTTCTAAATCTTTCAATATAAGTAGAGGACACATCTTTTTTGAAGCATAGTGTGTGACACATCTTTCAGATTCAAAAATTGTATAGCTGTTTAAAAGTTATAGATGTTTTTCAATCAACCTATCAATCAGAACTTTACACATAGTGCATGTAGAAAATCAATAATAATTACCTATTAAATTCAAAATAAAACATATCTTATATTGGTAGAATGTTGTCGATTTGTTGAATAAACCCTTTTCATTTCATCAAAATCAAATGAAAAATGCATATTAGTTATTATTGGATATCTGATAGAAATAGATAACCATTTTTTAAAGGTAAAAACAGATATCCAATATGAAACAAATATGTGTTTCTTAAAACCAAAATATTAATATATAAAAAATAGTATAGATTTAAATTTAAGATGTTGTGGACTTCTACATTTTCGGGTCAAGGAAGCAGAGAATGGTGTGTTTGCAGGTAGAGGAAAAGCAGGCCCGTGTTTGTAGCAAGTCATAACCTACATGTTGTAGACCATTAGTGCATGCACATGGGGGGCTGTCTTTGGTGTGTGGGGGAGATTTCAAGCAAAGGGTGGGGTTATTTGTGTGTTCGGGGGGGTTTATTTAAAATTTTTGTTTTCCCTTTGTTGTTCTGTGTTTGTCAAGTGAAATGGTTTTGGGAAGACATAAAGAGGTTTTCTTGCCTTCTCTTTTTTTGTCTATGGCTTCTAGTGAAGCGTCTAGTTTAAAACCCAGTATAGATTTTTGAGCATTGTTGTGTGCAAGTTCTTCATCAAGGCTCGCTATTGAGAGCAATTTCTTACTTAAGGAATGGGGAGTGGAGGGGATGGCTCTGTCTGGAGGCTCTCGTATCCTGAAAACTAATGGTTGTTTGGAGAGGAGTTAGGATAGGCCTATCCCAGTGATTCAACCTAACTCAATTGCGGATGACTTTGAGTATTTTTCAAAGAATGCTTTAATATGTAAATTTATGGGAATGTGTGTTTCTCTTCAATTTTTAGTCTTGGAATAGATGGACATGGAACCCTAAGGGTGAAATGGAGTTGATGTTGATGGCCAACAACTTTTTAATTTTTCTCTTCAATTGCATGGCTAATCGCAACAAAGTTTTTAAGGGTGGGTCTTATTTCCATAACCAGATTGGCTTGTTCATTGAGCCATGGCATACTAGTTTTAACCCTTCAGAGGAGCTTTTGAACTGTGTCCCTGTCTGGGTGCACCTTCCTTGGTTCCCATTTAAATTTTGATGGAATGACATTCTTCATATGGTTGCTTTATTGTTGGGAAAGCTAGTGGGCCCCTCTTAGCAAACACAAGACATAAAGGTACTTAGTTTTGCATACATTTGTGTTGAAATAGATTTGAGTAACCATCTTTCATATTCTCTGGAAATTCATGTGAGTTTATCTTCATGGGTGCAACAACTTGATTATGAGGCTCTTCCCTTTTGTTGTCGATTATGTCATGAGTATGACCACTTGCAGAAAAGATGTCCTTGGATCCACTCTCCAGAGCCCCATCCTAATTAGCCCCCTTGTAATTATTCTAAGGAGGAGAAAGGCAAGGCTCATGTTTCTGGGGATGTGGTTGACAAGAAAGGTTTTATTCCTATCAAACCCTATAACAAGAATTGAGGTCAAAAAATAACTTTCAAGGAGAGACAAGAGGAGGAAATTTTCAATCGCTTTAATGTGCTAGATGATCTTAGTCAACAAGAGGTGAACCCCAGTATGATGGCTCTGGTTCAAGGAGTTTGGAGGTGGGTCACGAAGATACTAAAACTGATGATTTTCAGAACATTCAAAAGAGTGGTATGCCACTTGCTCAACTGAATATAGATTTAAACCTCATGGTTTCGATTGCATCACCACACTACAATTGCTTTGTAACATATCATATGCATACCATAATCACCTTCATCAGAAAACACATACAAGTGTCACATACAATGCCATTAATCAATAAAAATTTCAAAACAATATTATTCTCGTTCATAGTTAGTCAACAAAAATTTTGCATTTGTAATATTCACACGAAACAAGCATAGACAATTAGTTTACTAATGTCAAGCGACCTCAAAATCCTCACTAGTTTCCTAATACATTACTATTTTGTTTATGTCCAATATCTAGCTTCACTGTGTACGTTTAACAGTTCTCTTCTCCTGTTGCTTGGTTCCTGAAATCGGATACCCATTCAACTCCATCGATGGTTTGCAGATTATCAATGTATCCATCTCTCGTAGCCATCAAACTTAATTTGAAAATGATTTCACTTGGTCTCCTCTTTAACTCTCTTGACATTTAAAGGCACCTTCCTTCCCATGTGGCATGACGCACACGAGGCAAATATCTCTCTGATCATGAAAGCTTAAATTACCCCCTTAAAATCCATTATCTATATAATCCTTTTCTCACCTATAGTCGCACATATTCAATATTTATTACATATTATATATATTATGTTATATACTTTAATATTTTATATAATATTATAATTCTATAGCATATTTATTACAACACATTATATATAATTTTATAATATTATATTATAATAATATAACACATATAACATGTTATAAATACACATTATACTACATTCTAATAACAATATATATAGTATAACGATTTAACTTGTGCATTTATCCAAGTTTGATTCACCCAACATTTATATTTATATGAAATGTATTGTAGCATGTCGCATTAAATTTTTCATAGATTTTCACATCGCATAAAATTATTTTGTGATAACTATCTATTCCACTTGAATTAAATGCATTTTCTTGTAATGAATTAAATATTCAAGGGTGACTATTGATCAATATATTCGCCCGACAACAACTTGATCCTCTTAATTTAATGTGTCAATAGGACATCTTTAAAAAGTAATGATAATGTTATGTTCTATCACAAGAAACTGAAATTTATTCACAATTGATGTAGAAAACTATACAAGGTACTCTACAATAAGCTAGATGTCAACCGAAATAACATTTGCAATGGATTTCATATCTTTTAAATGCTTGATGCACTTTGCATGAACCCACATGTTGTTCCAAGTAACATTTGTATTGTCTTTCTCAAATTCTAAGGTTGTCTCAAAAAAAGCAATTATAATTCATACAATAAATGCGATCAAATTCTAGATTTGCTAAGACTTACGTGCATTCCCTATCAACAATGATCAATGATCCAATACTTGATTAACCTCAAAATTTTACTATAAAGAGGAATGCTGAGTTCAACTGAAATCATTTTTAAATTCATAAAATGCTTTTCAGTCCATTATTCTCAATTTCGACAAGTCTTTAATGAGGTTAGTGAAGATGATGCCACATGGTATTATTGGGGATACTCTAAAGTCTCTTGTTATCTAGTTTAAAGAGATAGCAACTGACTTTGGAATGGGTGGAATTGATAAGAAATTGATCTTGTTCACGTGACTATCATAGCCAGTTTTGAACCAAAATGAGAACCTTCAATGCAGATAAGTGCATTCACAAGGAGTGCAACCACACAAGTCTTTTGATTTTTTTGGCATGGAAACCTATCAATTTCTCATACTCCATTTTGATAGAGATTCTCAAAGAGGAATCGTGGAGTTTCAAAGTCATTGTGATCCTTCCTGGTGCGCTCAAATTGCTCGAAGATCAGGGTAGCAATCTTAAAACCCCTTCAATATATTTTGCATAATTCCAATTGGTACCTAGGACAGCTACATTTTCTATATTCATAGCTTTATTTCCTCCAACATGTTTGGAAAACCCTATGGTCTGAAAAACATGAATATCCATGACCCTTATTTCCATGACATATTTTCCAAGCCCCATGGTTTTAGAATGTGTAATACTTTAGCCACAAGTCAGACTACTGGTGAAATTATCACCTTTGTAATGAATGGGACAAAATGCAATATGATGTGTTACCCATTCCATGACACGGTTCCCTGTTTGGTATAAATTGTGTCACATGTTTAAAGTTTGTATCGTGCACTCATCTATACAAAGTTATGTAACATTATAATTTAGTTGCATTACAATAAATGATTTTTTTTTTTGTTAGTTGTGTTATTTTTCATTAACCATTTGCAATAAAAAATTACTTTACATATCAATTACGTATTCAAATTATACAAAATAATTTAATTTAATTAACAAAAATTCAAATAACAAATAATGTTTCTTTAACTCACTTCGTTAAAAACTAATCACAAATTCTTTATGTGCCAACAAAATGCATTTGCAAATAATATTTATTTTATCAAATCTAATCTAAATCTAACAACTTTTTTCCCACGAAGTGTGAGTCCAATGAGTTCATTTTCCCACAAAGCAGTGCGCCCTTGCGGAACTCTATTGTGGAAGATATGATCTAGACCTTTTATTAGATAAATGGATGACAAGTCTCACAACTGTATGACACTCTCTATTGAGAAGAAACAAGCATAAAAACATACATTAACTGATGGAGAACGGGTTATTAAACAACAAATTGTGGACATCTGACTATTGGTAAAGTGAACATGATGGATTGTAATCGACCTTCACACCAGGAGCAGTTGGGCAATTGGCAAGAGGGCAGTGATCCCCTGCCTGGGCTCCTCCCCACCAATGATCTAAATTTTGTGTTTCTTTCAGTTGTAGTGCAAAATAACATAAAACACCCAAGAATGCAACCCCTGCATCAAGTGCCCCTGACAAAATGTAGTTATGCTTACTCCACCATTGTTTATGTCTCCTAAAGATGATGTAGTTGAAAATGAAACCTGCTGTGCCCCATGAGATGTAATTGACAGCATGTGCTGGTGGCATATTTGCAGTGGCTCCAATTAGAACTGGCATGTTGATTAATTGAATCCATTTGATCTTGGGGAACTTTTTGGAAAGATACCAAACAGGCACTGGTGCAAGTGCACCAGCAAGGAAGAACCAGTTGCAATTTTGGTACAGTCCCAAGTTACCAAACATTCTTTTTGGTCCAATTACCCCCCATATTATGGATGCACTGTAGAAAACACCGTCAATGGGGCACGTCCAAAGATTGCCTTGTTTGTCTGCATCACACAAGCCATCGACCCCTTCTATCATCCACCATGCTGTTCCAAAGTATACAGTGGCTGCAATTACAGTTCCTACAACCTTCACAAAGCATAAGCTAAAGGTTATTTCCTAAGGTCATTGCCAATCCAAACACCAATTAAGCGTGAGAGGCTACCAAGTGAAGACCCACAATATCAGGATACCTTTTCCATTAATGTTATACCTAAATCAACATATTGCACAATCAGGAACAACCAATCCTTGTTAAAAACACTCTATAGTCTAAATCTAATATTGATATGAAAAGCTCAATGTTTTGTATTTAAGGATATGATTTTATAATGTACGTAGGTTTGATGAAGATATGATGTCAACAACTCCATCAATCTACAGACAGTATAATATTATATCCTTAAGTATACAATACTGAAAGGAAACAGTTCATATGTTATTTGGGGCTTTGGGTATCCTTAATAATAAACAGCTTGTGGATTGTTTAAAGTAGTCTAGAACATTAAGTAAACTATATTGTATTTTGAAATCTTAATATAGAAACCTGAACGAGGAACATTGACCGTGGTGGAATTTTCATGTAATGCCCCAGTTTGAAATCCTGAAGAAATGTAAGAGCCTGTATCATGCTGATATATCCATATGTCTTGAATGTTACATTAGCAAATGGTCTGCCCTGATATAGGTATCCAATTATGTACTCTGTTATTATATTCAGCCCAGGTTGCTGCAGACAAAATGTGATAATTAATGAATTTAAACCGAACCCAAGATGCATTGCAGCTAAAAGTAAACAGTCTGTAAATTATTTTTGTTAGTTGTTGTAGATACACCAAATAGCAAGCAATCGGATGGCTGTTTAAGCTCTTTATACATTGTGTGCTAATTTATTCTTTACTTACCGTATTAGTAGTGGCCTGAATGATTCCTACGGGAAGGGTAAATGAAAAAGCAAGGCCACAAGCAAGAAGAACTACAATTTGAATGAAATGAAAATAATAACTCGAGAGGGACATGATAATGCAAACCATCATGTGGCAAAGAGCTCCAAATAAATCCTACAAATGAGAAGAGAGAAAATGTTGGAGCTTTCCATGAATGGACAAGCCCCTATTTTGGTCTTTTGACCTCCACAAGTAGGCAAGAAGATAGAGAAATGTGTGTGCTTTTATCCTAAGTGTGTCTAGGAAGGTAACACTAATGACCAAATCTATTAATGCCACTCCCAATTCTACAAGGAGTGAATAAACTAATGTGTGTGCATGTGTAGGATAACAAGGAATTGAAAAAAGTCATTGAATGGGGGAGTACTAAATGAGCTATAACTAACATCTTTGATTGACTATTTATAGTTTGTGTAAGATATGTGAAAGTGATAATTTCTACACCTACATAGAGCACTTTTGAGATAATTTGACTCCACTTGATCTTAGGAGTCAAACTAGTTAGTTGAGTGTTACATTTTATATATGGAGTTACACTTGGAGGTAAGGCAAATGGGCTGAGTGTAGAGTACCTTAACTAGTCTTTGAGTATTACTCTAGTTTTTCTTTGAGTTGTATATATATATATATAACGACTGGGTTGACTGCATATTGAGATAGTTGGTTGAGTGCTTCTTGTTGAAATTTGTATGTTGATGACTATGTGTGGAATATCTATTATAGTTTATAGCTCATAAAAATTATGGTGAAGCACATTCCAATAGCCCATGGTCCACTATATTAGATCCATGAGGTACAGTTTAGGTCAATGCAAGGGTTCAAAGTTATAGTCGCAAAGATCAAATCTATTTTCACATAGCTAAACAAGAGTGAGGGGGCGGTGGGCCTAGCTCAATTGGCTAAAGCATCATGTTGCATGCAAGAGGTGCAAGGCTTGTGAACATACCAACCCAATGAGGGATTGACACATCAACACGGGCATGAACGTCTGCCACATGGCATATAGCCCAACAAAGTTGCAAGGCCCACGAGCACACTAACCCAATGACGGATTGAAACACATCAACACAAGCATAAACACTTGACACATGATATGAATGCCATTAGCAACCTCAACATTGTGATACAAGCCTGCAAGCACATTGGATCAGCAGAAACACACAACCTACGATCACAATGACCCAACGAAGGTTTGAACCCTAATGACCACAATAAAAATATCACACCTTAATCATCACAGTATAGGATTAACCCAAATCATTAACTTTTATTATTATTTAATTATTTATTATTAATAAAATCATAGTGAAAAACATATTTTCCATTACAATCATACTTAAATTGACCATAGAAATTGTAGATAATTCATCCTAAACCTCACACACATTATCTATAAGATTAAGAATATTAATATTCAACATTGAAATAATCCATTATCATCTTCTTAAGGTTGTGTGGCTGCCATGCTCACCCATCACATTGGGCAAATTCTCATATATATAAATGTTGAAAATGTAGTGACAAGAACAATCATCCAAAACAATGGTGTAACAGCCAAATGAAGTGACTTCCATGAATAAATTAAATATATTGAAGTGGAGAGGTAGGAATATACTTCCTTAACTTTTATTGAGACATGAAACGGGAAGGGAAAGTAGCTCCAAAATGATAATTAATTTCCATGTGATTAGTCACTTCAAATAGAGATCTTCATTGATAATTAATTTCCATTTAGAATTTGATCACATCATGTTATATTTTCTCGTTACAATCGAGTAATGAAGTTGGTGATCACATCGATGTCCTTTTGAGATGGACATCATAAAAAAACATCTCCGTTCACATAATTAAATTGGAGAAGTTGAATTTGGTTTACATATGATGTCACTATAAATTGATTAGTTGCATATTCCAAAGAAATAAAATAATTCCTTTCATTAAATAAATAAGTGATTGACTTTTGTGGTTTTTTAATATATTTTTTTTATTATTAAAATATTAGAATAATGTGTTATAGATTATGTAATATAATTTTAAAATATAAAAATTAAAAAGAGTGGAAGGATAGTTGATTTTGATGATTGATATGTAATATTTTATTATTTTGATCTTTATTTTTGAATTCTAATTTATCATTGTTTAAATTTAGTTGTGTTGAAAGTAGAAAAATGAAATCCAAATATGGTTATTTTCAAAATTTGTGCGAGTTTAGTTTCACATTGAGTATTTTGTCTTTGGTTCATGAGAATGATATTTGGTTGTAGACTTGAATCTTTGATTTGTGAAATGACCTTTGACTGTACAAATTTGATTTGATATATGTAAAACTTTTGTACCTACATATAGAAAATCACCTAATGTATGTTAGCATTTTCAATTGTAAATTTTAGTATAATATAAAATGGAATAACATGTGCTTAGGTAAACCCTCTATTCAAAATATAAGGGGAAGCTCCCTAAAATCTAAGCTAACCCTAGACACTAAGCTATGGTGAAAGTATACAATTATTAACACTATACAAAATATTCTTTGAGGATTTGCAATAATGAAAAATAGAATGATTTTATTGTCTATGCATTTGTCTCTAGTATGAACATAAAATTGGTAACAACTTTTGTCTCACAAGACTTTTGTTAGATATTTATAACTTAACGCATACAATTGCATTCAACACAACACCTACATACTAGCTAAATACAAAAACCAATATGCAAATACACAACATGTTAAAGGAATAACAACTTGAACATAGATGACACATGATTCAAACAATTAAATATAATTTTTTTACAGAAAGATATAACCTAGGAAAACTTATAATCTCAATTAAAAGCTTGAAACTATTATCCACTTTCAATCCAACTAATGAAATCATGCATAGTAATTATAGACACAAAGAAACAGGTTGAACAATAGTTTCAACAACATAAGTATAGTATTAATTATCATTAATAAATTTATGCTCCAATCATATTTATCAGATTACAAAAACTCAAATTTTGTGATTTATTGTAGTAAATAATTCATCACAAAAATAAGTGTCTTTAAAGAAAAACACTAAAAACTACTAAATTATAGAAAATAAATCACTTTTTAGAAAAAATTGCTTTTGTAAAAGGTGACTAAAACACCTTAAAATTAGTTTCTAAGTGATTCTATCCAAAATAGAACATGTAAAATTAATCTACTAAATATACTCATGGCTAAGAATGGCAATTACCAAACTTGTGAATGGATCTTCTCGTAACACTTTACTTTGAACATGATTAAAAAAATTGAAGAAAAATGAATTTGTAGGTCCTATTGTTGATGGCTTCATGAAAATCACATCCTTTTGGAACTACCTTTCTCTTAAAACCCTAGGTGTATTATTCTTCATAAAGCCTAGGGGTTAGCCTTAAATTCTACAACATTCTAGGGCTTAAACTCTAAGTGCTTGGAAAAACCATAGAATGTAGTTTGGAAATCAACATACCCCTTCATAAAATATTAAAACCTCTACATAAACCTTATGGCTTCAAGAATTTACATAAACCTACCTTAAAACCCTCATGGCACCACAAATCTAACAAAATATTTATTAAAAAATAATATGAAACCTTTAGTTTTCCATGAAAAATCATTGAACCTAGAGGTGGTGCCTATGTTAATTGATGAAGAACTACAAAATAATTTCATGAACCCTAAGTCTTCTTCTCCTTCAAATGCTTAAAACTAAATTGTAAAACTATAAATGACCAAGGATTAATACAAAGATAGAATTTAGCTTTATGTTCTTTCTTTAAGTTTTAACTTCCAAAACAAGTTAGGTGATCTTTTCTTGTATTGAAACCACATAAAATATATTTTTAACAATATTAGAGTGATTATATGTAGTTAATACCACCTATAAATTATCTTTTCTTCACAAAGTTTGCTTTACCTTGGTGTTTTCCTCTCAAACTTGGTCAATTCTCTACCGTGGTGCAATTTTCTAATGTGCCTTCCAATTAAACCTAATATAATGATACTATGAAGGCTCCTAGTTATTGTTTTCCACTTAAAAATTGACCAAAATTACTAGGGTGTACTTCTCTACTCCAATATCCACTTAAACATGATAAAAATGTTGGAAGTGCACTCCAAAGGACTTATTCCTAGTAAAAATTAGCAACCACCTATTTAATGCACTATTTGAGGGATATTGCCACCTAGAGATGATTTACATACATAAAGGAAAAGTTTAAACTAATTTTTCTACTAAAAACTTACCAGTTGTATCCTAGGCACATTATTGAAGAGGTGTAGCCAATTAAAACATTATTTCTTACATCATTAGTATGCTCCATGAGTACTTCTACCACTTAGGAATGTTTCTTGATGTTTATTGCCATTTTCACACTAGTTCTTTCCATAAAATACATTCTTAATTTTATGATAAATAGTGACAAACATCCCCCGTGAATGCTTCATCTATAAAACTAAAAGGTAAACCTTGATAATATAGTGTTAGATGTACCCTAGGTGAATCAATCCCATCCTTTTGAATACTTGGCAAAAATTATCTTCACACGTCCTTCCTTTCACACATTACACTAACATATTTGACCATACAAGCTTTTAGAAACAATAAGCCTTGCTTAGGATGGGAAAATAAATAAAGACCGTATTTCAGGAAAAATCATGAAACAAAACTTTCATATCCAAGAGGTAAAAGGCAAAGAGCTCCAAATAAATCCTACAAATGAGAAGAGAGAAAATGTTGGAGCTTTCCATGAATGGACAAGCCCCTATTTTGGTCTTTTGACCTCCACAAGTAGGCAAGAAGATAGAGAAATGTGTGTGCTTTTATCCTAAGTGTGTCTAGGAAGGTGACACTATTGACCAAATCTATTAATGCCACTCCCAATTCTACAAGGAGTGAAAAACTAATGTGTGTGAATGTGTAGGATAACAAGGAATTGAAAAAATTCATTGAATGGGGGAGTATTAAATGAACGATAACTAACATCTTTGATTGACTATTTATAGTCTGTGTAAGATATGTGAAAGTGATAATTTCTACACCTACATAGAGAACTTTTGAGATAATTTGACTCCACTTGATCTTAGGAGTCAAACTATTTAGTTGAGTGTTACATTTTATATATGGAGTTACACTTGGGAGTAAGGAAAATGAGCTGAGTGTAGACCACCTTAACTAGTCATTGAGTATTACTCTAGTTTTTCCTTGAGTTGTATATATATTATGATTGGGTTGACTGCATATTGAGATAGTTGGTTGAGTGCTTCTTGTTGAAATTTGTATGTTGATGACTATGTGTGGAATATCTACTATAGTTTATAACTCATAAAAATTATGGTGAAGCACATTCCAACAACCCATGGTCCACTATATTAGATCTATGAGGTATAGTTTAGGTCAATGCAAGGGTTCAAAATTATAGTCACAAAGATCAAATATATTTTCACATAGCTAAACAAGAGTGAGGGGGTAGTGGGCCTAGCTCGATTGGCTAAAGGATCTTGTTGCATGAAAGAGGTCACGAGGTCTAGTCTTCACACTGTCCCTGTGGTATCAGAGGGCTTGTCGTGCCAGTGTTACTTTTCACGTAAAAAAGGTTTACCAAGTGCACTACAGTTTATAGGGGGTGGCTACCTGATTTTGATTCTTGCAATCTAAAAAAAAAGTGAGACATGCCAATTTATATAATCTAAAATCTTAAACACAAATTATAAATCTAACACCTTAATAAATTAATTTTCAACATCTTTCATTATATATTTCTATAATAAAATTTCAAACTAAATATTACGCTTAATTTTATTTTTTATATATTTAATCTTAATAATCATTATCAATATAAACTAATCATTAATTTTTTTTTGAAATGAAGTGAATAGTCTTGCAAGCATAGTAGCCTAGTAGAGGTGCAAGGCTCATGGACACACCAACCCAATGAGGGATTGACACATCAACATAGGCATGAACGCTTGTCACATGGAATGCAGCCCAACAAAGGTGCAAGGCCCACGAGAACGCAAAACCAACGAGGGATTGAAAGACATCAACACAAGCATAAATTCTTGACACACAATATGAATGCCATTAGCAGCCTCAACGCTATGATACAAGCCTGCAAGCACATTGGATCAGTAGAAACATAGAGCCTGCGATCACAATGACCCAATGAAGGTTTGAACCCTAATGACCACAATAAAAATACCACACCTTAACCATCACACTATAAAATTAACCCAAATCATTAATTTTTATTATTATTTAATTATTTATTATTAATAAAATCATAGTGAAAAACACAATTTGCATTACAATCATACTTAAATTGACCATAGAATTTGTAGATAATTCATCCTAAACCCCACACACATTATCTATAAGAATATTAGTATTCAACATTGAAATAATCCATTATCATCTTCTTAAGGTTGTGTGGCTGCCATGCTCAGCCATCACATTGGGCAAATTCTCATATATATAAATGTTGAAAATGTAGTGACAAGAACAATCATCCAAAACAATAGTGTAACAGCCAAATGAAGTGACTTCCATGATTAAATTAAATATATTAAAGTGGAGAGGTAGGAATATACTTCCTTAACTTTATTAAGGACATGAAATGACAAGGAAAAGTAGCTCCAAAATGGAGCTAATTACTATATGATTAGTCAATTCAAATAAAGATCTTCATTGATAATTAATTTAATCACATCATGTAATTTATTTTTTGTTCCAATCAAGTAAGGAAGGTAATGGTCACACCATTGTCCTTTTGAGATTGACATCTTAAAAAATATCTTTTTTACATATTAAATTGGAGAAGTTGAATTTGGTTTACATATGATGTCACTATAAATTGATTAGTTGCATATTTCAAAGAAATTAAATAATTATTTTCATTAAATAAGTGATGGCTTATTGTTCTTGATGTCTTGTCACTTTCTTTCTTTGTATTGTTGTTATCTTGTAAAAAAGTGATGGCTTGTTACTTTCTTTATTTACACTATTGTTGTTATCTTGTAATAATGATTGGTTTTGGGTTTTTAATATTATTATTATTATTAAAATGTTAGAATAATGTGTTATAGATTATGTAATAGAATTTTAAAATATAAAAAATTAAAAGGAATCAAATGATAGTTGATTTTGATGATTGATATGTAATATTTTATTATTTTGATCATGATTGTTGAATTCTAACTTATCATTGTCTAAATTTTAGATTGTGTTGAAAGTAGAAAAAAAATCTAAACATGGTTATTCTCAAAATTGGTGTGAGTTTAGTATCACATTGATTATTTTATCTTTGGTTAATGAGAATGATATTTGGTTTTAGACTTGAATCTTTGATTTGTGGAAATGACCTTTGAATAGAAATTTAATTTGACATATTTAAAACTGTTGTACCTATTGATGGTGAAAATGACACAAACAACGTTAAAACAAAATATTTCTACTCTATTTCTCCTGAAAAAGAAAGACAACATATAGTAGCCTAACTCCCAAGGTCTTGGTAGTTGGTTCTCAACTGTCTGGTGTCACTCAATCGGTTCATGCAACTGTAATGTTCAAGGGGCCTGTGCTAGTAACAAAGAATGCAAGCAATAACTCATTTTATCGAACTGTTTTTAGTAAATCAAAGGGGTTTCAAACAAAAGAAAAAGATAGATCAAAGGGTAAACCAGTAAATATGAACAAAACTCATCTAACATCCAAACATATATCTTCAACAATGAATATTTTCCAACAGATCAAGAAAACCAAAGCATGATACAATTTACAAAATAATCTATACCATTGTATGCATCTAAGGTGCTTATTTTAATTCGCCTATCACAACTATTTCAAAGATTCCAAAAAGAACACGTATTCATTCATTGCCAAGATTATAGATCAACAAACTTCAATAAATTTTAATTCAATGATAATCTAACAAGATAATCTGTAAATCCGGTTTCTTTTAAGGATTTTCATCACAAAAGAAACTCTTATGCTTCAGCACAATCACTGTCATACAGATAGATTATAACTTATCAACCTTATCAAGTAAAACAACTCAATTCTAACACCATATTACAAAAACTTATAATTTTATTTAACTCTCAAAAATCATGTAACAATGTATCTTTCTAATCACCATGCAAAATTCTATCTCCTAATATCAGGTAGGCCAATTCTATCTTCTATTAGCTGACCCTCTACAATATGATACCCATAGGGTATTTATAGATATACAAAATTCGAACTCCACTTCTATTTTAAGTCATCCACCCTTTCAGGGTTTTACAATTATCCTTGGAAACTTAGTTGAACTGGAAGAAAAGAGAATAGAAAGTAAGAAAGTCAGGTGCCCCAAAACTGTTAGTGTTGCATGCAACATGCAAAGAGGAAGAAAGCCATGCATGCAGGAGATTTATGCATGTGAAGTCGGTTCTGCAATAAACTCATCATAACTGGAAAAGACTTGTTGTAATACATCTAATTTTGGCCCATGAACCCAACTGTCTTCAAACTTAATTCGCTCCAATTCTACTACAGCAAACTCTCTCATATCCTTCATCTTTGTCAACTCTCTTTTAGCAGCCTTTATCTCTTCCTTGACATCCATCAGCCGATCTATTATCAGATCTTCACCATCATCCCCTTTCTGCATGAGTCCTTTAAACCTTTCACCCCATTTCTCTTTTATCTGGCTCAAAGGCAGGCCTTCCTTTGTTAGTATATTAACATCTACTATGATAGCAATGACCACCTCCAACTCCTCAAACTGTTTAGTTAGATTATTAATAGCATCTTGGACCTCATTCCTATGCTTACACAAGAAATCTATTCTGAATCGGAGTATACAAGAGGTCTTTTCCACAAAATCTTTATTATCCTCCTCGAGTATTGATTGTTCAAGAAGAGCAGTCAAAGGCAATGTACTAACCTTCTCCATTTTTTGACTATATTCTTTATATTCCTCTTCCTGCTTCTCTAATGCCTCAATATATTGATGCATTTGTCTTATCAACTCTTCTATCCCTTTGTAAACCTCAAAACCTTCGACCAAAACTTCACCTACTTCTTGATTAATCTTGTCAACCCACCTATCTAACATCTCTGCTTTGCCTCTTACCTACACTAAATCATCTACCTCCTTTTTTCTTAACAAAATTGGAGTCTCAATAGCCGCTACCTATGTGATCTCAGAGAAGAGACACTTTTCAAAAAGGAATGCAATTGATCCAATTGAGCCTTAAGCTCATCTTTCTTTTGCTTATCCTTTAGCATCCTTGACTTGGTTGTTGAAGCTACCACATCAATTAGATTCATCTGTTGATTCTTGGTAGGTCTTCCCAAGTTGATAGTACTTAATTGATAATCTGTTAACTGCATGTCTCCTACCTCCTTTTCTGTCATTGGTATGGCACACTCAGCAACAATTTCTCCCTTGTCCGTGAGCCTGGTGGAGTGTAGGATCTTGGCCTTCTTTTTAGGCCTTTCTTGTTCAATCTCCTTCATCATATCCTCCCAATTGAGAGGTTGTGAAGGTGTTACTGTTCTTTTCTGTAGGTCCAATTTTAACCAAGTGGGAGCACTTGGAGCAGTAGTCATTATAGTGGAAGAAGAAGCAATAGTAGTAGTAGAGGGTGGTTGCACATTTACCTGGGATTGAGAATCAACCCTTGGTTCCTCTTGCAGTTCTTGCACCACATGCATCTGTATAAGATTTTCAGCCTGTTCCCTATGTTTTTGTTCCTGCATCTTCTTACCTTCTTCTTCTTTCTTCAACCTCTCTTTCTCTAATCACTCTCTTTCCAATTTTTCTTTCTCTAATATTTCCTTTTCTAATCTCTCCTCTATTCTTTCCTTTTCCAGTTTCTCTTTCTCTAACCTTTCTATTTCTAAAGCTCTAAGATTTTCTTCCTTTTCTTCTTCTTCTCGTTGCTTTCTAACCAGCTCTTCAGTGTTTGTTTCCTTCCTCAATCGTTCTACTTCTTCCTTTTGGCGAGCTTCCTCAAAAAGTTTCAACTTGGCCTCCAAGACTTCTTTCTCCCTTCGGTGTCTTGCCTTCTCTTCTTCAAGGTCATGAATATTTTATATCAATTTCAACTTATCATTTTCTTCCTTAACCTTGAGTTCATGCTCGTGTTTCCTTTGCTACCTCTCTACTTCATCAGCTCTTGACTTAGCTTCAATTTTTTTCTTCTGTAGTATGGTATCAACTTGTGTCTTGGCATCCATTAACTTTTTCTTTTCTATTTCTTTAGCTTTTGCATCAGCATCCTTTCTAACCTCCTCAAAAAATTCCCACTGCTCCTCTTGTGTCATTACTTGTTCAGCATCCCCCTCTAGAGGCATATTCTCTTGCACATCCTTCTCTGACACAGTCTCATCCGAGTTTGTTCCAACATCGTGAATCTCTACCCCTTTTCCCTTCATGGTTTCAACCACACTATGAAGAGCCCCCTCTTGAACTTCATTATTTTTCTGTTTCGCAAGTGGGACTTGAGTAGAAGACTCTCCTATTGTAGGTGTTGAAACAACAGATCCTACTTGGGAATCTCCTTCTTGTGTCTCTAGTTCATCGTCTGCTGCTTCAAGCTCTATTTCTTCAATATCTGGAGGAACTCCAAAGGCTCTTTGGGAGGTCTCTTTATTTTGAGCCTCTTATACCCTTTCCCCTTTTTAGGAGTTGGTCCTTGAGGAGCTTTGGTTCTTAAATCCAACCATTGAACACTTCTATCCAAGACTGCTCTTCCTATCTGTTTAATATCAATAGTTTCCTCACTATCCTAGTCAATTGGATCCAGACTTTTAGTTCCAATATTCAAAGCTTCATAAGATGGATCTAATACAACTCCATCATCCACCAAGGTGTCAGGAATGTCATTCTTAACATCGAACTCTGACATGAGTGAGACAAGCAATCTCTCATAATTCTTCTTTCTCAAATCATATTCATCCTATCGGTCACTCCAAAAATCTTCTAATAAATTGAAATGCTGGTCAAACACAGAAGGCAACAAGGCATTCATCTTACCCTTTGGGTCAAAGTGCTTCCGAGCTATGTATAAACCTAACTTTAAGTGAATCAGCTCCCTGCAGACCACCTTGTCTTCTACCAAGTGCTGACAACTATACTCACCCAACTTCATGGGGAACTTGTGACATCGTGTCTTATGTTTTAATCCAAACCGAGCATTAACTCCAAGAGCCTGATACACAAATTCCATCAATACTATCCTATTATTGCAACACCTTGGCAGCAAATGTGGATGGCCTTCAAAACCAACTAGCCTGAAATATGTAAATTTGGGGTATTGAATATACCAACATCCCCATTCAACAATGAATGCCATGGCTTCTTGACTCAGCCTGTACCCTGCATCTTCGTTGAGTTGGTTAATGACTACATATATGAATGCATCATTAACTCTTCTGTATTGAGTCTCAACAACTTGTAGGGACAACTGGTTATAATGCTCCCATACCTTCTTCTGTCCATCTAATGCTCCCATTATCCCCACTCTGTTCAAACCCGGGAAGACACCTACTCTTGCTACTGCATATACAATGTAAGAAGTCATAAAGAAAAATTTAGTCCCCCTTATGCTAGTCAACTGATCATGAATGGCATCTAATACTATCATCGACCAATCAAATTGATGGGTACCATTTAAAATTACTTGAATAAAGGGAAAAATCCACTCCTTGAAATGAAAGGCATCTCTCTTCCCAAAGGCCCTAGACAACATCATTATTATATCTGATACCTCTTTATATAAATCTACCCTTTTTGGTTGGTCTGCAAGCTTGGATAGAGACTTCTTTTCAATTCTCAACCACTTTTTGTTCATGTGGGACTTATTAGATTCCTTATATTCACTGTATTTCTTCAAAGCTTCTGCTTCCTTTAACTGCAACAAGTTTTTAGGATCCGGGACACTAAATATATTTTGAAATTCTTGAGGATTGAGATCAATGATCACATTTTTTTGTGAATCCATGCATTGTCGGGTAGCTGGATTGTAAGCACTTGCAGCTGTCAATATCAACTCTGGGCAGTAGATTGACAAAGGAAACAAAGTGATATGGGCCAAGCCAGAATCAACAATTCTTTGTGTCCTTCTTGTTACATCTTTTCGTTTCGCAAAGGTTTCTGCATATAGCTCATCAAAATTGTATTAACCCAAATTGGTATCAGTGATGTCTGACCAATCCGATTCCACTTTTCTCATTGTGACAACCGGACTCCTATGATTATAACTTAAGCTATAAGGTAACTATTCTGGCTTGATCTTCTTAGGTTTGGCTGCTGGTTTTGATGTTCCTGCAGGCCGATTCCTTTGAGAGGCTTCTCCTAATGTTCCTGACATCCTTTTAGCTTTCCTGCAACAAAACCTCTAGTTAGATCCTTTGGATAAAACATCTCAAAATGTGTCTTTAAAATCATACCTTTCAAATATACATCGAAGGCGGAACCAGGCAGACAACATCCTAAATAATCTTCCTTTGAAACACTATCGAGATCAGAGTCTGAACTGGAATGGTAACTCTACTAACAAGAAGCGGGATTGGAGTCGGAAGTGGAATAGTGATCGGAACTGGAACCAGAATGGTAACTGCTTCGGTTTCCTTTAGATTTTTTATTTTCCTCTTTTGTTTCGGTTCCTCTTCCGCTTCCGCCAAAGGTAATATTTTATGAAGAAAAAAATTCTTACTAAATGTGGAGTCGGAGATGGGATGGAAAATGGAATTGACACTAAACATTAAAACACATCCAAGACTCTAAATCAATCCCGATCCTACTTCTGATCATATTGATCATGACGTCATCAATAATTTTATCAATTTTAATGCGTAACTCCATGATTAAAGACCAAGGTCATATTAAACGAAATGAGGCTAAAAATATATCACGAAAAGACTATGCCCATATGACCATGGGGCATGACTGTATTTTTAGGGCATCATATTTAAACATTTTAAAACGTGATCACAGAAATACACGAAACCCTAATCTAGAAAATGTGATACAAAACTAGGGCACAGATTTAACCCCTCTACTTAACCAAATCTAACATGCAAAATATTCTAAGTAAACACTACCATTTTACTTCAACCCTAACTTACTGCAAAACAAGATTTAATCTAGATTACCAATAAACCCTAATTAAATAAAAAATCAGCATGATGCGATCATGAAAATAATGTGGAAGCGACCATGCCCTAACTCACTATAAAACCAGAAACACAAGCCTATAACAAAATCAAGAACAAAAAAAAAATAAAGAAAGGAAAACAAACACGCAAAACTTCAAGAAAGCGAACCTGCCCAGAGATCAAAAATGATCAATCAAACACAAACAAAGAACATGAAAGCAAATAAAAGAAAACCGAGAATAGGAACCCTACCTCAACCGGAAACTTGGAAAAACTTCTGAAGAAATCGCAAACAACAATCTCCTCCTCTTTCAATCGATTCACTTAGAAGAACTTCGTAGCTGCTCTACTTCACTCTTCAATTTCTTAACAATGATAATAATAATAACCCGCTTAATCCTTAATCAAGGTAACAAATTCAAAATTCCTACCTACGCATGGTAGTTGTCATTAATCCATTAAATGTAGTTAGGCGGAGTCAGAACTGGAGAAGAATCAACACTTTACTACAGTGCAACTTCACTCAAAAGCCAACGACCAAGAAATAGCGGGAGCGGAATCGGAGTGAAAACTGATTCAGAAACTTGAGTAATTTCCCAACTTCATTCCCGTTCCGGTTTCGGGTCTGCCAACAAAGCACAAAACGAAAAAAAACACAAAAAGCGAAACAACCAACCGAAATAATAAAAAAACTTAACATAAGGACCCGCTTAAAACCCAAAGTTCAAAAGGCGGAGGCGGAATGGATTTTAATTTTGCAATTTTGAATAAATACCGACTTAACATCCGATTTGGCTCCGAGTCCGATAAATACAAAACAAAAGGCCAAAAAGAAAGACTGTCGGGATCAGAATTGGAATGAGTTTTAAAAGAAGTTTCAGAACCCGATTTAGATCCGGCTCCGCTTCCGAGAAACTAAACCAAAGAAAAACAAAGTGTTGGAAGCAAAAGACTCCAAACTTTGTTTGAAAACAACAAAATATAAAAATAACAAAGGGGGACCCATTTTGACAAAGGTAAAAGATGGGGTGGTTATGCAAGGCATAACAGTACCTACAAATAGAAACTCACCTTATGTATGTTAGCATTTTCAATTGTACCTTTTAGTATAATATAAAAAATGAAATAAAATTTTCTTAGGTAAATCCTCTATTCAAAATATAAAGGGAAGCGCCCTAAAAAATTAAGTTAACCCTAGACACTAAGCTATGGTGAAAGTATATGTAATTATTAACACTATACAAAATATTCATTGGGGATTTACAATAATGACAAATATAATGATTTGATTGTCTATATATTTGTCTCGAGTATGAGAACAAAATTGATAACAACCCTTGTCTCACAAGATTTTTTTTAGATATTTATAACTTAACTCATACAATTGCATTTAACACCACTCACATACTAACTAAATACAAAAACCAAAATGAAAATACACAATATGTTAAAGGAATAGCAACTATAACATAGATGACACATGATTCAAATAATTAAATAGAAAATTTGTATAGAAGGATATAACCTAGGAAAGCTAATAACCTCGATTAAAAGCTTAAAACTTTATCCACTTTCAATCCAACTAATGAAATCACACAGTAATTATAGACACAAGGAAATAGGTTGACCAATAGTTTCAACAACATAAGTATATTATTAATTATCATTTATAAATGTATGCTCCAGTCTTATTTATAAGGTTACAACAACCCAAATTTTGAGATTTTCTATCTAGTAAATAATTTATCATAAAAATCATTCTTTAAAGAAAAACACTAAACAATACTAAAAAGATAGGAAATGAATAATTTTACAAAAAAAATTACTTTAATAAAAGGTGACTAAAACACCTTAAAAGTGGGTTCTAAGTGATTCTATCCAAAACAAAACATGTAAAATTAATCTACTAAAGATAATCATGGCTAAGAATATCAATTACCAAATTTGTGCATGGATCTTCTCTATAATTTTGATGTAACACTTTACTTTGAACATGGTAAGTTGTTTGAAGAAAAATGAAATCCTAGGTCCTATTTTGATGACTTAATGAAAATCACCTCCTTTTGGTAATACCTTTCTCTTAAAACCCTAAGTTTTCTTCATTCTTCAAATGGTTCAAAATTACCTTTCATAAATCCTAGGGGTTGGCCTTAAATTCTACAACACTAGGCTTAAATCCTAAGTTCTTTGAAAAAACACATAATGTAGTTTGGAAATCAGCATAACCCTTCATAAAATCTTAAAACCTCCACATCAACCTCTGATTGCAAGAAGTTACAAAAACACACCTTATAACCCTAATGGCACCATAACTCTAACAATTCAAGGTGGGGATTTTGGATGTTTTGGAAAATGGGGGTTTGAGGGTGTTATGCACTATTAAGCTATCTAAATTCTTTGGTGGTATGTTGGTTCTAAAAGGGAGCTCTTTCTACCCTCTTTGTTTTGGCTCAATTTTCCTTACATTGAGCGGATGGTTTGCGGTTGTCTAGTAGTTGCAAACTATTGGGTTTTCGGTCCCTAAAAAACCTGATTTTTTTTTTGGATTTGAGGTCCTTGTAAAAAACCTTGTTGTAAAGGGTTGAAGGTCCCTTCAAAACCTATTTGTTGCAGCTTGAGTTGATTTGAATACCTATGATTGGTTTTTGCTAATGGGCTATGGTTAGTCTATTGATTATTTTCCTTGTAGCTTATTTTCCTTGTAAAGGGTTTTAGGTCCCTACAAAACCTTCCTATAATGGGTTTTAGGTCCCATTAAAACCTATTTTTTGATAATCAAAAATAAAATATTTATTAAAATATAATATGAAACCTTTAGTTTTCCATGAAAAATCATTGAACCTAGAGGTGGTTCCTCTGTTGATTAATGAAGAACTATAAAAGAATTTAATCAACCCTAAGTCCCCTTCTCCCTCAAACACTTAAAACTAAATTATAAAACCATAAATGATCAATGATTAATACAAAGTCAAAATTTAGCTTTAGGCAATTTTTTCTACATTGAAACCACATAAAATATGTTTTTAATAATATTAGATTTATTTTCTTTAGTTACTACCACCTATAAATTATCTTTTCTTCATAAAGTGTGTTTTACCTTGGTTTTTTCCACTCAAAATTGGTCAATTCTCTAGCTTGGTGCAATTTTCCGATGCACCTTCTAGTTAAACCTAATAGAATGATACTATGGATGCTCCTAGTTATTGTTTTCCACTTAAATATTGACTAAAATCCCTATGGTGTACTTCTCTATTCGCATATCCACTTAAATATGATCAAATACATAAAGTGGACTCCAAAGGACATTCCCATTAAAAATTAACAATCACCTACTTAATGCACTATTTGAGGGATATTGCCACCTAGAGATGATTTAGATACATGAAGTACACCTTTTTAACTACCTTTTCTACTAAAACCTTACCAATTGTATCCTAGCCACACTCTTGAAGGGGTGTAGCCAATTAAAAATTATTTTTCTCATTGTTAACATGCTCCATGAGTACTTATGACACTTAGGAATGCTTCTTGATGTTTATTGTCATTTTCACACAAGTTCTTGCCATAAAATGCTCTTAATTAATACTTAAATAGTGACAAGCATCCCCCTTCAATGCTCCATCTATAAAACTAAAAGTGTAGGAATTTATGGTGAACTCCTCAACACCCTAGGATCACCTGCAAGACAAAAATAACTTCCACAAGAGAGATGGCAAAAATATCATGCCATGATTAAGGATGCAAGAATGTCAAAATGATAGCCAAAATGAATATATATGGTAATGTACATATGAAGCCTTTCTTATATAGGCAAGGTGAAGAATAAGATTAGACAAGATCATGAAAAATGCCTTAACCTTATCACATGAGACAAATAATTCATA
This sequence comes from Sequoiadendron giganteum, assembly GCA_007115665.2. Taxonomy (NCBI): domain Eukaryota; kingdom Viridiplantae; phylum Streptophyta; class Pinopsida; order Cupressales; family Cupressaceae; genus Sequoiadendron; species Sequoiadendron giganteum. The sequence continues at coordinate 450,255,239 of CM021102.1, forward strand.
AAAACCTAGGACACAAGAATTAAATAAATGACAACTAGATAACATAAGTGACAACTAATTCTTAACTAGAAAGATTCCTTCCTAGGACCTAAGTGGACTTAAAATGTAAATAGGAGGTCTAGATAGGAAAAACACCAATTTACACCAATGACCCCCCCTTAAGTACAACTTAGGGAGTACTTATGAAAATGACACAAAGATGGGTCTCAACTACAAGGCCATTTTAGGGACCCATTTACATATGCAAATTAAATATCTCACAAATGGAGAAAAGGAGAAAACACAGTGGGACAATATTGGTAATTTGATTTTCATTGGTGTCAAAAGGAGATTTGAGTAATATCAGATGGGAAGATTATTTATTGTTGTCAAAAGGGAATCATTAATGCAAGCCTTGAAGAGTTGTAGAAGTTTGGGCATCGGTCCTTAGACATATCTTATATCATTTGCTAGAGAAGGAAAGAGTTAGTCCTTTTATGCCAAGTCTGATTGAACTTTGGACTTCGGGATTGAGGCTTACCATATACTACAAGTGACCAGACATCAAGCTCGTTTATACCTTTTACTGAATGCTTCAAATAAATGAAAAAATAATGTGTAAAGTCTGAAAGGATTCAGACATCGAGCATTGGTAATACCTTATACCGATTGCACAAATGAAAATGAAAATTTCATGTGTTAAGTTTGAGAAGGAGTCAGATGTTGAGCATTAGAAGGTTGGCTTACACCTTACTAAAAGTCAGGTAAGCGGTAAGAGAAAAGCTTGAAGGCTGACACCTGAAAGGGTTAAGACTTGCAAGGGTAGGTAAGCAGTATGAAGTAAGAGTGAACCCTGACACCTAAAAGGTTTATGTTTGGAAAAGCTCGTGAAGGATATATTCAAGCATCACAGTTCGGTAGGAAGGCTTATGCCTTACTGAAAGGCTGGTAAGTGGTAAGCCATAAGGGTGAACCCCAATTTCTAAAATAATATTGGTGTTTTAGAGTTTAAAGTCTAATGTGATGGTTTTCTTTGAAGTGTAGGAAGAAAAATGGTAAAGGGTAAGGTCGATGGCCAAAACCCGATAGGAACAAGAAGCATCGAACATTGGTGTTCGGGCTTGCTTGTTAAGTTCTACAATGCATTTCAAGTAAGTAGTAAGAGAGATTAGTGATCCTTGACCCCCAAAAAATATGGTAGATGACAAGTATCCTCAAGTGACATGTGGCAATTGATGATTGATTGAAGTAACTCAAGTAATTTAAATGTTAAACAATGGATCATGGCATGATCAATGACCAACATTTAAAGATTTTTTTTGACAACAGATAGGTGGAAAAAAGGTGAAACTTCTAGTTAGGTGAATTTGATTGTGGCACATAAAATGAAATTGATCATTGTAACTGCTCAGATATGTTTTTTGATTTGATTAGAATAAGTGGATGAATTCATTAATGCATAGACAATTATGAAATCTAGAAGAGGTCGATTAAGCATGAATGGCATAAAATAATATGAAACCCTAAGATTAATTTATGCCAAGATAAAGAATGCAATGTATAAGACTAGTGTGTGGAAAAGAATGGAGTAGTGTGTATGCATTCAATGAGAACATAGTGTGTTAGGAGAAGAGTGAAGAGATGAAAGAAAATTCTTGTAAAGAAAATAAAAGATTGTGTAGTCCCAGATTGAGTCTATAACATAGAATTGGATTCATTTGAATCATATGAAACTGGAGTTGTTGCTCCACATACTTTCAATGCAAATCTGATTGGTTGGTGCCATCAAATAGCTAGGTTGGTGCTCAAATTAGGGAGTGAGTGCTTACTTAGAGTTGGTGTGCTTAAATTAGGGGATTGGTGTCTCCTTAGGGTTGATACCGTTAAAAATTGTAACTAGTGAGGTTCTATGGTGAGGCTATATTAGGACAATAGATCCTAGTATCATTTATCACTATGGTTTTTTCCATATTGGATTTTTCATGTATATCTAGTGTTATGAGTATTGGTGTGTGTGATCTCTACATATTTGCTTAATCTTCATAATAAGGGTTAAAAGAAAAAAATTTATTGATCAACTGATTCACCCCCCCTCTCAATAGATATTTGTGTTCCAACAATCAAAAATCCTCCCCAAAAGAGAGATTGAAAATAAAATGATCTCAATTATGCATGACAAGGACAAAATCCCATTCAAGGAAAAATTCCCCCCCATAAGAGAGACAAAGAAGAGACCATTCAACCCCTCAATGAAAATATCCATCACAAATCCAATCAATCTCCATCCACACAAAGGATAACAAGAGAGACCATACAACCCCCCATAATGAGATAACCTGCTAAAAAGAAGCATTGGAAGCACACTTGTGAAGTAACACTGGAATCCTTAATTCGACAAGCAAAGGAAAGATAGTTTTGATGCTAGAAACCATATTAGAGTCACGTAAGGACTCAGGTAAAAATCATGCTAAAGTAACAACAAACCTGATGCCAAGGAACATTGGAAAACTCTCAAACTAGCACAACCATAGAATCATTGAAGCAATAATTGATTGAAAAATGATCTAGAATTGAAACGAAGCACAAAGATCAAAACTACACCCTCCAAACCATCGAAATATCCAAGTAATCTCCATAACACCCTTTGGAGAAAAACTAAAGTAATGATCAACTTGAGATATGTACAAGAAAAAGTACATGGATGGCAATGTAGAGCTCCTCAATACCTTTCCAATGTCACAAGAATCACGAAAATTAGAGATCATGGCAAAAAGTTATGATCTTGAGAGCCATAAAAAAAATATCTGACTTCAACCAATAATAAATGTCATAAAACAAAAAAATATGCAAAATAACCTTCACCACTACAAAATTAACGAAACCAGCTTTTTGATGATATCTCGTTTGAATTTTTTTTCCTCCTAGATTGCAAGTTATGATAAAACAAAAAAATGACCTATTTTTCCCTTTGAGCAATCAAAATTTGGACCAGGGGCTAAAAATTTTGGCCCCCAGATTTCCATGTGATCATAGGTATTAAAACTTGTTTTAAAAAATGCATCACCAGTGGTAGTGGTGCTGTAGGGGGCGATATGCCATAGGTTGTGCCACCCTAGGTCTCTCAGCCCTCTGAGCACTAAGCATTGGTCACAATCGATTAAGGCCCATGATTAGGCACTATGGCCTTTGCTTGATGCTATATAAAATTTAAAATACAATTTTATTAAAAATAAACCTATGGAGGAATAAATGGATTCATACCGTGAAAGTTTGGAAAGAATGAGAATGTGACAAATTTGACCAATGCTTGCACAAAGTTGACACAAATGGTAATATTCTCATAAGATACCGTCGAATATTCTCAGAGACTACCTAATAAAATTTGTAGATGACTCTAACAGAGGTCTATAGGGTTGTATGACCAAGTACGTATCTATATGGTCATATAACCTAAAAAAAATTCCTCATGCCCTGATTGAAAGTCTCATATTTGGATGATTTGATAGTTGGCCCTTAGGTTATTGGGCCTCTCACACACAATGGTGAGGTTTTTTTTTTCCCAAACTGCTCTGAAGAATTAGCTACCCACTAGATTTGGTAAATGAAACTCTTCTTCAAAACCTTGTAGATCTGACAAAATATGTCATATTTTGATGAAACAAAATCCAAACCCAAATTTCTCTGATGCTTTGGATTCAATGGTCAGGTTCTCAAGACCTCAACTCACACCCAACAAAAATTTAACATCAAGATTATTCCCTCAGATATGAGAATAAGTCTGTAGCACTAAAGCTCTAATACCATGTAGGAGTTTATGGTGAATTCCTCAACACCCCAAGATCACCTGCAAGAAAAAAATAACTTCCACAAGAGATATGTTAAAAACATCATGCTATGATTAAGGATGCAAGAATTCTAAAATGATAGCCAAAATGAATATATGGCAATTTGCATATGAAGCCTTTCTTATACATTCAAGGTGAGGAATAGGATTAGAAAAGATCATGAAAAATGTCTTAATCCTATCACATGAGATAATTAAGTCATAACAATCTAGGACAAGTATTAAATAAATTCCAACTAGATAAGATAAGTGACAACTAATGCTTAACTAGAAAGATTCCTTCCTAGGACCTAAGCGGACTTAACATGTAGATAGGACCTGTAGAAGTTGATAAATCTCAACCTCACAGTCCCCAAGAATCACTTGCAAGCAATCACCTATCACATGCAACAGATATTCAGAACAAACAATAATGGATGTTCTGTAAACCCTCAGAGAAAAAGTATGTGCAAGCATAAACCGGAAATAATTATTGAATGATCTGATAATTACAATGTGATCAATCCTTATGAGGAGATCAACAAAACCTAAAATTAGGAAACCCTAGTGTACACACTTAATAATTAATAAATAATTATTAATGTGCCTATTATAGCTTAAGCAACCTAAAGGAATAAGTGACTTAATTAATTAATCAATATGATTAAATTAATTAAGTATAATAACTTATTACTCTAACACCCCCCCTTAAGATGAACTTAGGGAGTAGGTAAAACACTAGAAAAAAGATGCATGAAAGCAAAGATGGGTCTCGGCAATGAAGGCCTGATCAGGTACCCATTTACAAAAAGCAATGCAAACTAAATGAAATGGGGTAAAGGAGAAAACCCAGTGGGAACAAAACTCCTCCCCAAAATAGAATGCAAAGAAGGGAATACAATGCACTAATGAAAGAAGGATAGGAGGTGGATTACATGATACCCCCCATAGACAACTTCTATCATATAAGTACATGTACAATGGTCTCCATAGGAGAGATAGAAAGAGAGAAGAAGGTCCCCCACAATGAAGAAACTCCTGTCACAATGGTAGATGCCTGATGTAGAATCCAAAAGGAAATCCTGAAACGGAAAATGATATTCCTCCCCTTGGGAAGAAACAGATCCAAAGGACGATGACGAAGAAACCCTGTGAAGAGTGATGAACCAATCTGTCTTAGGATGTATGCCATGATAGGATGTTGAGGAATCTCTCTATCTAAACTAAAACAAATGATGTCAAATCCAAACTGATGTGAAGAATCCTGAAATACAACCTCTGAATGCACTGATAATGGTGGGTGTACAATGATAACCTGACTATCAAGGTAGAAGAGATGAATGTCCTCATAAGAATCCTCCAAATCTGCAATATAAGACTCAACAAACAAGAAAGATATGTCTGCAACATAAGAGTCCAAAGTAGCTATGTCTAGAAGATGTATGATGCCCTACTGCACTGAATGAGGAACAATAGGAGATGTTGATGAAGTCTCATTCTGAAGAGTAGGAACTATTAGACAAGCCTCTGATCCATCGAAACATGTAAGGGTGTCTAAATACTCAAGCTCCTCTAAAGTATCATGATCAAAGGGTGTATTCTCTCTCCAAGAAATGGGTAAGAGACAATCTGAAGCAAGATCCTTTGGGAATGGAGAGAGATTAGGGTCTCCAAAGATCTCCCAAAGATGTATCCAAAGTGGGTGAGGACAATCAATGTTTGATATAGCCAACACAGTGTCATGATCAACACTAGACAATATAAGTCCTAATATGTGATCTCTAATGATATCCCATGCTAATTTTCCCTCTGAAGTGGCTAGTTTAGGTATGAGATCATACAAATAAGGAAAAATATTAAGCCACCTACAATGTGTAAGTATACCCTTTGCCCATGACTCATAATTACCTCGTTCTAGAATAACAACTGAATGGTGAGTAGAAAAACCCATGATAACTCTTCAAATGAAAAAAACTGAGAAATCTGACCTTATTGCATTTAGATCAAATTAATATTACCCATCCCATGCAAATAGAACCCATGTAGGTGCCAGAATATCCAAATAATTGAGAAAAGTGTAAAAACACAAAGCTGAATAACATTTACCTGCAACACCTTTCCAACGCCTATTCGTTTGCGAAAAACGGAGTTCGGATGCAAAAGATACGCCCCTGAGAGTGAAAAACACAAGTTCTGAATTTGACTGGAAAACAAGACTGCAAAACAGAAAAAACATAAGAAATAAATAGCACCAATGGAATGGTGCCGAAACAATCTTTTCGGTGATATCTCGTTTTCGCAAAATGGAGATCGTATGCAAATAATACACCCGATTTCGTGAAAACAACTCCAAAAAAGGTTTGAGGGTTAAGCCTAGTGGTTAGGCTAACCACTAGCATTATCCACTAGCATTAACCACTAGCAGTCAACTGCTAGCGGTTAATTGATGGTGGCACCCATTAATTCTATGATTTTTAAATTTTTTTCTCGGATTGCGTGTCATACCAAGTCGTACAACCTAGAAATGAAAAAAAAAATTGCCTCACAAAGTCACTGTCTCCGATTTCGATGATTTGACAGTCAATTTAGGGGTTTTTGGGTGCTCTAAACATGATGGCAATGTTCGTTTGGCCCATAAATGCACAAAAAAATCACCTACCCCCAGATGAACAAAAAATTAGCCTGGCTTGAAACCCTTGTAGAGAAAAAGACATTGTGAGAGAATAACTTCAAATCATGAACAGGAAGCCGTAGGTCTAGAGCTCTGATACCATGTAGAAGTTGATAAATCTCAACCTCACAGTCCCCAAGAATCACTTGCAAGCAATCACCTATCACATGCAATAGATATTCAAAACAAACAATAATGGATGTTCTGTAAACCCTCAGAGCAAAAGTATGTGCAAGCATAAACTAGAAATAATTATTGAATGATCTAATAATTACAATGTGATCAATCCTTATGAGGAGATCAAGAAAACCTAAAATTAGGAAACCCTAGTGTGCACACTTAATAATTGATAAATAATTATTAATGTGCCTAAGTTTAGCTTAAGCAACCTAAAGGAATAAGTGACTTAATTAATTAATCAATATGATTAAATTAATTAAGTGTAATAAGTTATTACTCTAACAGAACCTAGATAGGTAAAATGCCTATTTACACCAACAAAAAGTTAAACCTTGATAATATAGTGTTAGACATACCCTAGGCGAATCACTAGCATCCTTTTGAATACTTGGAAAAAACTTGCCTTCACATGTCCTTCCTTTCACACATGACCAGGACTTATTTGACCATACAAAATTTTAGAAACAATAAGCCTTGCTTAGTGTTATCCATGAATCTAGTTGTGCTTGATTCATGGGATAACACCTACACAATTTTTCTGTTTTGTAGTCCCATGCAATCTAAGCATAGAAAACAAAGCGAATGTCAATTTTCCCTCATGTGTGGTCCTAAGTCTTGGAACTCCTTTCGAGCTTCAACCTTTGTTAGTTTATCAAATTCTACTTTTTGTCCAAATTGCAAAAGCTAGGTTGTCGAGAGTTAGAAATTTTTTTATACTTCCAAGGTCGAGTTTTTTCCCCAACCCTGCAAGTCAACATTGCACAAGTCTTGTGAAATCAGATATTTTTCATGAAATTGCAAGTCACTTGTAAAATCATTAAATTTTTCCAAAAATGTAAGTTATGCTTGTAAGCATGCCAATTTTTACCACTCTAGTAATCTTCTTTTTTCGTACCAAGTGCATTAATTGTCTTTTTAATTTCTTTTTAACTGATTTTAAATGCCTTTTAATTCATCCTTCCTCCTCATTTTTAATTGTTGTTCTTCCTCCTAAACTTCATTGAGAGCTCTTTAAAATTCTGCTTGTTGGATTCAAGTTGAAGTTCAAGCGGATTCGTCGAGTTTTTGATCTAGGGATTTTCATTATTATCAATGCCATTTTCATTTCCAGCTATGTTTATTCTTTTTCCCCTTCTATTTAGAGTTTTTCATTTTAAATAATCCTTAGATTCAATGTTTCTTTGTTTTGTTTTATTTTGGTTTCTTTCTTAGTTTTTTGTGTGTCATAAGGCCTTTGGCTTTGACAATCTTTAAGTTATTTTTTCCATCTTGTGAACTTTAGGGTTTATTCACTTCAAATAAAAGTTTTCATATGCCCTAGTTTGTATCATCAATGGTCTTTACCTTCAAAATAAGTATATGGTCTATTTAAAATCTCGCCCATGTCTTTCCCTAGTATACATGTTGCTAAAACCCCATGTATGCACACTAGTCTTTATGGTTGAATGATTGAAAGAAAAACACAATTTTACACAATATCTATTGTTTGTATCATTGATTTTTTTCATCATAAGTACAAGTGAACTAAGGAATTTTCCATGGTTGGGTCAAGGTTTTCCCCTAACTCTACAAACAATTCTTTTGAAAAACTTGTAGTTATGCTAGATAACCTCGAACATGAAAAATTATACAATCCCCTAGTTGCGAAATTGATAGTTTTCTCTAAATTCATAGGTTAAGTCATTCCCACTTGTTGTGTCAGGGATTTTCCATGACTCAACAAAATTTCTTTCAATCATTTATAAATTCGTCAAATTTTCTTGCAAATACAAAGGTTCTTTAAGTTGCATTTGTAGATGCGTGAAAAAAATCTGAAACTACAATGAGTCTATGTATTGCTTGTGAAATTGGTGATTTTCACTGAACTTGAAAACTACAAAGTGTTCCCCATTTTTCACCTGGTTGGGTTTTTCCTTGACCCAAAAAACAAATCAAAGTACACTTGTAAAATCGGTAAATTTTCTCGATTTTACAAAAAGACAAAGATCTACCCATTTGCTAAGTCGGTGGTTTTTACCGATCCAACAAATAAAACAAGGTTACTTGCAAAATCAAAGAATTTTCCCAATTTAACAAAAGATGATCTTCCCATTTGCAAAATCGGTAATTTTTTTTTAACTTGCAAAAAGAAAACTTCCCACTTGTAATTTCAATAATTTTTATCGGCTTTACAACTTTTGATCAAAGGAAATTTCCACTTGTAGATTCATTATTTTCCAACGCATACACTCATGTCTCACCAAATTTTCCTAACACTAGAAATTTTCTTGCTTCACCAAGCTAATTCTTTGCACTCCATTTTTCATGCCCTCTAAACTCAAAATCCTAGGTGTGGAATCATTCTATCTCAATCCTCGCTACTATTTCCTATGTGCAAATTTTTTCCTAAAATCTACAATATTTTAATCTTCTCATGTAGTTTCCTTGTGCATGTTTCTCAAGATCTTGCATTTGCATTTCTACAAGTTCATTCTTTCATCGATGTCATATCCATCTCCATCCAAGGGGAAGTGATGAAGTACAAATTATACCAAGGTGTGCTTAATCCTATAGTGGTCTCATCGAATGTGGATGAAATCAGAGATACATAAATTGGCCATGTGGACATTGGTGAGTTTTTTGAAAGAAATTATAAGAAACTAGTTACCAATGGGATGAATTCAATAATTCACCACAATATACATATTGTGGCTTCATTCCTAGTAGCTGCTCAGAATCTAGAATTCATATTACAATTTGTTGGTCATTATAACAAGGATGATAGGAAAGTCATGGATGCAAACAAAAATGTAGTGATGGAGTTAGATCCATATTTCTTTCATAAATTTTTCATGTGCCCAAATGTTGATTCATATGTGGATATTTATAAGGAATCCACACAAGCCAAATATGATAAAGATCTTGATTTTGCAAATAGAATGATCAACAATAATTGGTTGAAGGCTCCTAGGCTAGGCATTACTAGATGGCCCAAAATCTCTCCTTGTGATTTTATTGAAGAGGTAAATGACCTCACCACTCTTCTCAACAAAGTGCATGGTTTTCTAACTTCATTTTATTTTGAGGACTAGATGTACTCATACATTAGGATCATTCTAAAAAGAAAGCATCAAATCTTTTGGAGAGAAGAAATCAACAATGCTCCTCATGAGAAATTGACCTAGGTGCATGCAACACATAATTTCTACATGACCTCATATTTGGTCTATATTGCAGCTTCCATGAGAAACTTTCCAGGTCTAACTTCTGAAGGTGAGAGGAAAGTTACACCAATTATCAAATATTTTTCATAGATTACCCTCAAGGGAAGTATCAACCACTTTACAAGGGTGAATGATGCCTTCTTTGGACCACTCATTTGTGCCTTCGATCTTGAACTAGAGAACAAAAGCGTATCAAATGAAGATGGAAGATAGTAAACAAATATGCATGTATGTACCTACAGTTTCCAAATTTTACTTATTTGAGAGTTGGATGCTTTACTAGCTATCCATACATGCTTCCACTTTATCCTAGTGACAAAATTGTCCTATTAGAGTTATGCAAGAAAATTATGGTGGTTCATAATAAGAAAATGGAAGTTCATAAGTCAGGATTCAAATTTACATTGGAAATTGGAAGGTAATCCATTCTGACCACACATAAGGAAAAGTCAGTTAAATAAAAGATGCAACAAGTGACAATCAAATTGTACAAGTAAAGATTTGACTTTGAATACAAAGGCATGAAGTCTCGGATCAAAATGGATTTCTCCCATGTGCATCAAATCTAAGACACTTGGGATGAAATTAGGATAGAACGAGAGATCAGGAGGATGGATTATTGTAGACCAACTTTAGATTGGATAAGAGAGTTAGATATTTTTGATATCCTAGAAGACATTGAGGATGAAAATTCTATTATGGATCTTGAATATGAAATGAAAAATATTGCACGCTCTCCTCTTCCTCCAATCCAGTGGTCTCAAAAAGAGGTAATATCAATTTGAGAAAAGTTTCAACCAATCTTGGCTAATAGAAATTTTTGGTTGGAT
>CM021102.1:450266024-450286655 GCA_007115665.2 Sequoiadendron giganteum
ATCCTTGAAACCTATGAAAAACTTGTTGTGATCTAATATTCAAGATGCCATTGAATATGATGTAGAGAAATTTTGTGGGAGAACTAATCATTATTTGTTATTAAAGGTAAAAACTAAATTATTCAAAATACTAAACTATATAAAAATTATCAATTTCATAGCCAGGTCAAACTTCAAGAGAAACATAAATGTCCTTAATTAATGGCTCTTCATCAATATATTGCAATAAAATGTCAATTTGTGGCATTAAACTCTCCACATAATACTCTAATTTGATGTACAATTATATATATGAATTATATTCAAGAAGAAAATCTTGTTTTTCATCTAACTATGATCATTTGTCGATAATCTTAAGAAAAATCTCTTATCTTTGGTAGTAAAATTTCTACTATAATCAATTTTTTCAACAAGACTAGAACTATTTATCTTTAATGTGCATGAAATCTATTAGATTTCAAGCTAGAGCATCCTCATAGAGAAGAATAGTTTTGTCTCTTAGTATGTGAGTTGAATTTTAAGAAAAAAAATCAACTTCTTGTTGGATGTTGTGGTTGAGTTGCTGATATGTGGTTGCCATTAATGTCAACGGTATTAGCATAAATATCTTTAAGACTGTATATGTCAAGGATATTGAGAAAATTGTAATAAAATATGTTATGGGTTGTCTATGAAGTAGTGAAGATTAGTATGATTGAAAGTTCAGTATGTTGATAGTGAGAAGTTTTGGATTAAAGGGTTTTTTTTCAAGTCTATCTAGTTTATTCACCAAAATTTTCAGAGGTGTGCATGAAGATTTGAGCAAGCTAGGAGTTTTTGTATTCCGACAGTTATTCTGTTACTGTAAATGGTGTTCATGGTAGAAGATAATGTGATTCTAGTAATCTGAGTTGTTGCATATGTTAGTGTGGTGTTCATGGATGTTTCTAGATCATGTTCTATCTATGTTGAATGCCCGCATTGATCATTGTGATCACGATCCGAGATTTTATCTTTTGTGTTCATGTTTTTCATGTTCATGGCTGACAAGGTGATTGAAGCGTGTTGTGAATATTCGAGGAAGAATATTTGAAGGTGTTTTGTGTTCAAGGACATTATTTTAGGTCTCTACTATGTTGTGACCTACCTTGGTTGATTCACATAAATAATATTTATTGTTTTGGGCCGACAATTTGCATTCATTCTATTATTTTGTTGAAGTCGACATATAGCGATGTAATTTCTTGTTGTGGATATATATAAGTGATTGTTTCTTCATTTGAGAAGTGTGTGTGATGCCAAGTATGTGTGAAAAGGTTTAGATCATTCGAAAGTAGAGTAGAGTGTGAAGAAGAGTGAAGAAGAGTGAAGAAGTGTTCATGTGCTTAACTGGAACTATACTCAAGTATTAGCAGATGCTACTTTCTCAGTTCAAATTCTTCAGATGGATTTAATCTAAATATTTTTTGTAAGATAGTGAGTCCTCCTTTGAGCAATGAGCTCTAGGCACTGTGCCTAAATGGATGTGCATTCCTCATTTATTCTTCTTATACTTTTAACAGGGTATAACTTGTGGATTAAACTCCACTGTGGTTTTTTCCCTTAACCGGGTTTCCACACAAAAATCTTGCTGTTATGTGTGTTTCTAATGTATTGTTGATTCATGCTTTCACTATTATTAATCAGATCTGAGAATAAGGGTTAATAAGTTTAATAAGTTTGAATTTTTGTGACAACTGATTCACCCCCCCTCTCAATTATATGCCCTTGTGTTTCTAAAAATTGGTATCAGAGCAGGTTCCTTGGAAGAAATTTAAAAGCTTGAGGTGATCTAGGATGGCGGCATACAAGAAGGATAGTATGAGATTTGATGGAACAAATTACTCTCTGTGGAAAACTCAAATGGAGTGTCATCTAGAGGCATTGGTGAATCCTATTGGAACATTACAAGCAATAGGTATGTTATTCCTCAGAATGGTCCTACTACTACTGCTGAGCTTAGGGATGTTGAATATAATATCAGGGCTAAGGAAGCATTTTTGAGTGCTTTGACTGATTCTGAGATGACGAATGCTATGGATCTAAAGACTGCTTATGAGATTTGGAAAAATTTGGAAACTTTATATGAAGGTGATGCTAATGTGAAGATGGCTAAGCTACAAAGTTTGAAAGGGAAATATGAATTGTTGAAAATGGGTAATGATGAGAACATTACTACTTGCATGCAAAGAGTGAATGAACTTGTGTCTGGTATCAGATGTGTTGGTGGACAACTAGATGAATAAGAGATTATTGCTAAAGTGCTAAGATCCTTGCCTGATGCATACAAAATTAAAGCTGTAGCAATTGAGGAGCTTCGAACTGTGACAAATATAACTAGAGATGTTGGTTGGTAAAATTACTACTTTTGAGTTGAGTGAATTCAATGATGCCCTTTGTTGATGGTGTTTTCTGCACAACAACAACTCAGACAGAATATGATATCCTATCTCTCTTGAAAGGTAAACCTCTATGGAAAAGAGATAACCCCAAGGTCTCTAATGTCAGGTCTTGACAATGTAGCAAAAAACTCAGTGATAAATGTGAAAATGTTGGTAATCACAATGGGACCATACTACGAGCAACACTGGATTTCGAATCTTATCAAATATAGACAATAAAATGATACTTTGAAACTTGATTGGAACCCAAATAGCTTGCAAGGGTTTCATTAAATCCTGCAAGTATTTCCTTAGATTTTCATTCTCCTTCTCTAGCTCATGCCTAGTTTGCACTGCCCTTTTCAATATCCCCACAATAACTACACTAGAGCCCTCATATTCCTCAATATCTTGCTCAACAGTGGCATGTCCCAAATCGATAGTTTGCACATTTTAGTGTTGAGTGGTTACATTATCCCTATCTTTGTTTGGAGCAGGGGTAGCAATATGGGCCACCCGGTTACCTTATCCATCCCTCTCAATCCGGGATACAACCCTTTCTTTACTTTTAACCTTTTGTCTCTCTACATTCACCATGAGAGCATCCTAATTAGGAGGAGCATCCTCCACTATTACCATTTACTCCTTAATTCCTTCTCGAGCCACTCTAGAACAGTAGATTCAGTAGGCACCGTGTCTTGCTCATCCTGTTCTTTCTCCTACTGATTAGCAGTAACGTCCTTTTCAACACTTGGACTTTTAGGAACATCCACTATTGGGTTCTCTCCCTACCGTACCTATTCTTCCACAACAACCTTCATGGGTGAGGGAACCCTAGCCGATATTTCCTCTTCCTTTTGAGGAGACTTGTCCATTTGTTCTCTTGCAGGAGAATCTACATGTGCCACTAAGGGAGATTGAACCACCTTTTCAATTTCTGCCTCTGCTTTAAAGAGGTCTCCTTCTTGGAACTCTTCCTCACCCGAATCGTTAGGACTTTCATCCTGTTTTGGCTCTCCCCTTACACTACCAGCATCTTGGGGAATGGAGGGGCCCACCTACTCAACAATGGGGATACTTACTGAAACACCCTCCTTGACTATAGTATCCCTTGGGGAAGGAGTCCTCGATCTCCTCATATAGACTTATGTCTTTTCCCCAAAACTCTCCACTTCTACCACTGGTGGCTCAACCTTCTTGTTAGCCTTAGGAGCTTCCCCCAAATTTTGTGATGTCCTTGTAGTTCTTCTCCTTTTCATTAGTGCATGAGCACTCTCTACTTCCTCTGCTTCTTCCTGATTCTTTTCAACCTCTTTCCTAGAGGCATGCTTCCTCTTCTTAGCAACAGGCTTCCTCTGTTTGCCCAGCTCTGCAGCTTTCTCAGCTTGAACATCTCTTACCTGAATTCTAAAAGGAGAGGCCACCTTCTCCTTGCCCTTTTGATCTGGTTGAAGAGAAGCCTCAAAAGCAGAATGAGACTCTTCAGTCTCCCATCAGGTCATAGGTGCATGGAACACCCTCACTCTCCAACTCCAGCATCTTGTGCTTCAACCACATCTTGGTAAATTTAATCATAGGGGCCATAACTTGATCCAAGTAAGTCTTTTCTTCTTCTAACCAGTCGACTTCTTCCACTGCCTCGTACACATGACCTTGGATCACATTCCCATCTTCTTCGACTTGGTCCGGGATGGCTTTCACACTATACAATCTCACCAAATCTACTAGTAACCTGGAAAATCTCTTCTTTCTTACCTCAAACTCATCGGCAAGGTTTGCCCAATAGTCCTCAATGTGAGCCTTATGGCTATAATCTCTATTGGCCCTCTTCTGTGCTTCACCTGGTATATCAAACCTTGTTCTCTTAGTGTGGAAAGGAAGTCCAAAAGTACCCATCTCCTCCTCGGCAGCATGAGTAGACTGAATGGAGGCACAAACTTCACCCATTCCAATCTTTAGAGGGAAATCATTGCCAAACCCTATCTTGTGCATTTCTCCTTTCACAACATTGTCAAAATCACAGATTTTCCTAACAACCTCTAACAACACAAGATGATCTGTAGGATACCTGTGGAGTCTGTAGGGAGCCCTCTAAAAACCATCAATTCTAATATATGAGAAGGTTGGGAACTGGATAAACCATGCTCCATACTTTCTTATCAATTCTTTTGCCTTATCCGAGATTCTCACATGCTCTGCACCCTGGAGCAGTCTGGTAATATACATTGTAAAGGCATCATTTGACCTCAGATAGCTTCCACCAGTTAAGTGAAACTATGGATACACCTCATAAATAGCATCTTGCCCAAAGACATCTCTAGTGCTCAATCCCTTGTATGGATAAAGTTTGGCCAACGAATACACTAGGTAAGAGGTCATGGTGAAGGTCTTGGTCTACAAGACATTACATAACTGATGATGGATTTCAGCACTAATAACACCTGCCCAATGATAATCAATTCCCTACTCCATCCTGGAAATCACACTAAACATCCATGTCTCAAACACACTTGCACTCTTCAATCCCACCAACCTGTTGTGACTTGACTATGTTTTCTTCATAGTATTTTCTGGCATCGTTTATGTGAAAACCTACCACATGGGATTTGTCAGGCATGTCAAAGGTTGCAGCAATTGACACAGGACTGAAACCATCAGGAATTCTTCCTTGGGGACCCACTATCCTCTGTGTTCCTCTATCATAATTCCTTACACACTCTAACACCAACTCATAACACTGTACTGCAGGAGGTAAACCTACCACATGAGCCAATCCAGATCATACCATCCCTACTGCCAATAGAGGAGGATTTAGTGCTGACATCTCAGCCTTGAATTCTTCATAATCCCACATGCCTACGTTTGTATCCGTGATCCCTAACCAGATCAAAGTCAACTTGCTATCAGGAATCCTGCTCTTGATATCCAACTTAACCTTCTCTGCATCAGAAATAGCAGAAGCCTCTACACCAGGATCGGTTGCCTTTCCCTTGCCTCTACCAACGACATTCTGTCCTGATCCTAGTTGTAAACACATAAAAACAATCATAATTAGATCCACAAGAAGAAATAAGTGTAAAAGATTATTATTTCAAAATTCGAGATTTAGCTCCCCTCGTGGATTCTGCACTAGGAAGGATTTTCGAGAAAATCCGGACCAGGTGGATTCTAGCGAACCAAACATACCAAAATCCCATAACATCATTTAAATCACCAACTTAATCAAGAAAAAGCATTGAGAACACTTAGCATAAGTTCCTTAAATTAATCAAATGTATTATCAAGAAACCCACCATTTATAACCACCAAATTCAGCGCTTCCCTAAAACACCCGGGAGAATCCGCCAGAGACGGATTCTAGTGAGATTAGCAACAGCTACGACAAACTTGGGGAAAATGAAGGGGCTCGGAATAT
The DNA here is from genome assembly GCA_007115665.2 of Sequoiadendron giganteum. Taxonomy (NCBI): domain Eukaryota; kingdom Viridiplantae; phylum Streptophyta; class Pinopsida; order Cupressales; family Cupressaceae; genus Sequoiadendron; species Sequoiadendron giganteum. The sequence continues at coordinate 450,271,839 of CM021102.1, forward strand.
CGAGAAAATCCGGATGGAACGAATTTTGGTGAAATTCAGATATAACAATATCAAAGCTCAAAATCGGTAAAATGACCTGACCGCGGACTTCGGGAAAATCCAGATGGAACGAATTTTGGCGAAACCAAATGAAATTCGATAGAAAGTGGTAAACGAAGAGGAAATAAAAAATTTAGGGAAATCCGGGGGAACCGAAATTTTGCGAAGACCTCGAAAACCCGAACCTATCAACATCCTCGGTACTTTTACCAAACTAATTCAAATCATTTCAGATCTACGCTAGAACTCCGAAGCTAACTCAACCTAAGACCTTGATGGATAAAATGTGAACTAAAGATACTCCTCATAGAATTTTGAAGAGGGCTGGCCATGCCCTAGGTCGAAAACCCAAAATGTCCACCATGAAAGCACAGACGACTTACTCAAATATGAAAATGGAAAATATGAAACCACAGCAAGCCAACGCTCAAAAGGAAGCAATACTAGACCAGAATGCATATGCCCGATCAATAAAAGTGGACTAGTGTGCCAAAGACAACCCCCAAAACACCCAATGAAGACGTGCATTGAAAAACTAGAAAAACCACGAAGGACCCCTCGGGCAAACAAAGAAAAGCCATTGAAATCGACAAAGAAAAGGGGGACGTCTACATACCATGGAAACGCAAAGGTTGAAATTGGTGAAGTTGAGATACAACCGCTGAATGCAAAACGAGCACAACCTACGCACAAGAATTGCCAATGCACAACTCGAATGGCCTCAAGAACCAGGATCCAACAAACACCAAGAACTTCAACACACAAGCACAAATGAAAATAAACGCACCAACTCAAATGATCAATAACCTCTCAAACAATCAATAAATCAAAGCCCAAAGACCTCCGCACAAGCGCCATTAATACACCCGACAAGACAGCTGCGGTCACAAAAGACCTTCGGGGATTCGACACCGGGAAGGATTCTAGGGGAAATCCGGGATGTGCGGATTTTCCCGAAAACAATGAGAAAGGCAGCAATTTCGGACATTAAGGGGAAACCAGGAGAATCCAGCCCAGGCGGATTTTCTCAAAAATAGTGAAAAACCCGAGATAAAGCTGAAACTTTAGATTTTCAACATGGTTCAAAAGAATGCCACTTCAATTGGAAAAATTGGACATTAATGCTCAAACCCAAGCAAACAAAACCCCCAAAAAGAAGGGCCAAAACACCAGAAAAGCGAAAAAAGAGGGTCCCCACATCAAGTGGGGCGTGTGCGCAAAAACGGCACAACAAATGGCGACTCCGCTGAGGAAATGCTCCAGAGCATTTCAAAGATAAACGAAAATCAAGAACCCAGAATCTCTGATTTCAATCATTTCATCAAGACTCCTAAGAACAAAGTTTCAGAAACCACAAGTAAGAAGACCTTTTCCTATACCAGGGTCCAAGTGTGTGTATCATGCATTAATCCTCATCATGTAAGTGCAAAAAGAACCAAACTAAATTTGACCAAGCTACATGGGATTCAAACTTCAAAAGCACCCTGGATAGAGTCTCGCTACCAGTCAGGCATCTATAGCCCCAACGAGGTTATCACTGTGACCCTCCCAAGCATAGCTCTATTGCCATTCAAGCATCCATAGCCCCGGTAGAGATACTAGGATACTCCTGATAAGGTGAAGCTCATTCAATATTTTCAAAGTTTTCTTCTTTCCTCTTTTTTTTTAGATCTTTCTTGTCCACCTTTGTAAGTAATGAAACTGACGATCAGGGATGAGGAACACAATGGCACTGAAGCAGAATATAAGATTTTTCACCCGGCCAAACTACCCAAGAATTTCATGCACCTCCATAAATTTCTTTATTCAATATGATATGTAAGACCCAAATATATTCCAAAGTATATCTAAAACAAGTAGCTCTAATCCTTAGTACAAAGAGGACCGGATAAAAGAATTCCACCACCTAATTCTGAAAAACTGATTAGAGTTTATAAAAGAAATTTCCAGAATAACCCCAAACAAAATAGCCCTGGTGCACAAGTGCAACAACCCAATGAAAAGGGGAACCCAAAAAGCAAAACAAACCAAAGCAGACATAATCTAACAAAGCAGACCAAAGCAAACAAAAGCATATTACTCTAACTATGTACAGGATGAACTGCAAGCAGTTCAAGGTTGAAAATAATGCTTTAGATACTGCCCATTAATAGGCAGTGGGATATCCTCGCCAGTGAGGGTTTTCAAACGAAAAGCATTGTCTCCCAAAATTTCTAAAATTTGGTAAGGACCAAGCCAAAGTTTATCAAATTTATCGTGCTCTCCCTTACGATCATGGGCTTTATCCCAATAAAGAACTAAGTCAGAAATTCTAAAGGCTTTTACCTTAGCTCTTCTATCGAACCATCTCTTTACTACACCATGATGTTTAGCAAATTTCTCTAGGGCTTCATCTCTTTGCTCTTCCAAATGCAATAGTTCAGCCAAACGGGCTTCACGCTTATCTTCTTCATTATAGTACTCGTTAATGAACTATAGGGTAGGGATTTTCAACTGAATAGGAAATAGTGGTTCCAAACCATACACCAAGTGATAAGGGGAGGTTCCTATGGATGCTTTATGTCTAGTACGATCAGCCCAGAGAGCAAATCGAAGCTGGGTGTGCCAATCCTTAGGATTTTGTTCTAACAGCCTACGGATAACTGTCAGAAGGTTTTTGTTGGAAGACTCGGCTAGACCATTACCTTGGGGGTAGTAATTGGATGAAAATTTAATTACAATTCCATGATCATATGCCCAATTAGAAAACTTCAGTGATGCAAATGCAGGACCATTGTCAGAAACCAAAGACAGTGGACAACCAAAACGATTAATAACCCCCGATTCAAGAAAATTGATTACCACATCTGAAGTACATTGTTTGCAAGCAATAGCCTCTGTCCATCTAGTAAAATAATTAGTTATGGTAAGAATATACCTGTGGCCTGTGGAAGATGAAGGATTAATTGGACCTATGAAGTCCATGCCCCACTAAGCAAATGGTTTTACCTCTATGACTGGCTGAAGTGGAAGAACTGCATGTTTTTCCTTACTTGCTGTAGTCTAACATATGTGATAGGTTCGTACATGTTGGTGTACATATTTGAACAAATTAGGCTGATAATAGCCTGCCCTCAAGATTTGATGTGCAGTGGATGATGCAGAACCATGGCCAATGCCATATTTCTCATGAAATTCAATCATCACCCTAGCAACTTCATTCTTCCCTAAACACCTCAAGTAAACACCCTCATGATTTCTTTTGTATAAGATAGCTCCTTTCATCATAAAACTTCCACTCTTCAAGCACAAGGATCGCCTCTGAATCGTATTAAGGTGATCAGGACATTGCTGATTGAGAAAATAGAAAATAATTTCATCATACCAGTCGCCTGGAGAAACCTCTTGAAGATAATAATGTTGAGCTATGAGATCAGGACCAATCTCAGCCATCATCTTTGATAGTCCTTGTCCTCTTACCAATTTCATGGGCTGAATTTCCATATCATATTCCTGCAACATGGTTACCCACTTGGCCCTTCGTTCACCTAACTCATTTTGCATCAATAACAGCTTTACTGCAGGATCAGGCACTATGGAAAAAACTTTATTCCTCAAAATATAATGCCTGAAATTCTTTACTGCTCGAACCAAAGCGTAGGTTTGTTTCTCTACATTGTGGTATTTAAATTCTGCATCTTTCAGAGGAGTACTCATGAAGGCTATAGGGTGTTCATCCCCTTGATCAGACTTTTGAGTTAACATTGCAGCACAAGAATGATCAGAAGCGAATGAATATACATAAAAAGGCTTAGTGTAATCCGGGCTCACCAATACAGGAGCTTCAGCAATAGCCTTTTTGATTTTTGCAAATGCCTCCTTAGCTTTTGAGTTCCATTCTATCTTCGCTTCTTGCTTCAACATAGCATTCAATGGTTTTACTATCTCTGCAAATCTTGTGATAAATTTCCTAACAAAATTAATCTTACCAAAGAATGACTTCATCTCTTTCTTACTTGCAGGAGGCTGAATCTTCAAGATGGCCTGAATTCTCTCAGGGTCAATGGCAATACCTTGCTCTAATATAATATTTCCTAATAACTTGCCTTCCGTGACTCCGAAAATGCACTTCCTTGGGTTAAGTGAAATGCCAAATTCTCTGCATCTTTGGAATACCTTGCATAAGTCTGATACATGATCACCTCGTTTCTTGGAAAAAACTGTCAGATCATCCATATAAATAATGATGCATTTTCCAATTATATCTTTAAAGGAAATTTCCATGGCTCTCTGGAATGTAGCTCCAGCATTGATTAGCCCAAATGGCATCCTTCTGTAAGCAAACGTTCCCCATTTGGTAGTAAAGGTAGTCTTGTGTCTATCCTCATATTGCACCATGACTTGGTTGTATCCAGAATACCCATCCAAAAAGGACATCATCTGTGATCCATTGACAATCTGAAGCATTTCATCTAGTGAAGGAATTGGATAATTATCCTTTTTTGATGCTCTGTTTAGATTTCTAAAATCCACACATAGTCTAATTTCTCCATTCTTTTTTCTTACTAGAACCAAATTCGCCACCCAAGTAGAGTGTCTTACAGAAAATATAATACGTACTGAAAGTAGTTTTTGCACCTCTTTCTGAATGATGGGTTCTAATAAAGCATTGATTGGCCTTTGCCTCTGTCAGAAAGGTTTGACATCTGATCTTAGAGGAATAGTGTGTGTGATGATTGAAGTATCATATGTTTTCAGATCCTCATAACTCCAAGCTATTACATCATGATATGTATGTAAGGTATCTATAATCCCTTTCCTTTCTTCTGGAGTGCATACCTTACCAATAAGAACATTCTTCAAGTCATTTGGTGTTCCCATATTATAGGTTTCACATTGGCTGCTAATAGACTCTCTTTTAGTCTGTTGTTCTTGATCCCTTATTTTAACTAAGTCAATTTCTACTTCTTGAGGCTCAACCTCATCAATAACTTGGGAGGCAAACACATCGCAGCTTGTGATAAATTCTAGAATATTCTTATCATCTTCAAATACTTGAAAGTTGGTAACATTGTCAGGCACTGAAGGGACTGGAGTGAGCTCAACAGTAAATTTCTTCAATCCTGAAAGTGACAAGGGCTATTAAGTGTTGGCAGCTTGAGCTAAAGAATCAACAACCTAATTTTTGTTCTGAGGAATCAATTGGATATTAAAGGCATCAAACTTTTTAATGAGATCCCATACTCTATGTCTGTAGTTGGTCATTCTTCTATCTCGACATGAATACTATTTCCTTACTTGTTTGACCACTAATTCGGAATCTCCAAATACTTGTAATATTTTAACCTTCTTTCTCGATGCCATCAGTAAGCCATGGATCAAAGCCTCATATTCAGCAACATTATTTGTACATTGGAACTGGAGTCTGTTAGCAGCAAAGTAATTCTTTCCTTTGGGACTAATCAATTCAAATCCTGCTCCAGCGCCCTGCTTGGATTTAGATCCATCAAATCTTAATGTCCAACAACCATCAGGTTCTTTCAGCCTCAACTTATCCTGTCCTCTACCAGAGATAAGGAGTTCTTTAGGGAGCCCTGAGCTTTTATCTTTATCCCTGTTTGATTCCTCCTGTGCATCGAGTCTAATAGGTGGAACTGGATTAATGTATTTATGTATCTGTTTACAACATTTTGACACAAGTCACATTCTAACTCAGAGTGAGAGGCATCATGTACTCTACACCAATTTGGAAGCAATAATTCTTCAAACATCACGCTTCCTTTTAATTGTACTTGGTCTTCCATACACTTCTGGATGAATTCCTGAAAGTTACTCAACAAACCAAGCTGTCTGTCTTCTTCATCACTTATTTCATTCTCTAGTTCAATTAAAACCTTAGGACTACTACTCTCCAGAAGGTGTTCATTCAAAGAATCCTACAACATAAAAACTTCCTCATCCTCTGCAACTGATGCAGCCAACACATAATTTCCCATGCCAACTTCAGACATCAATACCTCATTTGAAATATTTTGGTATTTCGTGATCACATATTTCATTCTAGGTTCCCTTTCAATTCGGATCTGATTTGGAACTCCTTTCCATGGTAACCATATGTGGGAATGATCTGTGGATGTGTATCCATTCAAAGCTTTAGTGAAATCCCTACCTAGGATCAATCCATAAGTGTCAGGGATGTCAACAACTTGGATATTGATCACTTGCTGCACTCTAGGATCCAATGCAAGCTGCGTAGGGATCATGTTCAATTCTCCAACCACACTCACCTTCATTTTATCCAACTGAGGAACCTTCTTTTGAGAAGCTATAGGAGTGATACCCAATGCTTTGCAAATAGCAAAAGGCATAACATTTGTAAAGGCCCCTGAATCTAGAAGACAATTATGCAGATTCTTTCCGAAGATACGAACAGAAATTAGGAAAGGAGGAGTTTCCATCTTACCTTGAAATAAATTCAGATGAGTATTAGCTTGTGCAACCTGACCTTTATCTTTATCTCCCCTTTTTTCCACAAGTGGGACTTGACTTCTGGGTGTGTGAGAATTAGAAGACCTGGTAGTAGCCTCACTCGTGGCTACTCCTTGTGATGTCGTATTTGAACCAAATGATCGTAGAACTGTATTTCTAATAACAGGAACTCTTAATAATTCAAAAACAGAAAGACTTACCTTTACTTTCTCGAATTCCTTAGTCACATATTCACCCAATTGCTCCGCATTGAAGTTAGTCTGAAATCCTTTGTGACCATCGGTCTGCTTATCCTTAGAAACTTCAACATTGTTCCCTTTTGACAGGTATTGTGTTGGTACCTGAGGATAAGATGGATTGTTACTAGCTTGTGGATCTGGTGGAGTACTGAAATTGTTAGGAGGAATGGAAGTGGTGAAAGGACCTCCAACCTGTGGACCCCTATTAGGCCTATTTCTTAAATCATACTTCTTCGTTGGCTGTTGAAACATCTAAACTTCTTTAATACCAACTTCTTCCTCATCTAAAGGGCCATTATCATTCTCATTTTCTTCATTAAACAACTGGGAGATCTCATCTTCATTCAACACCTGCTCCACCTCTTCCTCTATATTAGACACTTCTTCTGGTTGATTTTCCTCACTTTTTGGGAATGGAGCATGATTAAGTACTAGTACTGGGGAATCATAAGGGTTGGGAGGTACTATTTCTTGTCCAGCAGAGTTATTTTCCATTTCATACTGAAAGATAGAAGCTGTAGTTTGAAATTCAGCATAGTCTAACTCAGAATGTTGACTTGTTTTATGGAGCCTGCACCATCCAAACAAAGCTACTTCTACCAAGTACACACCATTTGGAGGCTTCTCTTGAGTAGAGGTCTAATCCAAGGGAGTAGGAATCCCCCCATTGTTAGGTCCAGTATTCCATGATCTATTCTACCTAGGTTGTTGCCCTCTATCAAATCCTTGTCCACCTTGCTGGTTTCTATCAAAATTCTGACCAGAGCCTTGTCTTTTGTCAAAATTCTGACCAGAACACTGCCCTCTGTCATAATTCTGATTCCTATCAAAGTATTGACTTCTTTCAAAATTTCTATTTTCTCTGCCATAGATGGATTGTATATTCTTCTAAGCAGCATCAAGCTGGCTATTTTGATTTCTCAAGTAAGTTACCTCTGTATTCAACTTCTTCACTTGTTCAGACAATTCATCCAACCTCTCTTTATCCAGATTGCTAGGTGGTGTTGGATTACCTCCTAAAGGATATCTAGGTATACTCCGAGAACCAACAGCGTAATTCAAGACTTCTGAATTTTGCAAATATGTAGGGAAGCCAGCTTGTTGTTGCTGTATGGGTTGATTAACTCTCTACTAGGGATAAGAAGTTGTAGGTTGAGTTTGGTTCAGAGGTGGACCTGGATGAGGAACCAAAGGTAGCGATGGTATAGGATTCATTATTGGAGCATGACTGGTCAAGGCTTGATTAAGGGCTTGGATTTGTCCAAGGTGAGCAACAGGTCCCAGGGATAGCAAAGGTCCTGACAAATGTTGTCTTAAGTCCATGCTGACCTTTACTGCCTCCGCATATGCAGTGAGTAGAGTATTTGGAGGATTAGTCCTTTGTTTCAAGAAGGTGGTTGTAAGGCTATCCAAGGCCTCAAGGTATATCTCTAAAGCAGTATTTTCATTTCCAGCATAAGGTGCCTAGAGCCTGGCATATGCTCGATGGAACCTATCATTGAATGATCCTATGGGCTCATTAATCTCCCTTTTTACCCCAGTAAAATGCAAGTATAATTCATTAGCACTGATAGGAATCTTGAACTTTTGTAGGAACGTAGCTTCCAACTCAATCTAATTATGGATGGAAGTGGCAAGTAAGTGATTATACCAATAAAAGGCCTCTTCTCCTAGAGAATAGGGAAACAATCTATATGCAACATCCTCATGATTGATCCCTTTGTCTCCCAGACAAGTCTGACAAATCCTTATATGCTCTTCTGCAGTTCTGTTAGGATCATGAGTATGAAACTTAGAGCAGAAATGCTCAGGATTTTTGGGCATAACATTGTAATTATTGAAGATCAATGGGGGTGGATTAATAGCAAGAAAAGCCATTGGTGGAGGTGGGGGTGGTAATGGCTGATTTATGATTGGTTGCGGTTGTGAAATGAGAATCTCCTCAAAGTCAGATGAAGATGAAGATGATGGGAGTGGATGAGATGATGATGATTCTTCCCCTATTCTGGTCCTTCTTGACCTAGTACGGGGTTGTAATTCTTGGAATTCTTCCTCTCTTGGAGTGGATCTAGTTCTTCTTCTAAGTCTCTCAGGAGAGATGGCATTTAAAAAACGCTCTAGCTTGCTTGTTCAAAGGCCCTCCTTCTAGTGCCAATCTGTTGATGGTGTTTTCTACACAACAACAACTAAGACAGAATATGATATCCTATCTCTCTTGAAAGGTAAACCTCTATGGAAAGAGATAACCCCAAGGTCTCTAATGTCAAGTCTTGACAATACAACAAACACCTCAGTGATAAATGTGAAAATGTTGGTAATCATAATGGGACCTTACTACGAGCAACACTGGCTTTCAAATCTTATCAAATATAGACACTAAAATGATACTTTGAAACTTGTTTCGAACCCAAATAATAAAGAAACAACAAAAGATAAAGGTCTCAGAGATAATCATAAAACTACTTCTAACCCTAAGATTGGAAATGCAAAAGGATAAAATGCTTAAAATGGAACGATCTCTTACAAACTATTCCTTGCTTAACCCAGATGAATCTACAATTCCACAGAAATAGTGCAATCTTCTAAGGTGTTGAAAGATTTTCAAATCATAAATATTCATTGAGTCAATCCTATAGTAATTGAGATGAATAAACCTTCACAATTGAACTAAGCACAAATATAAGTCCAGGCTAACTTTGCAAAGCAGCTAACAATCAGCTAACTATAAAAAGTATGGACTAGAGATCGCTGCAAACATTCCAAATATTTAACCTTAAGCATTATCAAATCATTTAACCATAAACAATAAGCAATTTGAAAGATAGAATAACTAGAACCATGCTAGATGAGATTCCAGAAGATTGATACCAAACACAATATCCTCCTTATATTAAATCATCCAAAATAGCAACAATTCTAGTTCTTTGTTACAACATTTGCTTGAAGATAAACCCTAACTTGCTCTAATACCACTTGATCTACTTATCCTTATATCTCTATTTATCAATCTCCCATCTATATCGAAATGAGGCAACATGCCCGCTTTTATAAAGAATACCCAAGATAGGTTGGCCCAAATGATAATTTACAATAAAACATAACCTACAAGAGGTCAGCCTCAAAGATTAAATTTGAACACATGAAATGTGCCATTGGCACCAATTTCATTATAAACCGCCATGACACCAAAAGGTCAGCCCAATGCATTTAATGGGAAGCACAAATATCAAAGTAGCTCTATATAATCATTCCCCATCCTTATCTTTAGCTTTATCTTCCTCTCCATGTACGGCCAACATGACCCTATCTAGCTCAGCAATAGGCGACATAGGCAAAACCCTAATCTTTCTCTCAAGAGTTTTAATATCTTCTCTTTCCTGTCAACCTGTACCATCCCAATCGGCCTTGTTGGTCAAATACCTGTCAATGATTGCAATGTAAGTTGTAGCATCATCCAACTGATGTTCGGTAACTGTTCCCTCACTGACTGGAGAATACACATCTCTCCACCATTCTTTAAGTTTCTCCAAACTAAGATGCCTTGGAGCAAACTTCTTCCTTTCGGTCATGACCTCAAAGAGTGAAATGCACCTATCATGAACACTAGTTAGAGCATCCTCAATTTGCCTTGCCTTCTTATGGATCTTTTTCAAAGCCCTCTGCCTCATTTGTAGGATTTCAAACCACTCCCAAGGTTTAGAAACCATTGGAAGAGGAAGAATCTTGCACTTTACTAATCTGTCCTCAGTGAACCCCATGATAGTTGTAATCTTTTGCAGCAAAAGGTTAGTATCCACATTATCTTGGGTTAATGTAGTCTTTAACCAATCAATCAATCTCATTGCATCCCCTGCAGTGGATAATATGCCCTTAATGGCCTCATCTCCCCTATCTTGGACACCTTTAAACCAAGCAACCGTAGCATGTGAAGTACATTTCATCTTCTCTAACTCAGAAATTGTCTCATGGGGAAGGAATCCTGCAGCAGAAGAGGAGGAGCCAATAGCTTGCAAGGGTTTCATTAAATCCTGCAAGTATTTCCTTAGATTTTCATTCTCCTTCTCTAGCTCATGCCTAGTTTGAACTGCCTTTTTCAATCTCCCCACAATAACTGCACTAGAGCCCTCATATTCCTTAATATCTTGCTCAATAGTGGCATGTCCCAAATCGATAGTTTGCACATTGTAGTCCTGAGCGATTACATTATCCCTATCTTTGTTTGGAGCAAGGGTAGCAATATGGGCCACCCGGTTACCTGATCCATCCCTCTCAATCCAGGATACAACCCTTGATTTCCTTTTAACCTTTTGCCTCTCTACATTCACCATGAGAGCATCCTAATTAGGAGGAGCTTCCTCCACTATTACCATTTTACTCCTTAATTCCTTCTCGTGCCACTCTGGAACAGTAGATTCAGCAGGCACCATGTCTTGCTCATCCTGTTCTTTCTCCTGCTGATCAGCAGTAACATCCTTTTCAACACTTGGACTTTTAGGAACATCCACCATTGGGTTCTCTCCCTGCCGTACCTGTTCTTCCACAACAACCTTCATGGGTGAGGGAACCCTAGCCAGTATTTCCTCTTCCTTTTGAGGAGACTTGTCCATTTGTTCTCTTGCAGGAGAATCCGCATGTGCCACTAAGGGAGATTGAACCACCTTTTCAATTTCTGCCTCTGCTTTAAAGAGGTCTCCTTCTTGGAACTCTTCCTCACCCGAATCCTTAGGACCTTCATCCTGTTTTGGCTCTCCCCTTACACTACCAGCATCTTGGGAAATGGAGGGGCCCACCTGCTCAACAATGGGGATACTTATTGAAACACCCTCCTTGACTGTAGTATCCCTTGGGGAAGGAGTCCTCGATCTCCTCATATAGACTTGTGTCTTTTCCCTGAAACTCTCCACTTCTACCACTGGTGGCTCAACCTTCTTGTAAGCCTTAGGAGCTTCCTCCAACTTTTGTGATGTCCTTTTAGTTCGTCTCCTTTTCATTAGTGCATGAGCACTCTCTACTTCCTCTTCTTCTTCCTGATTCTTTTCAACCTCTTTCCTAGAGGCATGCTTCCTCTTCTTAGCAACAGGCTTCCTCTATTTGCCCAACTCTGCAGCTTTCTCAGCTTGAACATCTCTTACCTGAATTCTAAAAGGAGAGGCCACCTTCTCCTTGCCCTTTTGATCTGGTTGAAGAGAAGCCTCAGAAGCAGAATGAGACTCTAGGTCTCCCATCAGGTCATAGGTGCATGGAACACCCTCACTCTCCAGCTCCAGCATCTTGTGCTTCAACCACATCTTGGTAAATTTAATCACAAGGGCCATAACTTGATCCAAGTCATTCTTTTCTTCTTCTAACTAGTCAACTTCTCCCACTGGTTTATCTTTTACTGCCTCGTACACATGACCTTGGATCACATTCCCATCTTCTTCCACTTGGTCTGGGATGGCTTTCACATTATACAATCTCACCAAATCTACTGGTAACCTGGAAAATCTCTTCTTTCTTACCTCAAACTCATCGGCAAGGTTTTCCCAATAGTCCTCAATGTGAGCCTTATGGCTATAATCTCTATTGGCCCTCTTTTGTGCTTCACCTGTTATATCAAACCTTGTTCTCTTAGTGTGGAAAGGAAGTTCAAAAGTACCCATCTCCTCCTCGACAGCATGAGCAGAATGAATGGAGGCACAAACTTCACCCATTCCAATCTTTAGAGGGAAATCATTCCCAAACCCTGTCTTGTGCATTTGTCCTTTCACAACATTGTCAAAATCACAGATTGGCTTGACGACCTCTAACAAGACAAGATGATCTATAGGATACCTAGGGAGTCTATAGGGAGCCCTCTGAAAACCATCAATTCTAATATATGAGAAGTTGGAATTAGATAAACCATGCTCCATACTTTCTTATCAATTCTTTTGCTTTATTCGAGATTCTCACATGCTCTGCACCCTGGAGCAGTCTGGTAATATACATTGTAAAGGCATCATTTGACCTCCGATAGCTTCCATGAGTTAAGTACAACTGTGGATACACCTCATAAATAGCATCTTGCCCAAAGACACCTCTAGTGCTCAATCCCTTGTATGGATAAAGTCTGGCCAACAAATACACTAGGTAAGAGGTCATGGTGAAGGTCTTGGTCTGCAAGACATTACATAATTGATGATGGATTTCAGCACTAATAACACCTACCCAATGATAATCAATTCCCTGCTCCATCCTGGCAATCACACTAAACATCCATGTCTCAAACACACATGCACTCTTCAATCCCACCAACCTATTGTGACTTGACTATGTTTTCTTCATAGTATTTTTTGGCATCGTTTATGTGAAAACCTACCACATGGGCCCTGTCAAGCATGTCAAAGGTTGCAGCAATTGACACAGGACTGAAACCAGCAAGAATTCTTCCTTGGGGACCCACTATCCTTTGTGTTCCTCTATCATAATACCTTGCACACTCTAATACCAACTCATAACATTGTACTGCAGGAGGGAAACCTGCCACATGAGCCAATCTAGATCACACCATCCCTACTGCCAATAGAGGAGGATTCGGTGCTGAAATCTCAGCCTTGAATTCTTCATAATCCCACATGCCTATATTTGTATCCGTGATCCCTGACCAGATCGATGTCAACTTGCTATCAGGAATCCTGCTCTTGATATCCAACTTAACCTTCTCTACATCTGAAATAGCAGAAGCCTTTGTACTAGGATCGGTTGCCTTTCCCTTGCCTCTACCAGCGACATTTTGTCCTAATCCTACCTGTAAACACATGAAAGCAATCATAATTAGATCCACAAGAAGCAATAAGTGTAAAAGATTATTATTTCAAAATTTGGGATTTAGCTCCCCTCGCGAATTCTGCACTAGGAAGGATTTTCGAGAAAATCCAGACTAGGCAGATTCCAGTGAACCAAACATACCAAAATCCCATAACATCATTTAAATCACCAACTTAATCAAGAAAAAGCATTGTGAACACTTAGCATAAGTTCCTTAAATTAATCAAATGTATTATCAAGAAACCCACCATCCATAACCACCAAATTCAGCGCTTCCCTTAAACACTCGGTAGAATCTGCCAGAGACGGATTCTGGCGAGCTTAGCAACAGTTATGACAAACTCGGGGAAAATGAAGGGGCCCGGAATATCGAGAAAATCCGGATGGAACGGATTTTGGCAAAATTCAGATATAACAATATCAAAGCTCAAAATCGGTAAAACGACCCGATCGTGGACTTCGGGAAAATCTGGATGGAACGGATTTTGGCGAAACCAAATGAAATCCGGTAGAAAGTGGTAAACGAAGAGGAAATAAAAAATTAGGGGAAATCCGGGGGAAGCAGAATTCCGTGAAGACCTCGTAAACCCAACCTGTCAACATCCTCGGTACTTTTACCAAACTAATTCAAATCACTCCGGATCTACGCTAGAACTCTGAAGCCAACTCAACCTAAGACCCTGATGGATAAAATGTGAACTAAAGACAATCCTCATGGAATTTTGAAGAGGACTGGCCATGCCCTAGGTCGAAAACCCAAAATGTCCACCATGAAAGCATAGATGACTTGCTCAAATACTAAAACAGAAAATATGAAACCACAACAAGCCAACGCTCAAAAGGAAGCAATACTAGACTAGAATGCATACGCCTGATCAATAAAAGTGGACTAGTGTGCCAAACACAACCCCCAAAACACCCAATGAAGACGTGCATTGAAAAACCAGAAAAAGCACGAAGGACCCCTCAAGAAAACAAAGAAAAGTCATCGAAATCGACAAAGAAAAGGGGGACGTCTACATACCATGGAAACACAAAGTTTGAAATTGGTGAAGTTGAGATACAACTGCTAAATGTAAACTGAGCACAGCCCGCACATAAGAATTGCTAACGCACAACTCGAATGGCCTCAAGAAGTAGGATCCAGCAAACACCAAGAACTTCAACGCACAAGCACAAATGAAAATAAATGCACCAACTCAAATGATCAATAACCTCTCAAACAATCAATAAATCAAATCCCAAAGACCTTCGTACAAGCGCCATTAATACACCTGACAAG
>CM021102.1:450289677-450318183 GCA_007115665.2 Sequoiadendron giganteum
GATGGTTTGTGCATGAATTTTGCTAATGAGATGCAAAATGAGTTTAGGATGTCAATGATTAGAGAGTTGAAATTATTTTTGGGATTGAAAATTAATCAGTTAGATAAAGGGATCTTTATATCTCGGTCCAAATATGTGAGAGAACTGCTAAAGATGTTTGGTATGGAAGATTCAAAGCTAGTCGGTACACCCATGGTGACCGGATGTAATTTGAAAAAAGATGAAGATCTCCAAAGGAAAATTAGACTAGATATAAATCAATGATTGGTGGATTGCTTTATTTGACTCAAACTAGACTTGACATCATGAATGTTGTATGTATTGTTGCTAGATTTCAAGCTGATCCTAAGGAATCTCATGTGATTGCTGTGAAGAGAATTTTCAGATACTTGAAGGGAATAGTTGATTTTGGCCCGTGGTATCCTAAAGATGATGATATTACTATGAGTTTCTTTACTGATGTTGATTGAGCAAGAGATGTGAATGATAGGAAAAGTACTAGTGGTGGTGCATTTTTCTTGGGAAAGAAATTGATTTCATGGTTAAGTAAAAAGAAAAATGTTGTTTCTTTATCTACTGCAGAGGCAGAATAAATTGGTGCTGCTGACAATTGTACTCAAGTATTGTGGATGAAGCAGATGTTGAAAGATATCAGAGTTGTGTATGATGAACCTATTGTCATATATTGTGATAATTCAAGTGCTATAAATATTTCTAAGAATCCGGTGCTGCATTCAAAGACCAAGCAAATATCTATCAAGTTTCACTTTTTGAGAGATAAGGTGAGTGATAAGGAAGTCAGACTGGAGTATGTGCCTACTAAGGAACAAATTACATATATCTTTACTAATCCATTACCTAAGGATACTTTTGAGTATCTCAAAGGGAAGTTAGGGGTGATTACCCCTCCTAATCAGAACTAAGATGCATAGTATTTGCATCAGTTCATGCATTCACAGTCATATCTTGATCCAAATTGACGTTGTGGTGGATGCTACTCAGGGGGAGTAGTCAGATAATTCAGATATGTAGTTTAGAGCTTGTGTATCTTTGTCATTGATGTCAAAGGGGTAGAAGAATAATGTGAAAAACTCTTGGAGAACTAAGGGGGAGAAGAGTAATGTGAAAAGAGGAAATTGTTGGAGAAGAGTTAGTTGTGTTGATGGTGTTTTCCACATCATGTGTTTCCATCAATGCCAAAGGGGGAGATTTTTGGATTTTGTGGTTGAGTTGCTGATATGTGGTTGTCATTGATCTCAAAAATATTAGCATAAATGTCTTTAAGACTGTATATGTCGAGAATATTCAGAAAATTATAATAAAATATGTTACAGGTTGTCTGTGAAGCAGTGAAGATCAATATGATGGAAATTTCAGTATGTTGATAGTGAGAATTTGTGGATTAAAGGGTTTTTTTTCAAGCCTATCTAGTTTATTCACTGAAATTTTCAAAGGTGCGCATGAATATTTGAGCAACCTATGAGTTTTAATATTTTGACAGTTATTTTGTTACTGTAAATGGTGTTCATGGAAGAAGATAATGTGATTCTCATAATATGAGTTGTTGCATATGTTACTATGGTGTTCATGAACATTTCTAGATCATGTTCAATCTATGTTGCACGTCCTCACTGATCATTATGCTCGCGATCCGATATTTTCTCTTGCTTGTTCATGTTTTTCATGTTCATGGCTGACAAGGTTATTGAAGCATGTTGTGGATCTTTGAGGAAGAATATTTGAAAGTGTTTAGTGTTCAAGGACATTATTTTGGGTGTCTACTATGTTGTGGCTAACCTTGGTTGATTCACATAAATAATCTTTATTGTTGAGTCGACAGTTTGCATTCATTCTATTATTTTGTTGAAGTCAACATATAGTGATGCCGATTATGCGTGTTCTTTGTGTGAAAAGATTCATATCATTCAAAAGTAGAGCAGAGTGTGAAGAAGAGTGAAGAAGTGTTCACGTGCTTAACCAGAACTGTACTTAGGCATTAGTAGATGCTACTTTCTCAGTTCGAATTCTTCAGATGGATTTAATCTGAATATTTTATGTAAGATAGCAAGTCTTCCTTTGAGCAGTGAGCTCTAGGCAGTGTGCCTGAATGCATGTGCATTCCTCATTTATTCTTCTTATACTTTTAATAGGGTATAACTTATGAATTAAGCCACCGTGGTTTTTTCACTTTTAAATCGGGTTTCCACACAAAAATCTTGGTATTATGTGTGTTTCTGATGTGTTGTCAATTCATGCTTTCACTGTTATTAATCAGATTTGAGAATAAGGGTTAATAAGTTTAATAAGTTTGAAATTTTGTGACAATTGATTCACCCCCCCTCTCAGTTGTCTACCCTTGTGTTGCCAACACTTCTTGGATGAGACTCTTTATCTTTGAGATGCATACTACCTAAGAAACTTAGTTAAGTTAATCTTTTATAGTTTTATTTACTATATGTTCTTTGAATAGTCCTTCAAGTAAAGAAAATAAGTAGGGCGGGTGAATGGAAATGGGTAGCAATTTCGTGGACACCCTCCAAAAAAATTTAAAAATCCATAAAGCGAGCATGTTATAATGAGCTCGCATTATGGATCGTTATGTCGAGCCTAAGGCTCGACAACTACAAACCAATAACATGAGCACATTATAACGTGCTCACGTTATTGATTGTTAAAAGAAAAAAAAGAAATGCAAATTTGTCATTAGCATTTCAACTACTTTTTTTTTTGCAGCTGCGGCCAAAACCCCCACAATTTCGCACTCGCATTCTTGGAGGAGAATTTCAACAAATTTCTTCACCAACAATTGATATTTATTCGCAATGATGGTGCCACGACGACAAGGAGCTATGAGAGGTAAGGATTCTATGGTTTTTGTTTTGAATTAGTTAGTTTTAGGTTGAATTTGATATATATTTTCTTGAATTTTTAGGAGATGCAAATCAACCTGCAAACCCTCAAAATCCTCAACATGAAGACCAACCAAATCCTCAATAGGAGGACCAACCAAATCCTCAAGATCAAAATCAACCACAACATCAACCTCCTCCACCAATCACTCAACCCCCTCCTAGATCTCAACAAAATTTAATGAGTGAAATTGAGGACAAAAAAAAGAAAATTGAGGATTTGATCAGTAGGTTGAGTGATTCAAATGGTTCAACCGCAGAAAGAATGACCCTAGAAAATTCATTGAAAGATATGTTAAAAAATGTAGATTCAATTAGCAAACAATTAACTGGATGGCAAGATAGGAGGTAGGTGGCTAGGGATTATTATGCAAATAAACTATCATACAAGGATGTAAAGGATTTAAAAATTACAAAAGGTGATTTGTGCTCATTACTCACCGACCCAGACATAAATCAAAATCTTACCCTCAATGCGAAGAGGTTTCCTATCTATGGGTGCCACCACCAATAGATTAGGAACCATTTTTATGATAGGTGGTACATGGTCTTCGATTACCCATTGTGCAACAATTGCGAGGTCCCGCAATATTTCCTTAGGAAACTATACAGTGAGTTCATATTGAACAAGATCCTAAATTATTTTGATATGAGGGATTTCCATGGGAGAGGTGGGGGGTTAGCTCAGGATAGGCCTAGTGCACAGTAGGATCCTACGCGGCAAGATAGATGAGCTCTCACTAGGCCACCTCATGAGCACGTTGTTATGTCTTCCATCGTAAAGGAAAGTGCTGACATAGAGACATTGTAGGTGATCAACACTTTGAACCAGAGTGTCATCCATCATACTAGCCCTATTCTACAATGCTGGATCTAGGGGAGTCTTCGAGTGGTGGCCTTCGAACACATGTGTGTAAATATTGAGAGGCTACTTGTTCATATGAACCCACCGACACTCAGGAGACTGGTATGTAGGATCCGTCTGCAGCTATGGAGATGGAGAGGGCAGCTAACATTTTGCATCAGGCATATGGCATTGATAGTCAGGTAAAAGTTAGTGCATATTCATTGAATTTAATTTATTAAATTTTGATTTTGAAATGCAAGATTAACTAAATTTTTTTTATGATTTTAATAAAATTGCAGGGTCATAGTGTTGAGACTGGATACACCGGCCCCCCACCAACTTATTTCTGCAGTACACCTATTGCTAGGGTATATAACTAGTAGACAATTATAAATTTATTGTGTGTTAATAGTATTGTTTTACGAATGGTAATTTAATATACGATTTTGGATGTTGAATAGACTAATATTGGAGGTTTTGATGGAATACTTCCCAGTGGCAGTGGATTTACTCAAACCTACACGGAGGTAATAGAATAAAGAGTTTAACTAATGAATCAAGTACTTAATAGATTTGTGTAGTTTATATGCACATCATTGATTATGTCGAATAATTTGTTGTTTTATTTTCAATTGTTGCAAGACGATACACCTCCGAGTGTGATGAGGGCAATGGATATTGGTGTGACATCTTCTATACAATCCTCGATGGCTCTGACGGAAGAGGTAAGAGGCAAATTAGTAAATTTGAATTTACATTTGTTGTTATAGATGTTAGTGAAAAATCAAACCATTATTGATTCACGTAGTTTAATTTCTATTTGTATGGTTTATATAGGGCTTGAGCATGCCTGAGCATGGGCCTGAGAATATTTCCCTCATGGAGAGAGATCGTGAGATGACGGTAAGTGATTATTTTTTCAAATATATCATTTTTTATAATGTAATTTCTATATATTCATGACTTTACTTCTTATTGTAATAGTTAAAACTTCACAATGAACTAAACCCTAGGAGGAGCAGTAGGAGCACTCCTCGAGCACAGAAAAAATGAGTGACAAACCTACCGCCATCCGATTGAAAAGGAAAGGGAAATATTTTATTTCCAAGGCATGGAGAGCAATGACTTTTGATTCTAGAGCCCTTTGTTGTATGCCTACATGGTAGTTTTGTACATATTTTTTATTGGACATATTTGACATTGTATGCCTATATGGCATTCTTGTAAGCCTATATGGCTATTTTGTACATATATTTCCTACTTATATCGACATATATTGATGTATGCCTACATAGCTATTTGGTTAATAGAAATATATTTTATCGATGCTTGTCCATATTTGCATTCTAAATTGATGGTTCAATAGATATGAGTTACGTGTATTCAAGTGTATACTTTACAACTTATGTGTATACTTTTTGACTTATGTGCATTCGAATGTATACTTTGTGGCTTACATGTTTTCATGCGTACACCTTGTATTTGTGCATATACTTTGTTTTAATTTGTGTATACTATGTATTCCTGTGTATACTTTTTGAGGCTTACGTGTTTTTGAGTACTTGTACTTCCCTTATTGACATGTACATGCTTGACTTATTCATGTGTATAATTATTAATTAGTGAGCCCTAGCATTGATCTATGTCATCCTTAATGCATGATCCTTGAGATGGAGTAAGAGCACCCTCAAGGTCCAAAGGAGTTTCACATGCATTCTTCATAGGCTCATTTTGGTAGTTAAACCAAAAACCTCTTGCATCATTGAAACGAAAAAAGTTATCATTTATAGCAGGTCTGAAGCCATTATCATTCTCCGTCAGTTCTTCATGTATCCACTCCCCATTAATGGCTGCCTCATGACCTTCATAAAACCAAGCACTTATCTCATTTGTGATAGAAGAAATGTATGAATATTTATCTTCCTCCTTATGAACCATTCATTATCATGAGAGATGGGTTCTTGTGAACCACTACTCAAGAATCATGGGTCAATGATTTTGACTTGTAAAACTACACGATTAAATCTTGATATCACAGTATTTATATATCTAAATGTGTTATTTCCTTCAACTAAAATTTGTGCTTATACTTATGTGATTGATGTATGTTTGTGTATGGGATCATAGTAATTTCTATTTGATAATGCTATTGTGTCTTTAAGGTTTATTTATTAAAGGGTGCATGAAACAAGTTTTAAATCCTTAAAAATATTTGAATTTCTTAGGTTTTTCTATTTGTCGAGTCTGGGCTCCGAGCCTGAGTCCAAGTCAAAAATTGGCTTGTCAATTATGAGGCAAGTACAAGTCTTGTAACACTGGTGTGAAAACATCGAGGAATAATGTATATGCCAATGAAGAGAGAACCCATCCTTGTTTCTAAACAAACCATAGTATAGATATGGTTGGTCGAGATAAAATGTCACTCTTCTGGATAGTTTGAACCATAATATTTCATGGCTGCAAATACACCTTCATTATGTGTGTTCTTGATCCTACCAAAGAAATGGTGGAACATGTTGTAGATAAAATCTTGAAACCCTAAGTCCACAAGAAGGTTACTTGTCCTGATTTCCGTAAATGTCTTTAAGATGTTCATCCTTCTTGAGTAATGCAAACTATTGATGTCATCTAGATCTTTGAAACTATGTGCAATACTATAAAATCTAGAGCTATATCTAATACTACAAATGATTGCTCAATAAAGCCTAAACATTCTTCTATTCTTTTCAATGTGACCATAATGGCATTCCTTTAAGATAAAATACTAAGCTTACTACTTGATTCATAAACTAATCTTGCCAACCACTATCATCGGTTGCCATGCTTCCAATGGAAAGTCAATTTGTTGCAATACCCAAAGGATGATAGGTTCATTCGCTCTAATACCACTATAATGACTTGAGCTCTGGATCAATAGATTTTTTATTTATTTCTTATTGGATTGACAAAGGTTGTCATCCAATATTATTAAGATAGATAACGAAGTCCCCTAATTATAAATGAAATAAATTCTGAATATGAAGTCTAATTCAAATATTAATTTGATAATGGAAATTTGATAAATAAATATAATAGGTGTTTCTAATTAATCAATTAAAATCATGTGTTAGCTTTGAATATGAATCTTCCTATCATTGATATATAGGCCTTGAGAATTGGGATGCCTTTCCTGATCGATACTTTGTACTCATGCATCTTACTTTGAGTCCTTTCCGGATTATATGCTTGAAACGTATACTCCCATATTATAAATTTTTTCTCATATAGACCAATCCCACACTAGGTAATTCAATAATAAAAATAAGTCTACAAATTGATTACCATGATCTTCCCTTCTTATTCTCTTTTATACTTGAAAACTACACAATTGAATCTTGATAGCAATATCACAATTTGATACATTGTAGAAAATACCTCCTACTTATCAATTGATAATCTAAAGGGGCTCTATAATGAATGTTTCGTAAGGCACAAAACTTGTAGAAGGTTTTACAAATGGGGTTGCAAGATAATTGGGCTTAGCCTTGGGGAAAAAACTCTATGGTTAAGTGCTTGAACTAGAGTAGTACTAGGATGGGTGACCTTCCGGGAAGGCTTAGTGCCTCACCTCTGTGAGAATCACCTAGATGCAATGAGTGCTAAGTGGGCCATTCATTATCATGAGAGATGGGTTCTTGTGAACTCATACCTCTTTCAATCCATGTTAGCCTTGAGACTGTACAGGAAGCTAAAGGTCATACCAAGTACAAGATCAACAAGTTTGAATAAAAAATCTAAAAAACAGAGAACAATGTGAATAATTCTTATTAGATCTTCTCCAAAAGTTCATCAACAACATCCATTCGAGCCTCTCAAGGCTTTACATAGTGTTTTAAACCCTTATCTAATTGATCCACACCCTCAACTAACTAAAAACCAAGTTTCAAAACAAGTAACCGTTGCATTTCAAATTTGTTGCTTTAAGCAACTTACAAATTTGCAACTTTAGACTCCTCCAACCTAAGGGATCAATCTGGTGGAACATAGCTCAAAGTGATTCCACATGTTTTGGTGTAAAAGAGGACCATGCATAGCATAAATATACCTATTCAGATATGTTGGAACATTCCACTTGGTCACACAAGTTGCAGAACAAAAGTTGCACCACTTTGCACTGCTTGCATTTGATGCTTTTTCCATCAAGTGAAAATCTGCCACCATGGGAAAACCACTCCGAGATAGCCAAAATCAAGAGATTTTTTGGAGAGGGGCCCAACACAATCCTATAGAATTAGACGAGAAGTTTCTAAACATCACGGTATCTAAGTAATAGCATGCTAAAGTTTGCAGCCATTTTGCACTTTGGACCCTTAGGGGATCGATCCGGTGGAACATCGCTTGAAGCGATTTCGCGTGTTTCAGTCTGAAAAAAGACCATTCCTAGCATAAAAATACCTATTCGAATGCATTGGAGCAGTAATTTTGGTCACACGAGTTGCAAAGCGAAAGTTGCACCACTTTGCAACTTTGCACAACTTGAATTTGACACTTTTTACATCAAGTGAAAATCCGCCGCCACGGGAAAACCACTCCAAGATAGCAAAAACTGAGAGAGGTTTTTCTAGAGGGGCCCAACACAATCCTGTAGGATCGGATGAGAAGTTTCTAAGTGTCACGCTATCCAGGTAATAACATGTTGAAGTTTGCAGCCATTTTGTAATTTGGACCCTTAAGGGATCGATCCGGTGGAACATAGCTCAGAGCAGTTCCACGTGTTTTGGTGTGAAAGAGAACCATACCTAGTGTAAAAATACCTATTCAGATGTGTTGGAATATTTCGCTTGGTCACACAAGTTTTAGAATGAAAGTTACACCACTTTGTAACATTGCACTGCTTGCATTTGATACTTTTTCCATCAAGTGAAAATCCGCCGCCACGGGAAAACCACTCCGAGATAGAAAAAACTGGGAGAGGTTTTTTTAGAGGGGCCCAACATGATCCTATAGGATTAGATGAGAATTTTCTAAGTGTGACGATATATGAGTAATAGCATGCTGAAGTTTGCAGCCATTTTGCACTTTGGACCCTTAAAGGATTGATCCAGTGGAACATAGCTCAGAGTGATTCCGCATGTTTCGGTGTGAAACAAGACCATTCCTAGCATAAAAATACCTATTTGGACATTTTGGAGCAGTTAGTTTGGTCACATGAGTTGCAGAGCGAAACTTGCACCACTTTGCAACTTTGCATTGCTTGCATTGGACACTTTTTCTATCAATTGAAAATTTTCTGCCATGGGAAAACCACTCTAAGATAGCCAAAACCGAGAGAGTTTTTTCTAGAGAAGCCCAACACGATCCTATAGGATCAAACGATAATTTTCTAAGCATTGCGGCATCCGAGTAATAGCATGCTGAAGTTTGCAACCATTTTGCACTTTGGACCCTCAAGGGATCGATCCAGTGGAACATAGCTCAAAGTGATTCCATGTGTTTCAGTGCAAAAAAATACCATGCCTAGCATAAACATACCTATTTAGACATGTTGGAGCAGCTAGTTTGGTCACACGAGTTACAGAGCGAAAGTTGCACCACTTTGCAACTTTGCACAGCTTGAACTTAACACTTTTTCCATCAAGTGAAAATCCGCCGCCACGAGAAAACCACTCTGAGATAGCCAAAACTGAGAGAGATTTTTCTAGAGGGGCCCAATGCAATCTTGTAGGATCAAATGAGAATTTTCTAAGTGTCACGGTATCTAAGTAATAGCATCTTGAAGTTTGCAGCCATTTTGCACTTTGGACCCTTAAGAGATCGATCCAGTGGAACATAGCTCGGAGCGGTTCCACGTGTTTTGGTGCAAAAAAGGACCATGCCTAGTGTAAAAATACCTATTCAGATGTGTTGGAATAGTCTACTTGGTCACACAAGTTGCAAAATGAAAGTTGCACCACTTTGCAACTTTGCACTGCTTGCATTTGATGCTTTTTCCATCAAGTGAAAATCCGCCGCCATGGGAAAACGACTCTGAGATAGAAAAAATCGGGAGAGGTTTTTATAGAGGGGACCAATGCAATCCTATAGGATTAGATGAGAAGTTTCTAAGCATCATGGTATCTGGGTAATAGAAAGTTTAAGTTTGCAGCCATTTTGCACTTTGGATCCTTAAGGGATCAATTCGGTGGAACATAGCTCAGAGCGATTAAACGTGTTTTGGTGTGAAAGAGGACCATGCCTAGTGTAAAAATATCTATTCAGACATGTTGGAATAGTCTGCTTGGTCACACAAGTTGTAGAATGAAAGTGACACCACTTTGCAACTTTGCATTGCTTGCATTTGATGCTTTTTCCATCAAGTGAAATTTCACCGCCATGGGAAAACCACTCTGAGATAGCCAAAACCGAGAGAGGTTGTTCTAGAAGGTCCCAAAACAATCTTGTAGGATTAGATGAGAAGTTTCTAAGTGTCAGGATATCCAATTAATAGCATACTGAAGTTTGTAGCCATTTTGTACTTTGAACCCTTAAGGGATCGATCCGGTGGAACATAGCTCAGAGTGATTTCATGTGTTTCAGTGCAAAAGAGGACCATTCCTAGCATAAGAATACCTCTTCGGATGTGTTGGAATAGTCCACTTGGTCACACAAGTTGCAAAATGAAAGTTGCACCACTTTGCAACTTTGCACAGCTTGATTTTGACACTTTTCCCATCAAGTGAAAATCTGCCGCCATGGGAAAACTACTTCGAGATAAGAAAAACTGAGAGAGGTTTTTCTAGAGTGGCCCAACGCGATCTTGTAGGATCAGACAAGAAATTTCTAAGTGAAATGGAAAAAGTTTTATGGGGTTTATGTTGCTTCCCCTGTAGATTTTGATGGAAAAGGACATGAAAAATTAGGTTTCACCCTAGGGTTTGATAAAATATTGCATAAAATAAGGGTTTTGGTTTGGCATGGTGGAGTGATTTTTTCCTAAGACAAATTGTGGATCTAAGGGTTTGGATACATGATAATTTCTGCCCCAAGAATGCATTATGTAAGTAAATCTTATTACAATGCCTCAGAGTTTGTCATTATGTAAGTAAATCTTATTACAATTGTGGATCTGAGAGTTTTTCATTATGTAAGTAAATCTTATTACAATGCCTTGGGCACTTCATTCTCATAGATCTTTTACAATGTCACTCATATATTCAAGATTCTCTTTAAATTTCTACATCATAGGTTCTCATTATGAGGTTAACTTCAATTGAGTAACTTGAAATTCCCTCGCTAAGCTTCACACACAATTTTATAATGGCTTGAAATCAAAATTGAGATTTGTCAAGATCATAAAAATAAGGATGTTGCATTGCTTTTTTGGTTGAGATTCTCTTTGATGGCTCTTAAATCAGCATTTTCTGCAATGAGAGATCAATCAATTTTTAGTAGTTTACTTACAAATATGCAAAGTAAAAGAGAAAAAGAAAGAGCTTACAAAATGGAAATGAAATAAAAATAGATGGAAGGCACTTACAGATAGGCATGCAAGTTTCACAACTTAGTCACTCTTGGTCATACATCTTCACTGGGAATTCCAACATACCTATTGCACACAACACCTCTCATGAATAGAGTAAGTTGAAATTTTAGATGCTCTTATAATGTCTACATCATAGCTGCTCATGATAAGGTTAACCTCAAATGAATAACTTGAAATTCCCTCACCAAGCTTTGCACACACTTTTCTAATGGCTTAAAATCTTGATTGAGATTTGTCAAGATCATCAAAATAAGGATGTTGCATTGCTTTTTTGTTTGACATTCTCTTGGATGGCTTATATATCTGTATTTTTTGCAAGGGGACATCAATCACTATAAAAGAAGATGATAGCATTGGCATCAAATAAATTAATGTACATACAAGTATAAATTAATAATAACCAATGTGCATATACTTACAAATTAATCCAACGAACCATCTGGGTTTGCTCTACTCTTTATTGTGTCAAGTATAGCTTCATGATCAGACTCGCGAACCTTCCACAAGGTCTTTTTTTTATGTCTACCCCCATATTTGGTCAAGTGAACATTGGATTCCATGACAAGGTTTGAGTAATGAAGAATCTTACGATGCATGTCAAAGTCCTAAAATAGCCAATGTTTAACACTTGAATGTGGGTACCTTCTAAGCCATGTTCCAGTAACCACAACTGAGCCTGTAGGGTATTCAATGTTTTATCCATCTATAACTGGGGCCTTCAATTTATTTTTGAACTCAACACAACGACACAAGTAATAGTCTATTCCCTCTTCATTGTCTTCATCTGCAATAACTGCATAAACATGCCCTGCATTGATATGTGTAGAAAATCTCTTGAAATTTTTCAACATTATGAATACAGTACAAAGTAAGATAACGATATGGAATTTCAACAACTAAGCAAGTAGATATATCACCTAGTTGAACTAGATCTGATATGTGGTCAAAGTCGACCGATGATTCCATCTATGTCAGTTCCAATGCCATCGGAGGGCAATACGTGTGAAGTGGGCTAAGATAACTTGTGAACCATTTGTCAACCCACTCCCGTGACTCACAATATTTTCAGGCTTGCATTGTACATGAAGAAAAAAAGCATGCCATCTTTCATGTATCAATACTCCATGAACCTGCATTTGAGCTAAGGAAAGAGTGTACCTCACTGGATCCTATTACTATACAATAGTCTTCATATGGTGCAATGTTAGTATCATCCATCAACCAAAAAAATCTACGAAGTGAAGATGTACCTTCATTACTTGGACCCATCAAAGCATTACACCACTCGACGATTGATTTTGCATCTATCAACTTTGCACTATCTTTATACTTTAACTCTTCTCGTGCTAATGCTCTTTTCACACATGCTCCTGCACCATCATGCTCCCCCTTTCCAAGTTCAGCCTCATAAAATTTCCACATATGTTGAACACTTGTAATGACATGATTCCTACTCAACCACTAGAACATTCATGAGTTATTGAACTATGCTGCATAATTATCAGACCATATTATATGTCGATTGTATTCTATGCCCCTCTAAGCCAAACCACTATAGAACATCTAGAAGCAACCTTGCATGAACTCTGAAGAATGTGTACAATCATCACTAATGTAAAAGTGGTACTCCCTCAATACCTTCCTTTGCTCATCTATACTATCAAATGCATGAATGAATGCTATGTGCACAAATATGGAAACTTGTGTGGAGTTGTAATTGTTCAACAAAAACAACCAAGCCTTAGCAGTTTTTTTTTACCTTTGTTGTTGCACCTTACCTTTTAAATGCTCATTGCCCTTGGCATGCTCCATGTGGCTTCCTCGCAAAGCTTTCTACTTTTATGTCACTTCGCATTTCGCCGATCTCTGTCTGCATGCCACGTGTTTTTTTTTTCTGGTTGCTTTCCGAACTGGGCCCGCCTTGTACTTCCTTTCGCTCGATGCACTCCACGTGGGTCCCTCTCAGAGATTTTGCTGAGAATCTCTTCAAATTTTTTCCGGACTCCATCTGCATAACACATGGTGGTTGTTGTTGCACCGGTTACCTTGGAAATGTTGCTACACCTTTTTGTACTTGCATGGTTTTTCATTTCCTGTTGTGGCACCACGTGTTTGTTTTTGCTGCTGCATGGTTTTCCATTTCCTGTCGTGGCTTCGCTGGCACACTCCTGGGCAATCGATGTTTACTATGGAAGCTCGAGGTGATGTAAGTCATCGGTCTCTACTTGCAGTTTTCCTTCTCTTGATGCATTTGAGGCAGTGGAATGGCCTATGAATATGACCATGTTTCTCTTTATTTGTTGTTGATTAAGTTTTGCAAAACTCCTGAGCACTGGGAAGAAAGCCTTTGTAATAGTTTCATTCAATTTGAAGACTCCACACTGTTCCAAATAAATTCATCCTTTCTATTTTCCATGCATTTAGTGAGACTATTGATCTATGTTGTTATCTTCTTTTATTGTATGAATGCTTGTTCTTCAGCTTCTGTAATCCTTCGTAACTCAATGAATACATATCATGTTTCTACAACTCTTCTGTGTTAGTAAGGTTATGCTAAGATTATGTTATGCAAATTAGAGTGTAATCTTACATTTTAAGTGCTTCTGAGAAAATTAACTTGATGAACAACAATATAGTGGTTTGGGCCTTTGCATTCTACATTGTATTCTAGTGAATTTTTCTAAGATTTTGGCACATCACCTGTAGTGTAGATTTTATATTTTTGCTATCTTTCTCACCTTTTACTTCCCCCACTAAACGAAGAGTTGACTTCGATAAAATCTTGGAGGTCACTTAGCTAGCGCATAATGTCTCCCAATAGCTAAGTCTCCCATGAGACTGCTACTACATGAAAAATTATGTGTCAATAGTTCTTTTTATGGCATGCTTGGTCAGACAGCGAACTAGCACATTCGCCTAGTTTTATAAGTGTGTATGAGCCATCGACCTGTAACTAGGTCACAGATTGCAAGAGTCCCTGGCCAGTGCATACCACCATTAGCTTCTATGGACATGAGAGGTCGCCAAGGTAGCGCCTCACCTCCTTTGTCTCCTCCTTTTCCATCGTCACCTACTCCGCCTGTACCTATGGATGCTAGAAATTATGTAGCCTAGGACTCTAACAGTTCTTTAGTTGCACCTACGCCTCCTGTAGTATGGGCCCCAATCCCTGCTTCCACTCTTAAAGCTATCCCTAAGTATTCTGGGGATGAGTCAAAGACACCAATGAAACATTTGCAAGATGTGGCAGACGTATGTCTGGTACACAACGTGTCTAATGAAAATGTAGCTCTTAGGTTGCTAGTCACCTCCTTTCGAGGAAAGACACTAAACTGGTACAAGACTCTTGAAGTTAGTACTATTGCAACTTGGGACCAACTCAAAACTCTGTTTTATGAGCATTTTTTGAATGCTGGCAATAGATCATCATTGTACCATCAATTGGAAAATATAAAGCAAGCTCCTCATGAAGCTCTGCCTGATTTCAATGTGAGGTTCCATTCGACCTAGCAAAGAGTGCCTTTTGGCTGTCAACCACCTCCGGATTTGGTGTTCATGTTCTACCTAAATTCAATCAATTCTGATATCTCTGTGATGTTACAAGCTCTTGGTGGAGAGACTTTACCCAATGCTTATGCCTTGGTTGTCACTGTGGAAAATAACCTGATTGCCACTAGAAAGTTGTCATCGAGACCGATAATACCATTATTTCTGGAGTGTAATGCCACAGAAGCTGAAGTTCCTTCCACTAGTGTGCCTACAACTCCACCCCAATCTATGTATGTGTATCCCAGAAGTGCTCTGAGCGTAGCTCCGATAGTAGCTCCTGTGCCTAATCCCTTAGCTATCAAGATGAACGAGATGAGAGAATAGATGTGAGCCATGACTAATGAATTAACTACTATGAAGCAGCAGCAATATAACTATCAGAAGTTGGCTTACTTGAATTACCAAGGTGGAAAAGCTTCATACCAATCAAATTAGTGGTAGGATAGGTCATGTGGAAATACCTTGGCTTAGCTGAGTAACCAGATGGTTCCAGTAACCCTGCCGATGCAGACCATTCATCCTAGTTTGAATAAAGAGTTGGTGGCTACACAAAACAACTTAGCTGAAGATGCCAATTCATGGTGTTTTCCCTACAATGATGCACACATGCCAATAAATTGTCCGCGGGGAAACTTGCAACAAAAGATCACAGACCAATGTAGCCAAGGTGGCGCACCGGACCCCAACAATCAATCATACGCCTCCCAGCAGATGGACAATGTTGTCCTTGCTGCTCAAATGCAAGGGATGTCCATCCAACAAGAGTCAAAAATTGTTCCAGACCAAGCGCTCTTTTCTTGGATGGAAGGAGAAGAGTCGATGTTTCCGAACGACATCCCTATGGATAAAGTGCCCCAAGTGTAAGCTGACTACAACACTAGTTCAAAGTGTAGATTCACCAGAGAGTTCATAGCCTTGCCTACTGATGCTTCATTACACCTGACGCCTAGCCCAGCAACACGCCTATTTCCAATCCCACCACAGGCTGTGTAAATTGTAAATATGTAATTAATTTTTTTTGCTTTAAAATTTTGGATCTTCTCAGTGCTTTATGATAATAGCAATGGTGCAAGAAATTAAAAGAACATTTTAAATGGGCCAAGAGTTCTAAAAAAACATTATATATATTGGCCAAAAATTTACATTATATAAGAGAGAGGCCAATGGCCTTATATCAATATTTACATATGCCCACTATGAAGTGGAGCTTGAAAGTGAAAAAGAAAAATTGGGGACCATTTTCATTCTTAGATTAATAGTGGGAAGGACCAACAATTGCAGCAATAGATGACACGAGATCAGGGAACACCATTCTTTCAAAATCCTTATACCACTAAAGGTTTTGGAATGGTTCAATATAATGCACACCCATGAGGAAGTAGCAGCCTACGTGGACCTTAGCATGATGCTCCTCATGAGTCTCCAGTTCAAAGCTGAAGAGGAAGGGCCTGGTTGGAAAAGGTCCTCCATGCAGTTGCAGCAGATGAATGTTACAAACCGAAGGGATCCCACAATCAAATTGATCCATGCACACGATCTGCTCCAGAACTCCGAGGTAGCACCGAGGGAAGACCCGCTTCGTCAGCTTTAAGATATTGCGCTTGGAAACACTGATGTCCAGTAGCGAGGTGACAAAGTGGGAGCAAATGCTAGTGTTTACCCTATATCGTTCCTCATACTCTACACAATCTTTACCCATAACCCACTTAATTGCCTTCACATACAATAGGTTTTTCACACCTATCATACGTTTTAGGCGCCTACACCTAATTTTGCCTAAGAAGGTAGCTTGACTCTTCTTGTAGAGTAACCTTATTGGTGTTTCCATGTTGTTTGCTTTTCTGGCTAGAAAAATAAAATTGTTAAGATAAGAAAAGCTTGCTAAACTAGGAATGCTAGGAAAAATTATGATTTGCAATGCTGCCAAGGGTCTTATTTATAGACTGGCTAGGGTTCACCAGTCGAGGTTGGCCATAATTATGACTGAGCTGAAGTGTGTCGCCAAGCATCAACTTTTAGTGTTGCGGCATGTGAGGTGATGGGAATATGCAAGTATAGTTGCAACTTGCTTCGTTTAGGTTGCCGAATTCATTAGAGGTTTTCCAGGTGCCAGCACAAGGAGTCGTTGTCCCATCCCAATTAAGACAAATCTTAAAGACAGGCTATTGGGCGACATGCCCATGTACATTCAAGAAAAATCAGTAAATGCATAAAGCTTGCGAAAGTGTTTTGTAAGGTTGTCTTGGTTCGTGGTTCAAGAAAATTAGGTGCCACCTTGCACAAAAATCTGTCTTTTAAATGTAGAGGGAAATTTGGCAGATTGGTGATCTTTTCGCATGCACGAAAAAGTTGGTGATGCATATGGCAACTAGGTATGAATAGTTGGCACGTACCCTTTTCGTCCATTTTTCACGAAGATCAAAAAGGAAGGTTAGACATGCAGCGCACATTAATTACAAGGAGTTATCTAGGGATAAAATAGCTAAGGCATTCATAAGAGAGAAAGAATTTTTCAGAAAAAGCTAAGTCGTTTGTGAAAGTTGTTGAAAAAGTTCTTGCGAATACCCAGAATGATTGAGTTTGCAGAGAGCCCAACACAGGCCTTGGCCCCAGCAAGTATAATTGAGAAAATGAGGAGGGCACCCTACATGCAGCTCTATGATAAGGAGTCTTATGCTACTCCAAGCATCCCCACAAAGCCTTGTTGGCCTTTCACTAGTCGGGTGGACTATAGAATACTAAACGCAATTCCTCACAGAGATCAGGCTTTGGTTACAGAAGATTGGGATAACGTCTTTGATCCTGAGCTATCCCACAATCTTAAGAGCCTTAGGGAGGCCACATGCAAGAAAATGAATAATGTAGCAGACCCTTTCAACAAGCGTCTATAGTTCTGTGGGCTTCCACAGTACATGGTTCCTTTGGTACACCCTTGCCCAGAAATTGTGGCAGAATGCGCGACATGCTTTGACCTAGACACTGGAGTGATAATCGACACTAATTTCAAGGTAGTCGTTATCCCTAAAGCTGTTCAGGATATGATGTGCATCCCGCTCCCCTTGACCCGGAAGGTTGAAATTTTTGAAGTGAACAAAATGCAACAAAAGTGGGGAGGGCTCCAAAAGGTGCAACAGTTTTACCACTCCGAAATCAATCAACTGACAAGTAATTCAACACCGTCCAAGTTCCCTTTTGGTCTGAAGGCTTTGAAAGGTGGGTTCTCCTCTGTCACTTCTATGTTGGTGCTGGTGTGTGGTCTGGATATAGACAAACACGTTTTTGAGTTTCAAATGTGCCTTAGCTTTATGTTGAAGAGGAATCATTAAGCTCTGCTCCTAGATTTTGCAAGAGTTATAAGTGATGGGATTTGGCAGCAGCTACAGGAATTCTAGGTTGGTGCTAGGTTCAGGTATTCCTCTTTCCTGGCCTACTTGATATTACACCAGAATCCAAATTATTTTTTGACATTTATGTCTCTGGCTATTTTTGACAAAGGTAGCTTGAGAAAGCCAGTTTCGACATGGACTCCTATCATATCAAAAATGTTTGATTTCTATGCATTTTTGGATTTATTCTTGATCCCAACTCTGAGGGCTTTGGATGGAGCTGACATCAATATGACCACACGCATATCGCCCCGACAGATGTCCTAGTTGAGAAAACTTGTACCACCCTGTGATTGGTTCTTTGGCATGGATTTCACCATACTCTGCATGCGAGGTTTCACTTGGGAGCCCTTTCGACTCCCCCATTTTCTTTCTGACAAAGTACTGGCCCTAGAATAAATGAGACAGCTATGTACTATTGACAATGATTACTGGGGGGGAAACATTTAACCTCTTATTTGTTGCTACCAATCATGTTTGGTTTTGTGTCACTGATCAAGAAAAGGACTTCGAAGATTGATACTTCAGGGATTCTGCTTTCGAAGTTGGACATCTCGGGTTGGTGTTGATAGATGATACCTAGCATTACAACCCCGAAGATAATTTATCAAGGGTTGGCATCAGAATCCCACATTCACCTCATCCATTCTGGGACCCTTGAAGAAATGTTGAGGAGGGGGATCTGAGCTTATATATAGGCCTTGAATATTTTCCTACTGTGGATGAGCTACTGCCATGGCTCAACTTTTACTACATCATGGAGAAATCCAACCCAAGGCAGAAGATCAACCCATCCCTGTGCACCCAATTGAATAAGCTCAATTGGATGTCCGAGAAGATCCGAGACTTCTGGATATACCAGCAAGAGACTCTGGCAGCTGACAAGCTTCACGAAGAAGTGGCCCTTGATGAAATATTTGACGATATCTGGGAGAGGGAGCATCTGGACTTAGAAAGGTCTTTGAACCATTCAACATCTATGCAAAATTATAGAAGGGAAGAGATTTCCACAGAGCTTGGGGAGGAGGTAATTCAGAATCCCCTATCGTTGCCAAGAATCCAATACATGAGAAGGATACTAGTAAACATCTTGTGCAAGAGGAGGATTCACAAGCACAAACATCGAAGCCATCCATCTCCTCCAAAGCAACAAGGAAGTGGGTGAGGACTACCAATGGTCGGAGGCGGGTCATTTTTGACCTCAATGATTATCCGGAGGAAAAGCGACAATGAACCAGAGAGTCCGATGGAGAAGAAGAGCAGAAAATGAAGGAAGTGGTTGAAACATCTGCAGCTCCACATGAGCCTCAGGTAAAATTTCCTCCCTCTTCTCTCTCTACCATGTCTCTGGTCTCTTCTTCATCTGCCCTTGCTTTTTCATTTTTGCCAATTTTCTCTGTCACCGTGTATCCGAGGTAGTCCAGTCTTACCCCTCCTGGTTTCCCATTATCATCCTCCGCTTTCCATCCCTTACCCATAACACAATTTGGTGTAAGTGTTGGGCTCATGAGCCAACAATTATTATCTCCAAGGCCTAGCCCTATAGTTGGCGCATCTCCAGCCTTTCGCTACATCGCACTATCATCCCCTCTGAGTGGCCATTTCATTCCACCATTCTCCCTGGCCATTATTACGAGGCCCAAATGGACTTCTGATGCATTGAGTACACTGTCTTTCTCGCTGGTCGTCCCATAGGAATTCCCTTTTGCTGGTGGCCTAGGCATCCATGCCCAGGAATATTTTTCGTAGGTTGATGCAAACAAGAGCGCCCAGACTAACTGTATCAATAAAAGAAGACAAAAGGACGAAACTAGGTAGTCGAAGCCTCTCTTGCAAACTGTATTAAATGAAAGTCAAAATTCCTTGATGTTTGTAAAAATCACTCCCAATGTGATTAAACTGATAGGAGAGATGCTACCAATTGATTACTCTATAAATACTATCGGGTTAGACTTGCAGCAGGCCTACCCATGAGATAATGTTGAGCTAATGGAGGAGACCCAAAAAATCATGACCACTGATTACCTCAAGCTTAACCGCCATGCGACGAAAAAGGATGATCAAATAGCAGAGCTCAAGGGTAAGGTCGACATCTAGGTAAACATGTTTAAAGCCCAGGAGAATGAAATAAGTTGCCTAGAGAAGGAGAGGAGTGCCTTCGGAAGTCAAATCAAGGAGCTGCAAGATATGAGCACGGAGATCGTTCCAACTCTCCAGCGTGAAGTTGAGCAGAGCTAAGCAAGTGAAGAAAAACTTCGCGCTACATTGGAGTAGCTAAGTGAAGGAATGAAGGAGCTCCGACAGAGTAGGGATGCTGAAATTAACAAAATGAATGCCACTTTGGAGTTGGAAACTCAAAAGGCAAAGCAGGTCGAATTGGCCCTAAAAGAAAAAGAAAAAGAGGTTTTCACTCTAAAGGAGCGGGTGTCCATATTGGATAGAAAATTATCAAACCGGAAGGCAATTTTGAGCAGCAGAGACGCAAAATTGGCTACCCTAAAGAACCAACCTCTTGTGCCCCAAATGAGCTCATTAGAGATTACCAAAGAGTTGTATGCATCATACTAGGACAAGGTGAAGGAATTCTGCCTTACTCTTCAGCCCACTTTAAAATTTATGGCGCAAGCAGCTAGCCTTTGTGGAATAGTAGGTGAAGCAATACAGCAGATTCAGGAGGTAACTTCTGACAAGGTTCTGGAGGCTAGGATTTTATTGGGCAAGTTATATACATCTTTCGATGAAGCTTTGAGTGGTGTGGGAATTGAAGACCGAACAATGACAGCCATGGGCATAAGTATCCTTATCTCTATGCATGAGGTTGTTCAATAGGTAGCAGAATGCAGGGCTCGGCTAAATCAGGTTACCAGTGACATGTAGGCGAAATTTTCTCGCTTATCTCAGAGAAGCCTTCCTTTGCCCTCCATTATGGATCAAGTAGTAGTGGGTGTGGAACACATTGTTGCTATGATTGAGAAGAAGAAGCAGGACCTTTCTATCTTCCAATATTTTGATCAATCTCTGACCGCTGAGGAAATTGGGGGGATCGTGCATCAGTTAGCACAACTCTTTTTCCAATTGGAATTGGAAACAAAAGTATCAAGCGGATTTCCTTTCAAGGAAATTATCGATCTTAAGCTAGCTCATGAGAGCCTGTGAGCTCTCTCTGCGCCATCAAATGAAGTCGGGACCTGTCTGCAAGCTGCCCTCTCAAGGTTTTGAGCAGTTTTGGGATGTTGAATCAAAGTTTCTAGGGTTCTTTATTCCACGAGCGAAATGCCTCTGTGAGTCGCCAAGTTGTTCAACAAAAACTACCAAGCCTTTGCAGTTTTATTTTTACCTTTGCGGCTGCACCTTACCTTTTAAATGCTCACTACCCTTGGCATGCTCCACGTGGCTTCCTTGCAAAGTTTCTACTTTTATGTCACTTCGCTTTTCATCGGTCTCCGTCTACACGACACATGTTTTTCTTTTCTGGCCGCTTTCCGAACTAGGCCCACCTTGTACTTCCTTTCGCTCGACATGCTCCATGTGGCTCCCTCTCAGAGCTTTTCATTGAGCATATCTTTGACTTTTTTTCGGCCTCCGTCTATGCGACACTTGGCGGTTGCTGCTGCGCCGATTACCTTGGAAATGGTGCTACACCTTTTTGTACTTGTGTGGTTTTTTGTTTCCTGCTATGGCGTTGTGTGTTTGTTTCTGCTGCTACGTGTTTTTCCATTTCCTATCATGGCTTTGGTGGCACGCTCCTGGGCAATCGATGTTTACTATGGCAGCTCGACGTGATCTGGGGTGTCAGTCTCTGCTCGCGGTTTTCCTTCTCTTGATGCGTTTGAGGCGTTGGACTAGCCTATGAATACAACCATGTTTCTCTTTATTTGTTGTTGATTAAGTTTTACAAAACTCCCGAGCATTGGGATGAAATCCTTTGTAATAGTTTCATTCAATTTGAAGACTCCAAACTGTGCCAAATAAATTCGGCCTTTTTGTTTTCCATGCATTTAGTGAGACTATTGATCTGTGTTGTTATCTTCTTTTATTATATGAATGCCTATTCTTTAGCTTCTATAATCCTTTGTAACTCAATGAATACAGATTGTGTTTCTTCGACTCTTTTGTGTTAGCTAAGGTTATGCTAAGATTATGTTATGCAAATTAGAGGGTACTCTTATGTTTTAAGTGCTTTTAAGAAAATTAACTTGATGAACAACAATATAGTGGTTCGGGCCTTTGCATTATGCATTGTGCTCTAGTGAATTTGTCTAAGATTTTGGCGCATCGCCTGTAGTGTAGATTTTATATTTCTGCTATCTTTCTCACCTTTTAGTTCCCCCACTAAATGAAGAGCTGACTTTGGTAAAATCCTAGAGGTCACTTAGCTAGTGCACAATGTCTCCCAATAGCTAAGTTTCCCATGAGACTCCTGCTACATGAAAAATTCTGCGTCAATAGTAATACTATGACTGCACCTCATGTTGTGGCTATAGAGTGTAGTTCTCTGCAAAGTCAACCATGAATATTATGCTTCCAACTGGAAAGGTATCCTTGCATAGCTTTAATTATGTGTCCAACCATCGGGATCTATGGGTATGCACTGCATACTCAAACAGTATAGAGTAAACCCATAATAGTGGTGTACAATTTTGATGAGGAAGGAAATTTGTAAAAATTCTCACACATTCAAAATTTCATGTTTTTAAGGGTTCATTCAAACTAGGGGATTCACACAAAACAAAAAGAGGGGTTTGGTCGAACCCCCTTTTGCATGGTGGGTTCGCTCGAACCCTATGATGCCACGTTCCCTTATGGAAAATTCAAAAAAAAGGGGGTTCGAGCGAAGCGCCCTTTGAATGAATCCCCCTTCACCCTTTCGAGCAAAGGGGGGTTTGTTCGAAGGGGGGTTCACTCGAACCCCCCTTTCTTTCCATTCTCCCCGTCTTCCACCAAATTTTAGCAGATTTCTACCCTTCGAAGCTCGGGTTGAGGATGAAAATGGAGGAGACTTCACAAACCCAATTGGAAGATGGTAGTCCTCAGAACAATCTATCCAACGAATTAAATTTTAATATGTTTTGGTTTAATTATGTATGTGTTTTTTTAGTTTGATTAAACATTGATTTTTCATCGAAAATCAAGCTCTTTGTTTTGCACATGTGGAAAAATAGCAGATTATCAAAATAAAAATTTTAAAAATATGTTAAGGCTGGGTATTGATGTCCTTGATCCATTAAAAAAATAAAATTTGATTTTGATTCATACAAAAAAAGTTATGTTGTATACAGTCTGCCTATGTTTGAATTGCAATTGGTTTGATTTTGAAACTTGATTAAGGAAAAAATATTCAATAAAAAACTATGAGACCAAATGAAAGTGCTATATATCGTAGTTAAAAATCTAAATTAAAAAAAAATTAGAATTTTATCCTTCATACAAAAAAAATTATGTTGTATACGGTGAGCATCACTTTTTAAAAATGTTGTTTTTTGAAAAAAATCAGTTTTCATGGGAGATGGAAAAAAAACTGCAATCTAATTCCAAAATTTTGAAAAAAATATTTTTAGAATCTACAGACAAAATGTGATGATACTCTAGTTTGCATCATCTTCAAATTCCCCATGGTTTAGCTGCTATAGATTCCCGAATATGAAGATTTAGTTAAAAATAATAATTGCAGTGTCCAGTTTGGCCAAAAATTGTAAACCACTATTGTGGGATCACCTTATATTGTCACGAAATGTGGTCATAAATTGGTACACTGGAATCTTCTCAATAACCAACTCACACCTTTTTTTTTGAGACCCATGTTTTGTAGCATATGCCACTATTTTATACTTCCCGAACTCTACTAGTTTTTGTCCCAACTCATTTGTGCTTTCCATATGTTGACATACTAGCATACGCTGGAAGCCACCGCAACGCTTGCATGATCCATCCAAGCATGTTGTCTTATAGAATATCTGGCCATTCTCTATTTCACATAATTTTTTGATAAAAAATCTTGAAGATTTTGGTGGGGCTTGTATGCCACAATCCTACAAAACATCGTTAGTATGCAAATCTAAACATATAGAACGATAAACATCATAATGGTTAGAAAATTCAATATGTAGTCTACAACAACAAGTAGTGCATGCATGATTTATTTTGACATAAAAAGGTTTAAGCATTTCAAAAAATCTTTGAGAAATAATAATTTGATGATAATCATTTTCAAATTTTTGAAAAAATTGGGTTTGAGTCATATCTAAAAAATGCTTTGGATGTGGCTCACGATTCCGACTACCGATTCTCCTTCTTACCACATCCCTTTGATTCGGAGATGGCCTTGTGTTATTCTTACAATACTCTTCAATTAGTGTTCTCAAGGCTTCGACAAATTCTTTATCTTTTCGTGACAGTATCCCTAAGAATGCCCATAATTCATTTGGATCAT
This sequence comes from Sequoiadendron giganteum, assembly GCA_007115665.2. Taxonomy (NCBI): domain Eukaryota; kingdom Viridiplantae; phylum Streptophyta; class Pinopsida; order Cupressales; family Cupressaceae; genus Sequoiadendron; species Sequoiadendron giganteum. The sequence continues at coordinate 450,314,300 of CM021102.1, forward strand.
TGCCCTCAATTCTTTGCCGCCTTTGAATGGCTCTTGATAAAAAATTTCTACTAATTCCTCTTTGTTCACTATTCCTTTTAATTAGATGAGCTCTCTTTGTTTGACAACTTACCAAAGTCGATGTAATGACATGTCGGAGGACATTACTATCCTTTGAGAGTGAGGTCTTACCCACAATCTCATAAAAATCTATTAGATTCTTCACAATAGTGTCTTCACTCAATGCATTTGATGTTCTCAACCCAAGAGTTTTCATGATGTTCCTATACTTTACACCCCGCATCATTTCAAAAAATAGTTGACATCTTGCAGTCTCATTTAGCCTTTCAAAGAATCGTTCCCAAATCTTATCAGAATATCTTCTACAAGTGTGTGTTGAAATCTTACCTTCCATGTGCTGCAAAATCTCATCATCAATATTAATCAAATACTTTGGGTTTCTATGCAAAATTCTAGGTGGTGTTCTCCTAGGTACATACATCTCAACATTAGGAATTTCATCAATATTTAATTGAGGTGGGCTAGATTGCGTACCTTCGATCGAGGGTGGAGAAGAAGACATACCTTGAGGTTCACATGGGGATGATAGCATACCTTCTTCGTCAATTCCAAGTGATGATGTACTCTCAACTTGAAATGTGTTGGATGGTGTCCAACAATATTCAATTGTGGAATACGGTGTCCCTACATATTCACTTGTAGTAGATGGTGTCCATCCATATTCACTTGTGCTAGATGGTGTCCCTTCATATTCACTTGTGCTTAATGGTGTCCCTTCATATTCACTTGTCGTTGAGGGTGTGTCTCCAACTACGGTATCTGAATCTATCTTACGATGATTCTTTAGCATTCGTGCCTATTGTGCTGCCAATTCTCATTCTCTTTTTGATGGTTCAGGTTCCTCTACAATCATCTTGTTTCCATAAATCATTTCCAATTTCTTCTTTTCACGATATGTCACCACCCGAACTCTCTCATTTTCTTTGAAGGTTTCATTCTCTTCGTCTGTTAGTTTCCTCTTTGTCCTTTTCTTCAGCATTGCAGATAATTTTATCTATACCATGGCAATGAGATGAATATTAGTTCCTAAAATATGTATCCATTCAAGTTAATTGAAAAATATGTTATTGAAGGATTCATTTAAATAATACTTACAATCATCATGTACAAAAGTTAACCTAGCATAGACAAAGTTTTTATATGCTTTCAAAGGTGGTTTTTTGTTAGTTATAGGCATTGGGGGCAGTTTTTTGTAATTTTAAAATGTTTAAACAACCTCCATTGGCTCGAAGGGAGGAGTATTGTTCATTTTGAAATCCATTTTTATGATAAAAAAACATTGTTTTCTAGAAATTCATTGGTTTTTTTGCACATTCCTGCACTTGTGTGGATCTATACAGCCTCCCCTTGATACAAACATAATATAATATTGTAGTTACATGTCTTAACTCTCTAATGAATCAGTTATGAGGGCTTAATAGTATGTTTGAAGGGAGCAATTGACAATTTTCTGAAACTACTCATTTCAAGCCAGTCAAGGGTTTGAGTAGGATTTAATTATGAAATGACCATCCCACTTACTGTTATAATTTGTTTCTTTGTGGGATGGAATGTACATTTTTATAGTAGGGTATTTTATTGTTTAACATGCCTTGGAATGAAACTAATGACAATAGGATGGGATTCTTAGGCTGAAACAAACACTTTTCCATGAGAATTTGAGGAACCAAGGAGTGATTTTGAAAAAGGATTGAAGGAGTGGTCTATGTAATGAACTTTTGACCTTGTGTAGGGTATTTGGAATATTTTTTGTTCTTTGGAATGCTCTGAGAAGGTTCGGGTATAGGAGTTTCTATAAACCCTCCCTCTTTGCATTGAAAAATGGGGGTTTTGGTATTGGAAGCCTAGTTGAGCGGGTAAGGTCCTAAGACCTAGAAAATATCTTGTTTTGAGACCTAATTAAATAATTTTTGGGGGTTTGGAAGTCTGGTGTGAGGATCTAAGGGTAGTTCCTTTGTAAAATTGGCATACTTGGAGGCCTAAAACAGTGAAAAGGTCAGTTTTCTTAAAATTGTCCGAAAGGAGTCATGTGATGGGTTAAGGTATGTCTTTCAGCTCTTAAATGGGTGCTAGAATCATTCTTTTATTTTCCTAGTGTTTTGGAAAGTTTTGGAGTTAAAGGCCCAAAACTGGTTTTGCACTACTACTAGATTCCAAGGGTGAAAAGTGGGAAATAGTGTTTCCATTTGTTGTCCAACTTGGAGGAGTGTTGGGATTGTTCCATTAGGCCTTTTTAATCTTGTTAGATTCCTCTTGAAGGGAAGTTGACATCTTGAATGGTTTTGGGTCCTCTAACTCTGCATCAAAAATGAGTATCACAGTCTAAAGTGTGTGCATGGTTTGGGAGATACATGTGATAGTTTGAAGATGCTTGGCTACTAGTAATGTGGATAGTGAACAAAGGAACTAATTTTGTGTGTAAGGGAAGACTTCTAAAAGGTTTTATTTTTTTTGTACTAACTCAAACATAGATTTCTTAAGCAAATAATGGTTTGGTTCTGCCTTAAGAATTATAGTTTGTGTTTGTAAACAATGATACCATTATGGAAGATTTAAGACAAGTTGTGAATGAAATAATCATTGGTTGATGTTTGATGAATCTAGTTGATTGTAATCAGTTATTTTCAGGTTTTTCAAGGTGTTTTGAAGGTCCTTAAGGAATTGGTAACTCTTAATGCTAGTTTGAGTATATGAATCAAATGTCCTGTGAAGGGAAATATAGTTGAATAAGTGTGTCAAGAAAGGTGTTGATTTCTTCCTTTGTACTGCATCAGTTTGTGTAGAGGTATTGGAAGGTGTTTGGACCCTTTGGAGGAATGGGAGAGGCTTGGAGTTGTCTTAAAGGATGAATTTTGGTGAGATATTTGGAATGTGTATTTGGTTTATTTCAATCAATAACATGTTGATTATAGTGACTTGGATGTCTGGATAAATGCTGGTAATTACCTTCCACATAATTTGTTGTTATTTTTCCATGTAAGTTACAACATTGAGTTCTTTAATTAGTGTTTCATGAATGAATTGAATGGTTCTGAGTTTCTAATCAGATTTATGCTATGTTACAATGACAACGTAAGGTTATAATGATAAACAAAAATGAAAGAAAGCCATAATAGAATGAAAGAAAATGTGTAAAGACTTCACATACCTAAAAAACCAGAATTTCAAATGGAGGAGTTCAACCCAATTATGTAGCCTTAACTTCTTCGTTCTTCCAACTCCACAATAATTTGATCTGTTCAAAAGATTGTTCCCCTCCAAAATTCAATTATATATCAGTTTTTAATGGAATTCAAACTTCAATTGATATTATATGTCTTTCAATGTGGAAAATTTTCTATTTCATGCAAAGGTGGTAGAAAGATCATGGAAATGGTGATGGAATGTGAAAAACATGCTTGCACACTTCACAACATCATTAAAAAGCAACTTTTAGTCAGAGCACGTGAAAAACTAGGGGAATATGCAAATTGTGGGCCTTGAAATCATGGGTATATAGAATTTTTTACCGTTTTTAGTGGATTAAAACACATGCTCGTGTTATAATGTGAACGCATTATAATGCTAGCACGTTATGTGAAATATAGTTTTCTTAATATATTTAGTTTCTCCCTCTTTGTCTATACCCTCTATCCTAATTCTATATTTGTCCCCTACACCCTTATAGTAGAGGATATAGAGGTGAGTATATGTGTGTGTGAGAGAGAAAGAGGTAGAGGGAGAGTGGGAAAGAAAGAGGGAGATGGAGGGAGGAAGGGGGGGAGAGGGAGAGAGGGAGGGAGAGGCAGAGGGTTAGAAAGAGAGAGTGGGAGAGATGGAGATAT